>CM028367.1:23812103-24382103 GCA_016624345.1 Platycodon grandiflorus | reverse complement strand
GTGCATCGCGATGCACAAACTTGTACTAAAATAGTACTGTTTTTATGCATCGCGCTGCACACATTTTTTATTCGATGCACAATTTTCTACTGAATTAACAATATAACATTTGTGATGCATAAAAGTGTACATCGCGATGCACAAAAATGTATTACTCACGCATTGGTCAAATTTTTCAGCATGAAAGAGCTACTGATGCCCAAGAAAAGAAAATGAGATGCTGATGCACAGTAAAAGTCCTTCACTAATCAACAAAAGAGAGCTCTTTTTTGGAAGAGAACTATTAAATAGTAGCACAATAGCTCTTTTTTTTTTTTTCAAATAGCCCTTCACTTTACTGATGCATAGTGACTCTCTTTTTTTCAAATAACCCTTCACTTTACTGATGCACTGTAGCTCTCTTTTTTTTCAAATAGCCCTTCAAAGTAGTTCTCTTTTGTTGACTAATGAACATCTTTTTTTCAAATAGCTTAAGCTGATGCACAGTAAAACATATTGATGATGCACATTTCTTAATAATTCAAAAAATATATTGACAATGCACATTTTATACTTGACGATGCACATTTCTTAACACAAAAAATACGAAATTAGTACTGTTATACTTGACAAAATTATACTTGACGATGCATATTTTTTAACACAAATTCAAAATTACATTGACGAGGCACATTTTATACTTGACGATGCACATTGCTTAACACAAAATACATTGATGATGCACATTTTACACACATGACGATGCACAAAATACAGTTAAAAATATTATATGTTGTTACCGGGACAGTTTTGGAACAAATAGTCAGACATCAGGCCTAATTCAGGCTTGTAAGGGACTTAAGCAATTGTAAATAACAAATATAGTGGACTTAAGTGATTTGAAATTGTTGAAAGTGGACCGCTCGTAATTTTTTATTGGAGAAATTGCTGGCCGATCCACTTTTTCAAAAAAAAATTCTCTCGAGTACACCCTTTTTTTTTTTACCGTTAAAAGGCATTTTGAAAATTTTCTTCCTAAAATACCCTCAACAACATCGTTGCTTCAGATTTGAGATTCAAATTGATGTATAAATGATTTCATGTTGTTAATATAGTCTTTCCTCATGGAAACATGAATTTGATCAAATTTAAATTTTTTGAGTTCATACCGTTTTTCTTTGTTCTTGAGCTGTTTTGGCCACTTAAATCTCTGTTTTAAGCTTCGAATTTGTTTAAAATCAATCTCATATTATTATCCTAACTTAGTACTATATTTGTGTATAATTTTTCTACCAAAAAATACTATTTTTGAGCTTCAAATCAAGCTTGACAATGTGCTGTCCGAAAACAGAGGAAGATGTTCTTAGACTGATTTAATTCGCCAATCGCAGTATGCTGGGCAACGCAACGAGGTTCGACCTGCCCGGTCAGGTCGCAGGGGTCGAGGGGACAGCGTCCCTCGTAGGGGTTCGGGGGCAACGCTCCCGAAAGGTAAACAAAAATCAAGTTCCCTAAAGCGCGCTGCGATGATCGTTGCATCGCGATGTCAAAAGTGGTGCATCGCGATGCCAAAAGTGGTGCATTACGATGCAAAAGTGGTGCATCGCGATGCGTTGGTTCCCTAAAGCGCGCTGCGATGATCGCGATGCACCAATTGTTGCATTGCGATGCCAAAAGTGGTGCATCGCGATGCAACAATTGGTGCATCGCGATGCGTTGGTTCCCTAAAGCGCACTGAGATGATCGCGATGCACCAATTGTTGCATCGCGATGCCAAAAGTGGTGCATCGCGATGCAATAATTGGTGCATCGCGATGCGTTGGTTCCCTAAAGCGCGCTGCGATGATCGCGATGCACCAATTATTGCATCGCGATGCCAAAAGTGGTGCATCGCGATGCATTGGGTTATTGAAGCGCGCGTGTTTTTCTTACATTAATGGCATAATCGTCTTTTTGCCCCAAAAATGTCTTTTTTCGGTTTTTAAAAAAGATAAGTGAATTGAAGCGATTACAAATGTTTAAAAAGGGACCGGCCTGTAATTCACCCTTTTTTATTTTGGTGAAACTCGGCCCTAAATTTAAATCAGACTTCAGGCCTAATTCATGCTTGCCCATATATGAAAGACCATTATAAGAGATAGATTTTAATACAATTTGCTTACAAAAGTACTTTGTTTTCTAAAATATGTATTTCAAATCAATCTACTACAATATTAATATAATTAATAAAAACGTAAAAATAAAATATCAATGAAAGATGACATTTAAACTCATCTTAACAATAATAGAATACTAGTTTCTATATGATTAATTAATGGATGAATAAAATAACAACTATAAAAAAGAAAAAGTTGAACAAATGTTAGAGCAAATGGTATATATATATATATATATATATATATATATATACTCGAAAAAATTATATTTTTGACCATCGTACAAATTGGAAATTACTAATTTGATCAAAGTACTTTCAATATCTAAAATGTGACCAACGTACTCACGAATTGAGTGCAATGAGGTTATTGTCGTTAACTCCCCATCCACTTTTCTAACGAGGCTGCTAACGTTGTTAATGTGAGCTATTTTATGAAAGGTATTTTTGTCCATTCAATTTGTTTTATTTCTTCCTCTTATCTTTCTCTTTCCCCACCCAATACCCAGCCCCATACGGTCTCTCCCCCTTCGTATCTTCTTCTCTCAAATTCCATGTCCTCCCATTTTCTATGCTCACCAATCTATAATCTGTGCTCACCATTCTATAATCATCATCTCAATCATTTTTGGATACCCACATTAAAACCATGTCCTCCCATTTTCTTAAGTATAAGTAAGTGCCCAATTTTTTTGTCGAAATCCGATTTCCTCGTCTGTGAAGATGAAAGGAAAATTTGAGATTGACAGAGCTAGCTACTCTGTGTGTGTGTGTGTGTAAGAAAGAAAGAATTTACCAGGTTGGGCACAGGGCATAAAGCTTTGAAACTCTAAACCTTTGGTATTTATATCTATTGTTTGGTTTTGAAGTAAGAGAGAGGCAGGGGAATTAACGGTGGCGGTGATGGCGCTGACCAAAGATGGAATGTACAATGAGGGCAAAGGATTATACGGTGGCTAGCCTCTTAGACTTCCTTGCCTAACTGGTATGCAGCAAAGGGAAAGGTGAAGGATATAATGGATCCAGATCAATCATTCGGTCTGTGACCAGGGATTGAGAAAGATAGAGTGGTCGGTCTATCTTCTTCTGGGTGAGCTTTACCCTTTTCTTTTTTTCATTCCACTGTCACCGATAATCTTTCCATTCGGCCTTCTGGCAAGGCTTTGAAGAGGGGAAGAAAGAGAGTTTTCAAGAAGGAAAAATCGATCAGGGAAATAGCAGCCTTGTGATTCTTAAATAGACGATTTCTTCGACAAGCATAAACGACGAGGGTAGTGGATTATACGGTGGCAACGATTGGTGGTTGTGTATTGTTTTATTTATTTATCCTTCCAAATTTGTGATCTATCTACCCTTCCAAATTTGAGATTTATTGAAGAAATTTATTTGAGTCCAAAATCCTTTAAAAGATTTAACTATAAATCTCAAATAAAAAATTTGAATGTACAAAAATACACCTCTTAAAATAGCTCACATTAACAATGTTAGCAGCCCCGTTAGAAAAGTGGATAGAGAGTTAACGGCAAGGACCACATCGCACTCAATTCGTGAGTACGTTGGTCACATTTTGGATATGGAAAGTATGTTGGTCAAATCGGTAATCCCCAATTCGTACCATGGTCAAAAAATAATTTTCCTTATATACTCCCTCCGTCCCAGGTAAATGTTCTTACTTTCTATTTTAGGATGTCTTAACTAATGTTCCTAAAGAATTTTAATCTACCTATTTTCTAACATTCTTCCTAATATACGTATAAAGTTTCATTTAGTATAACACATCCCAAATAAACCTAATTATTTAGAATAGTTGAACTCAATTAATGTTCATGGGTATTATCGTCATAGCACATTTTACAGCACATCATTAATTATATTTCTTAATTCATGTGTTTTATCAACTAGAAACATTTATCCGGGACGGAGGGAGTATATGTTATTTGGGCTGGGCCTATTCGAGGCTTAAGTGTTTAATAACATGGAAAAATTGCGAGCCGGTACACTTTCTTGAATATTTAACCGCTAAAGTCCACTATATTTTTTTCAAATCGCTAAAGTCCACTTTGGTGGATAAATGAATAAATTGTTCCTAAAAAGCCCCTAACAACCTAAAGACGGTCCCTCTCGTCAAAGCTAAGGCAACAACTTTGTGCTATGTATATGCTTACAAAAGGGCTGCTTATTGTTGATTCCAATCTTCATGCCTTTCTCTCTCTTTGGATTCAGCATGCTTAAAGCAGATCCATTAGGCTCAAGCTCTTAATTGGGATCATAGTGCTGAGTTGCTTAGAGATAAAGAGAAGTTTCTTGCCCGAGTGGGTAGCCTGATTGCTTTGGATTAAGCTTCCCTTTGCTTTCCTCTGTTGATAGTGAAAGCCGATTGACTTAGATCATGACGATTGAAGTTGCATCTCTAAGCACTTCAATTTCTCGAATGATAGTGAGAATAATGTTATTTATGCATTGATTTGTGCATCGCGATGCAAGTGTAATTTGTGCATCGTGATGCAAGTGTAATTTTGCGCATCGCGATACATCAATTTATTTCTCTTTAGCTTCTCGTAACAGGTTTTATGGCTAAATATAATGGGTCATGGACAACACTTTGTTTTTCATGAATTTCATAAGGCAAGAGGAATCTCTCCCAAGGTTCTAAGCTTCCCAGGATTCTAAAGAAAGTCTTAGCCTAAAGTCAAGCTATATCACTTGAATTTGAAGGAGCTGAAAGATCTGGAAATGTTACAAGTGGATCTTTTTGCTAAATGCATTTCAGAGTCGGTGCCCCTGTGATCTTGACCGAATTCCTGGCCATGTCATCCAAGACAGAAATGGCTCTACCAATGAAATCAAAGATTTCATTAGGAAATTCCCATGAAATCGATGACAGCTTTTCCAAGGGTCTTGGGCATAGCTTTTCACAAATTATTCAAGGCTGATGGGGGGGTGGCGATGCATAGCGTGCATGTTCCGTGTTTTTTTAAGGCATTGACGACATTTCGCAACAAAAGTGTCCTTTTCCGGTTTGAAACAATTATACGGGACTAAAGCAGTTAAAAATTTATTAAAAGGTACTCGCCGAATTTTGTCCTAATAACAAACTCTGCCCAATATTTTTCAAGCCTCAATTATTTGTTGGGTGAAATTTGGGCCGATACCTTCTAGACAATTTTCAACCTCTTAGGTCCACTATATTTGTTTCAAACCAAAAAATGACACTTTTTTACAAAATGTCATTTATGCCCTTAAAAACACGAAACAGACACGCTATGCATCACGATGCAACAATTTTGTGCATCACGATACATCAACCACCCTATCAGCCAAAGCCTCTCTCTCTCTCATGCCAACTAAGTCAAACTTGTACCATATAGTGATTAATTAGTGTCATTAAATGTCTCCAGGTATATCAGTGTAGAGTGTGATTGAAGATTTAATTAATTGCAATGAGATAATAAATAAATAATGAAAAGAAAATATAGATTAGGTGTTTTGGAGGGGAGGGCGACTACTGACTAGGCTAAAGGTTGATTGATATTGACTTTGGTAGGTTTGTGTTGAAGATCAACTCTTCATGTACGTGTGCGTGTTAGGTTCAGTTTCAGGTTTCTCCGCAAAGTTAACCGAACTAAGATAGCTTAACCATTGAAATTGTTGTCAAGGTGGAAGCGACTGTACAAGAGGAAAAAAGTAAAGATGAAAAAAAGTAACATTATAATTTGATCGTGATGCACAAAATAGTACTAATGCACAACCTTACACTTGTGATGCATCAAAGTGTGCATCGCGATGCCCAAATTGATGCATCGCGATACAATTACAACATAATTCCTTCTCTAACAACAATTCAATCTTCAAACTCAACCAAAAAAACATACATCACATTAACCCTTGCATGCCCTCTACATCAACATTTGTTCATCACTTTCCTTGTGCATTAGCATTACCCGCTCTCTCTCTCTCTCTCTCTCTCTCTCTCTCTCTCTCTCTCTCTCTCTCTCTCTCTCTCTCCCTCTCCCCCCCATTTACATCCCATCAAACCCATGATTATACAAAGAGAGGAAATGGGAACCCAGATAATCAAACCATTCATACCCAAATGTTTCTCTCTCTGTCCTTACAGTCCCTTTTTTTCCTTTTTCTCTCTCATCAATCTCACCCTATCACCACCACTGCCACCGACCCAATTGATTTCTCCGGTGAACCATGACTGACATCCGAATTTGACCTGGGTACACCTCCTATGATGCATACATAGAGCGCCATCTTAAAAAAACTCTCAACCCGAAGCTTCAACAAATATGGACCTCCCACAACCTAGGGCCAAAAAATACAAGTCTTCTCTGCCTTCTTTTCTGAATTGAAGAGCAAGCACCTCCTATCAAACACCTCGAAAACTCTCCGCATAAAACGATGTTTAAAACGTGTTATGTTGTTATTGATGGAAGAATTATTTAACCTCGCAAGTGCACGAATCAATTGTAGTATAATTGTGCAAGTACAAGGGTCGAACACAAGGACAAGTGTTTTGATTAAGAAAACTCAACTACTAACTTGAAGAAAACGATTTAAAGAAAACAGAGATGATTTGGACTTTTAATTAACAACTAAATAGCAATAAAACAATGAATTAAAGCAAATTAACAAGTACACTAATTTGAGAGAATTCAAGAATTGGGAAAGCCTAGGGATTGGGGTTCACTTTGTATCTCAATTTTATGTCTTGCTAAAGTCACAGCCTGATTCTAGGGTTCGTTCTTCTAAGGTAAAGATTGGGACGCTTTGATCACGATTTGCAATCTTTTAACTCCTAACTATTGTGTCTCCTTGATCCGTTAACACAACACTTAAAAAGTTTATAAAGCACAAAAGAACGAATTAATCCTAATTCCAAAATCAACAATGATCATGTATCATTCGAAATCAATCTCACAAAGAATGGCAATTTATGAAATAGGAATATTGATCGTTCACTAATTCATACATCAAATAATCTTAACAGTTGAACTACGATCGTATAAACAACTGATAAAATTCAACTATAAACTTTGTAGAGAACAAGAATTCAAAGACTGAATAAGATAAATATTCTATGACATAAAAATTTGATACTCAGTTACCTCCAATCCCTAGAAGATGAATTTACAAAAACCTTTGATTCTTCGATGGAACTTCAATTCATTACAGGAATTGGATTTTTAACTGTAAAATAAAATTCCCCAAAAAAATACTCCCCGGCCAGATCTTCCTCTTCAATCAGACTGCTTTCTTTTTTTTATCTCTCCCCGACCTTGGAACGACTTCGCACCTTGGATTGGAACGACAGGAGGAACTTCAAAGACGCGCCGCTAGCGCGAAGAAGAATGCGCTAAGGCGCACGCCGGCGAACAATATTCATCAACTTTGGCCTTTGTTCACTCTCACCCTTCAAGTTTCAAAACAGCTCCAAAATGTCCTTTTCCATAATTGCTTTGATAGTCCCTGAAATCTCTTAAACACTAAAAATCCAAATTAAGTAACATAAATTCCAAGGATTCATATAAAATAAGACTGAAAAGCATCCAATTGAATGAGTAAAATACTCATTCATCAAATACCCCCAAACTTAAACTTTGCTAGTCCTCGAGCAAAACAAGAAAACTAAGAAAATACTAAAACTAACATATATACAAAACATCATACTAAAATTAAAATAAATACAAAACATCACCAATCTTGCAAGTCAAGGCCATGGCAGGAAACTTCACAATGCCTCAGGATAAGAATAATAACGAAATGCAATTAACAATACAATGGCACAAGTCTAAACTTTCACTCAATATGCACCAATCTTTCTTTTAAACCTCCGTGTGTGTGTATGCATCACCCATTTCTCAACAATTTACAAAACTTGAAATTTCTTATAGAGCCAAGTACCCAAGTCTTCCCTCTGAAGTCACTTGTACAAACTTTTGCCAATATAAACATATCAAAGTGCTTCATGAAATATAAAAACAAATGTTCACTCCCATTCATTACTACAAACAAGAGTAGCAATACCGAAATTTTCTTCTTTTTTTTTTTTTTTAACAAACCAACTTGCGGACTGTGCAATGTTCACTTCATTAAGCTTTCTAATTAACCCATGTAACGAGTGTTAGGCTAATGACTCTCAAACCAGATGGCTTTAAGGCATTAGGTGCAAAAACACCCCTAAGAGCTTACTAACTCGAGTTAACAAGGCTACGAAGTAGAACCGAGTCTTTACGCAAATGTTTTCCTTTTTTTTTTTTTCGGATTACTTAAACTCTGTTTAGGCCTAACTTCAAGGAGTGAAAATAGTTTAACAGTTTCATGAACACTCTAGCTATTTTTTTTTCATACTATAAAAACCCGGAAGAAAAGAATGTGTACTTCAAACTCTATAAAGTCAACCAAATCTATCAATATATCAAAACAGGGTGAATGTGCACAAAACGTGGAGATTCAAAGTCCCATCAGTACTATCAAGCTAATTATCCTAAACAAGTGCCACATGCATTGTTGCCCGCAAAACATTACCCATCAAACAAATTATCATCATCGGCGGAAGCAACCAAACCTAACCAAGACTCACGAAAGGATTTTTTTTTTACAACTAGAAAACAGAAATAAAGAAAACAAACTACTAAAAAAAAAAATTACTAGAAAGAAAGAAAGAAAATCAAGCTACTAACTACAAGAATCTATAGTTAACATCAACTACTCCCAAAAATATATCAAGCATAGGATAATATCTCCACCCCCAAACTTAAATTACACATTGTCCCCAATGTGTATACAATATCAAACAAGGGGGAAAAAAATAAGTCCCAGTTTCAGTTCATCACATTGGGCAAATTTGCCCCAAACAGCCCACTCAATCTCAATTGCATATTGTTCACAAAACTCAAATGTTTCAACCCCAATTTTCCAAAGATTTACCCCCCTTGTACTATCAGAGCAAAACAACATGTATAGCCAACATGAACTTCACCAAAAAAACACTTTTGTAGGGACACCAACAAGAAGCACGAGCCCCTTAGCCCACACAAATCAATTAACTGATTAATCAACAACCACATTGGTTATTCCAAGAAACACGAGGGCCCAAGAATTATCACGAATGATCTCACAACTCATAGCAGTCACTCTGAATAAAATTCAAAATTTATCTCTCACCCCCAAACTTAAATTACACATTGGGGCCAATGTGAGTACATTACCAAACAACATGAAATTTGGGCAAAGCTTTACCCAACAGTCTACTCAACCCCAATTATCAGCTACTTCTCAAACAATTGTTCACCTCAAATTGCAAGCAAATCATAAAATGATATACTGTCATAACGAAGTGAAGCAAGCTATATATTCAAGAATGGAATTTTTTTTTTTTTAATTGAAGCTAACAGAAGAACCCCAATTCAACAATAGCAGTATTGCTCACCAGATTAAATTCTCACACTTTTTACCCAAATCAGTATATGAAAATCAACATTAGGCACATATTTGCTAGCTAGCAAATAGCTATTTTTAGAATTTCATCCATTGCACTGATTATTGCAAGAAACATACGATCACAAGAATCATCTCCCAACAAAAATATTCGATAATCTCAAAAATTAAGCCAACAGACTTAGAAAGGTCTTACTTGAAATTGAGAAAATCGATTTCAATTTGAAACCCCAACCTCAGATTTGCAGAAATTGTGCGTTGGAGAGAACGACAAAGGTGCGGTGGTGAAGGCCTGACCGGAGCTGAAGAAGGAAACCGGAGCTAGTGACGGCGGCAATCGGAGATGGGGGCTGCTTGGCCCGAGATAGAGCTACGAGGTTGCTGCGGTGCAAGGGGCCGTGGTCGCCGTGACAGAGGAATACCACCAGCGGCGTCAATTTTTTTTTTTTTTTTTTGATTGGGCGGGTGGAGGAGCTCACCGACTAGCGGCGAGGGTGAGACATCACAGGGGCACTCGCCGACAAATGGGTCGCCGGCCGAGGTTGGAAATTAGGTTATTGGCCGGAGATAGTGCTACCTCGGCGGAGAAATTGGAGAGGCGAAGCTCAGGCGAGTGGTGTGGCGCTCGTTGGTGCAAAAGGGGTTTCGCGGTTAACGTCGAATTGGAGAAAGATGGAAGTGAGATGGAGAGAGAATGGTGGAAGAGGAAGTGGGCGGCTATGGAGGCTGTAGCATTTGGGTAGGAGATGGTGAGAATTGAGAGAGATGTGAATTTGGGAGAGAAAGCATAGCAGCTTGGAATTTGGAAGGAACAGGTACGCTTAGGGCTTTGGCTTTTTTTTTTTTTTTTTTTCGCTAGGCGCAATCCACTTCTGCTAGGCGCACGCCGGCAAACAGCATTTACACTCTGCCCCTCTGCGCTAAGGCGCGCTCCGATAGCTGCGCTAGGGCGCACTATCGTTTGAGCATTTCGAGACTCAAAATTCTGAAGTTTCTCGCTAGGGCGCGCAGAAGGCTCGCTAAGGCGCGCTAATCTCCGATACTTTTTCAAAAACTTTGTGCTTTCCACCGAGACCTGCTACCTCAACACCCTATCGACAAATTGAACATAAAAACACTAGATACACAACAAATCAGTAGAAAAAAAAATAAAAAAATAAAAAATAATAAAAAAAACAATTTAACCAAAACTAAAAATATGCTCTACCCCCAAACTTAAAACATGCTTAATCTTCCAAATTTTCAATTTTAAATCTCAAGATTAAGGATGAGAGCAAACATCTACAAAATAACTTAAAACAAAACAAATTAAAATATTTTTTTTAACCAGTTGGGTTGCCTCCCAATAAGCGCATTTTTTTACCGTCGTTAGCCCGACGTTGATCCTCACTTCCTCAACTAAGGAGGCACCGGATTTCCAAGAAAAGCGCACATCTTGGGTCCATAAAATCCACCACCCATGTAGTGTTTCAATTTTTGCCCGTTGAACCCAAACACTTTCTTGGTAGATCGCTCTTTACGATGGCCATCTAATTTTATTGGGAAAGAGAAATATCACACCTAATTCTTGCAAAGTGATCCCACCAACATTTTTCACCACTTTTTCATCAACCTTCCATTGCTCAAGTATTTCTAAAGTAGGCTCATAATTCTCTTCAAGAAAATATGGAGAAGGCGTCCCTTGCTCCACAAAAGTATGATCTAAAAGAGAATTAATTGGTGAGCAATTTCTGATATCATACTTAGTGGCTTCTATGGGTTCTTGTGAACCCTGAGGCACATCATCTTTTGAAAATTTTGTGATTCTATAATCAACTCCTCAATTGATTTCATGCCCAATTCCTCACTTTCGTTTGGCTCCTCAATCTCTATGAAACTTAATTCTTCTTCATCCACTATTGTTGGAAGAGGTTCTTGAGAACAATCATAATAAGCCTCTAAACACTCTTGAATTATCTTCAAGCGTCCAGGCGTACGCTCTACACCACTATTAAGTTCCTCTTCCCACCTACGAATTTTCTCAGGCTTCCTATTCTCTTCACTTTTGTGTACAAATTCATGCGACTCTACTAGACGCTCACTAAAATAGGATGAAGAAAAATTTGACGGAGTATCATAGGATGCAAAAGAAGGCAGCTCACTCCAATTATTATGTGAAGGAAAAGAGGGTTGATTGTACCACTCCGATTCATAGGGATTAGAATAATAATCATCTTGGTAATTACCCCTGTATTGAACCGAATTCCACCTCCAAGCACATGTTTCAGAGAAATGATCTCCTCCACAATATTCACACACAACCCTTCGTTGAGACAGCTCATCCAACCTAGATTTAAATCTAGCAAGTTGGTATGCAAGTTCATCATCAGATGCGTGCATTGGTGCCCTATTTTCCATGCCCAAATGAAAATTATTATAAGCCATCTTTCTTTCTTTTTTTTTTTTAAAGCAAATAGCTAAATTAATCTCAATCAAAACAACAAGTCCCCGGCAACGGCGCCAAAAACTTGATGGAAGAATTATTTAACCTCGCAAGTGCACGAATCAATTGTAGTATAATTGTGCAAGTACAAGGGTCGAACACAAGGACAAGTGTTTTGATTAAGAAAACTCAACTACTAACTTGAAGAAAACGATTTAAAGAAAACAGAGATGATTTGGACTTTTAATTAACAACTAAATAGCAATAAAACAATGAATTAAAGCAAATTAACAAGTACACTAATTTGAGAGAATTCAAGAATTGGGAAAGCCTAGGGATTGGGGTTCACTTTGTATCTCAATTTTATGTCTTGCTAAAGTCACAGCCTGATTCTAGGGTTCGTTCTTCTAAGGTAAAGATTGGGACGCTTTGATCACGATTTGCAATCTTTTAACTCCTAACTATTGTGTCTCCTTGATCCGTTAACACAACACTTAAAAAGTTTATAAAGCACAAAAGAACGAATTAATCCTAATTCCAAAATCAACAATGATCATGTATCATTCGAAATCAATCTCACAAAGAATGGCAATTTATGAAATAGGAATATTGATCGTTCACTAATTCATACATCAAATAATCTTAACAGTTGAACTACGATCGTATAAACAACTGATAAAATTCAACTATAAACTTTGTAGAGAACAAGAATTCAAAGACTGAATAAGATAAATATTCTATGACATAAAAATTTGATACTCAGTTACCTCCAATCCCTAGAAGATGAATTTACAAAAACCTTTGATTCTTCGATGGAACTTCAATTCATTACAGGAATTGGATTTTTAACTGTAAAATAAAATTCCCCAAAAAAATACTCCCCGGCCAGATCTTCCTCTTCAATCAGACTGCTTTCTTTTTTTTATCTCTCCCCGACCTTGGAACGACTTCGCACCTTGGATTGGAACGACAGGAGGAACTTCAAAAGACGCAGCGCGCTAGGGCGCAGAAGAAGAATGCGCTAAGGCGCACGCCGGCAGAACAATATTCATCAACTTTGGCCTTTGTTCACTCTCACCCCTTCAAGTTTCAAAACAGCTCCAAAATGTCCTGCTTTTCCATAATTGCTTTGATAGTCCCTGAAATCTCTTAAACACTAAAAATCCAAATTAAGTAACATAAATTCCAAGGATTCATATAAAATAAGACTGAAAAGCATCCAATTGAATGAGTAAAATACTCATTCATCAGTTATGGGGGCACTTTTGGAACAATTAGCTAATTTATCATTTAAAATGTACTTAATCGGTTGGAAACAAAAATGAGGCACTAAAGTGGTTAAAAATCTCAAAAAGGGAACAGGCCCGCAATTTATCCTTTTTTGTTAACCTTAGACTTATATCGTTCTTAAGGTTAAGCTCGACTTTAATTTTTGCAGGCCGAACGAACGTGCTTTGGGCTTGTCCAGTCGTATTGACAGTCCTACCCAAAGCCGGCAAGAGGTAAAGACATCAATGGCCTCAATCCCTGAAAGACTTGGTCAAGGTAGCCAGAAAAATCAAGTAGGATGTTGGCAAGATCACTAGCTAAAGTGTAGAACCCGTTGAATCCTTTGTAATCTCTCCATTCTACAATGATAATATGAATTATTGAGACGTCAAAGTCAATGGTAAAATGACAAAATTAATATCTAAAAAAGGAAAGATAAAAAAGTGAACACTTTTTTTAGAGGGAGGCGCTGAATGCCCTCCCCCCCCCCCCGGCGAAATTATTAAATTGTCCTCGTCTTTTATATTTAGAAAATATTCAACTTAAAACTCTCACTTTCATTTGCTTCGAATGTGTATGTTTTCGACATATTTGTGTTAAATTTGATTTTTTTTTTGTTGTTATTATTGTGTTATAATGTACATTTTTGTAAAAAAAAAAAAAAAAAACAGATGGACATGCACCTGGGTCTTGCGCATGTTCAAGTGGACATGCGTCTGGCCTATGCACATGTTCCCCTTGTTTTTCATTTTTCAATTGTTGCAATTTTACACCCAGAATTTGTAAAATTTTGAAAAAATTGCGCTATACACCCTTGAATTTATTAATTTCGTTAAATTGTTTAATTTAATAGAAATTTGCTTAAATTGTGTTATACCCCTTGAATGGTTTAACTTAAATTGTGCGGTTTTGAAGTGAGACGGAGGGGGGGGATTGACGGTGGCGGTGGTGGCGCTGACCAAAGATGGAATGTACAATGAGGGTAGAGGATTATACGGTGGCTAGCCTCTTAGAATGCCTTGCCTGACTGGTATGCAGCAAAGGGAAAGGCGAAACAAAGGATATAATGGATCCAGATCGATCATTCGGTCCGTGACCAGGGATTGAGAAAGATAGAGTGGTCGGTCCATCTTCTTCTGGAAGAGCTCTACCCTTTTCTTTCTTTCATTCCACTATCACAAATAATCTTTCCTTTCGGCCTTCTGGCAAGGCTTTGAAGAGGGGAAGAAAAAGAGTTTTCAAGAAAGAGAAATCGATCAGAGAAATAGCAGCCTTGTGATTCTTAAAAAGACGATTTCTTCGACAAGCATAAACGACAAGGGTGGTGGATTATACGGTGGCAGCGATTGGTGGTTGTGTATCAATTTATTTATTTATCCTTCCAAATTTATGATCTATCTACCCTTCCAAATTTGAGATTTATTGATTTATTTATTGAAGAAATTTATTTGAGTCCAAAATCCTTTAAAAAATTAAACTATAAATCTCAAATAAAAATTTGAATTTATAAAAATACCCCTCATAAAATAGCTCACATTAACAACGTTAGCAGCCCCGTTTAGAAAAGTGGATAGAGAGTTAACGGCAAGGACCACATCGCACTCAATCCGTGAGTACATCACATTTTAGATATTGAAAGTACGTTGGTGAAATCGGTAATCCCTAATTTGTACGATGGTCAAAAATATAATTTTCCCTATATACTCCCTCCGTCCCGGATAAATATTCCTACTTTCTATTTTAGGATGTCTCAACTAATGTTCCTAAAGACTTTTGATCTACCTATTTTCTAACATTCTTCTTAATATACCCTTAAAGTTTCATTTAGTATAACACTTCTCAAAGAAATTCAATTATTTAGAATAGTTGAACTCAATTAATGTTCATAGGTATTATAATCATAGCACATTTTACAGCACATCATTAATTATGTTTCTTAATTCCTGTGTTTTATCACCTAGGAACATTTATTTGGGACGGAGAGAGTATATGTTATTTGGGCTAGGCCTATTCGGGGCTTAAGTGTTTAATAACATGGAAAAATTGCGGGCCGGTACACTTTTTGAATATTCAACCGCTAAAGTACATTATATTTGTTTTTAAAATGCCCCCAACAACCTAAAGATGGTTCCCTCTCGTCAAAGCTAGGGCAGCAACTCCATGCTATGTATATGGTTAAAAAAGGGCTGCTTATTGTTGATTCTAATCTCCATGCCTTTCCCTCTCTTTGGATTTAGCACGCATAAAGCAGATCCTTTGGGCTCAAGCTCTTAATTTGGATCCCTTAGAGGCTCAAGCTCTTTGGATTATTTGATAGTGATCGATTGACTTAGATCATGACAATTGAAGTTGCATCTCTAGCGCTTCAATTTCTCGAATGATAGTGAGAATAATGTTGTTTATGCATCACGATCGGTAGCTTGATTGTTTGAGATTTCTTTTTGGCTTTCCTCTATTGATAGTGAAAGTCGATTGACTTAGATCATGACAATTGAAGTTGCATCTCTAAGCGCTTCAATTTCTCGAATGATAGTGAGAATAATGTTGTTTATGCATCACGATGCATCGATTTGTGCATCGCGATGGAATTGTAATTTGTGCATCGCGATGCAGGTGTAATTTATGCATCGCGATGCAAGTGTAATTTTGTGCATCGCGATGCATCAATTTGTTTCTCTTTAGCTTCTCGTAACAGGTTTCATGGCTAAATATAATGGGTCATGAACAACACTTTGTTTTTCATGAATTTCTTAAGGCAAGAGGGAATCTCTCCCTAGGTTATAATCTTCCCATGATTCTAAAGAACGGCTTAGCCTAAAATCAAGTTATATCACTTGCATTTGAAGGAGCAGAAAGATCTGAAAATGTTACAAGTGGATCTTTTTGCGAAATGCATTTCAGAGTCGATGTCCCTGTGATTTTGACCAAATTCCTGGCCATGTCATCCAAGACAGAAATGGCTCTACCGATGAAATTGAAGATTCCATTGGGAAATTCCCATGAAATCGAAGACAGCTTTTCCAAGGGTCATGGGCATAGTTTTTCCAAATTATTCAAGGCTGATAGGGGGTGGCTGATGCATTGCGATGCACTTATTAGAGCGAAATTTGGGCCGGTACCTTTTAATAAATTTTCAAGCGCTTTAGTCCCTTATAATTGTTTCAAACCGAAAAAGGACACTTTTGTTGCAAAATGTCGTCTATGACCTTAAAAACACAAAACAAACACACTATGCATTTTCAAGCGCTTTAGTCCCTTATAATTGTTTCAAACCGAAAAAGGACACTTTTGTTGCAAAATGTCGTCTATGCCCTTAAAAACACAAAACAAACACACTATGCATCGCGATGCAATAATTTGTACATCGCGATGCAAAAAATTTGTGCATCGCGATGCATCAACCACCCCCATCAATTTGTGCATCGCGATGCAATAATTTTTTGCATTGCAATGCATCATCCACCCCCTATAGCCAAAGCATCTCTCTCTCTCTCTCTCTCATGCCAACTAAATCAAACTTGTATCATATAGTGATTAATTGGTGTCATTTAATGTCTCCAGGTATATCAGTTTAGAGTGTGATTGAAGATTTAATTAATTGCAATGAGATAATAAATAAATAAATAATGAAAAGAAAATATGGATTGGGTGTTTGGGAAGGGAAAGGGATTACTGACTAGGCTAAAGGTTGATTGATATTGACTTTGGTAGGTTACTTTGTTTCCATTAGCGTTGAAGATCAACTCTTCATGTACATGTGCGTGTTGGGTTTCAGTTTTAGGTTTCTCCACAGAGTTAACCGAACTAAGATAGCTTAACCATTGAAATTGTTGTCAAGGTGGAAGTGACTATACAAGAGGAAAAAAGAAAAGATGGAAAAAAGTAACATTACACTTTTATCGCGATGCACAAAACAGTACTAATGCACAACCTTACACTTGTGATGCATCAAAGTTTGCATCGCGATGCAATTACAGCATAATTCCTTCTCTAACAATAACTCAAGCTTCAAACTCAACCAAAAAACATACACCACATTGACCCTTGCATGCCATCTATATCAACATTTGTTCATCACTTTCCTTATGCATTAGCATTACCCACACACTCTCTCTCTTTCTCTCCATCTTCATCGCATTAAACCCATGATTATACAAAGAGAGGAAATAGGAACCCAGATAATCAAACCATTCATACCCAAATGTTTCTCTCTCTCCTTACAGTCCTTTTTTCCTTTTTCTTTCTAATCAATCTCACCCCATCACCACCATCGCCATCCAACCCAATTGATTTCTCTGGCAAACACATGACTGACATCCGAATTCGACCCGAGTACACCTCCTATGATGCATATATAGAGTGCCAACTTAACAAAACTCTCAACCTGAAGCTTCGACAAATATGGACCTCCCGCAACCTGGACCAGAAAATCCAAGTTCTCCACCTTCTTTTTTGAATTAAAGAGCAAGCACCTCCTGTCACACACCTCGAAAGCTCTCCGCATAAAACGATATTTAAAACGTGTTATGTTATTACGGGGGCACTTTTGGAATAATTAGCTAATTTATCACTTAAAATGGACTTAAGCGGTTAGAAACAAAAATAAGGCGCTAAAACGGTTAAAAATCTCAAAAAGGGGATCGGCCATTTATCCTTTTTTATTTACCTTAGACTTATATCGTTCAAAGGTTAAGCTTGACTTTAATTTTTGCAGGCCAAACGAACGTGCTTTGGGCTTGTCCAGTCGTATTGACAGTCCTACCCAAAGTCGGCAAGAGGTAAAGACATCAATGCCCTCAATCCATGAAAGACTTGGTCAAGGTAGCCGAAAAAATCAAGTAGGATGTTGGCAAGATCACTAGCTAAAGTGTAGTACCCGTTGAATCCTTTGTAATCTCTCCATTCTACAATGATAATATGAATTATTAAGACGTCAAAGTCAATGGTAAAATGACAAAAATAATATCTAAAAAAGGAAAGATAAAAAAGTGGACATTTTTTTTAGAGGGAGGCGCTAAATGCACCCCCCCCCCGGCGAAATTATTAAACTGTCCTCGTCTTTTATATATAGAAAATATTGAACTTAAAACTTTCACTTTCATTTGCTTCGAATGTGTATGTTTTCGACATATTTTGTATTAAATTTAATTTTTTTCGCTGTTATTATTGTGTTATAATGTATATTTTTGTAAAAATAAAAATCGGGGGGACATGCACCTGGGCCTTGCACATGTCCTCTTGAACATGCGCATGGCCCATGCGCATGTTCCCCTTATTCTTCATTTTTCAATTGTTGCAATTTCACACCTAGAATTTGTAAAATTTTGAAAAATTTGCTCTATACTGCCTTGAATTTTTAAATTTCATTAAATTGTTTAACTTAATAGAAATTTACACTATACCGAAATAAAAAATTTAACGAAATTAACAAATTTAGGGGGTAAAGTGCAATTTTTCAAAAAATTATAAATTCAAGGGCTAAGAGTGCAGCAATTAAAAAATGAAGAATAATGGTACATGGACCAGACGCATGTCCAAGAGGACATGGGCAAGGGCCAGGCGCATATCCAAGAAGACATGCGCACGCCCAGGAGCATGTCCAAAGGGTACATGCGCACGGACCAGACGCATATTCAAGTGAACATGCGCAAGGGCCCTTGCGCATGTCCAAGAAGACATGCACACGGTCCAAGCGCATGTCCATCTGAATTTCATTTTATTTTTTATTTTTTGTAAAAATGTACATTCTAATACAATAATAATAAAGAAAAAAATATATATTTAACACAAAATATGTCAAAAACATACACATTAGAAGCAAATAACTAAGCAAAAAAATTAAATTTAACACAAAATATGTCAAAAATATACACATTCAAAGTAAATGAAAGTGAAAGTTTTAAGTTGAACATTTTCTATATATAAAAGACTAAGGCAAGTTAGTAATTTTGTAGGGGGTTGCATTTAGCGTATAGGGGGCTGCGTTTTGCGCCTATGTTTTTAAAATGGGTTTAAAAACAAAATTGTACTTTCTTTTTTTTTTATGAAAGGGAGGGCGGTGGACTTTATCTTAAGACGTCTCAAAACAAGGTAGTATATATCAAGTATGGCCGAGAGAGAGAGAGAGAGAGAGAGAGAGAGAGAGAGAGAGAGAGAGAGCTATTGAGGCCTCATTATGGGTTGAAGAGAAAGAAAAGGACATTATGGACATTTCCTACTGAGGCCTTGTGAAGTGTTGAAGTAAAGCTATAAGGGTAATATAGTTATTTCAAAGAAAAAAGACCATATAAGTTGTTTTTATATAAGTTAGGTCATATAAGATTTTAGGGGGTTTGACTAGACCGTTTTTGACTTCCCCCCAAAAACAAGTGAGGCAAAGTCAAAGTACTACAAAATAAATGTCCTAGTTAAACTGATAATTTATAGGGATAGACTACTTTCACTATAAATTTTTGATAATTCACTATATTATTAATTTTATACTAAGCAAATACTTATTTGAACAAAACTACCCTTAATTACTTGCTCGTATTAAGTTTACTAGCAAAAATACTTTTCTAATTACTTTTCAATATTAATTTCTAATTCAAAACATATTAAATAATATTCGATTAGCGTTCACATGAACTACATAATTATTTATTTTATTTTAATTTATTTTAAATATTTAATTAATTAAGCTCATGGCAAGAGTCATGTTGCATAATAGAAAATCTAATATCGTAAGGACATTTTTTGTCAACGGAACTTTAAAAAAATATGTGACCTTTGCTTAATAAAATAAAAAATTCACAGTTAGATTTAAAGGATATAATTGTAAAAAATTAATCCGCTAGTAAAATGATATTGTATCGTAAAATTTTAATACTTTTTAATTTTTATCTATCTATAACATTTGATTCTTAATTTAAAAATTTGAATGATTGAACCGACAATAATAGCAATATCTATCATATTACTATTATTGAGTTGATTTTTTAAAATAAAATTTTTTTAATTAAATTATTTTTAAAAATTAGTAATAAATATTATATATTTTCTAAAATTTTGATCGATAAATGCTTTTAGAATTTTTTTTATTATTTTTAATAAAGAAACATAAAACGAGTCATAAGCATAATTGAGAAAACATATTTATTAAAAATAAATATAAAAGAAAAAGCAAAACTACCTTGTTTGTTGATATGTTAGGAATTAAAGATATTTTGAAAATAAGAAATATATTACTCACTTCATTTGACAAGTAATGAAGGGGTAGTATTGTCCAAACATATATTAATTTAAAGACATAATTAATAATGTTGGTGGAGAAGCAATAATTGTAATAGAAATAACATCACTCTAATTTATATATTGTGAATTCAAGAAAGAAAAACTGAAAATAACCACACAACTGCAAAGTGAATTCTGTATCCCATTCACATATATGGTTTATTATTATTATTATGTGAATTTTTACTTTTCCTTTGTTGTTGGGTATCTATCTAATCGAACTATTAATTTATGTATGTATGTATGCAGCAAAAATAGATGCCGGGATGCGCGTATTGAGAAGCGATCTGGAATGAATTATCGATAGATAGATAGATAGATAAAGTCGCCTTCTTTTTGTTTGCTGCGCCTCCTCTTCCCTTTCCCCACCCTATATTTTACCCTTTGATTATAGTGAAGCGGCAGCGGCAGCGGCAGCGGTTACTGACTGTATTGCCACTCTCCTCTCTTCGCACTGAAATAATGAAATACCCTTCAACACACACCTGACCTGACCTGACCTGACCTATAATGAAGAAGAATTAACATTACTACTACTACAACAACAACTTAACTTCATTTCTTAAAGAAAATTCATATAAAGTATGGCCGTAACCCAGTTGGGTAAAGGCATCAAAGGGATCCTACTACTGCTACTAGTTGTAGCCGTATGGGCTCCAATGGTGGAATCAGGAATAGGTGTCAACTGGGGAACTGTTTCAAACCACAGGCTATCTCCCTCCACGGTGGTGGATCTCTTGATAGACAACAATATTAACAAGGTTAAGCTCTTCGATGCCGACCCTTTTTCTCTTAGGGCACTCATGGGTTCTGGGATTCAGGTCATGCTCGGCATCCCTAACGAGCTTCTCTCCTTCATCAGCTCCTCCCCTGCCGCTTCCGATTCATGGGTCTCCCAAAATGTCTCCACCTACATGGTTAAAGGCGGTGTCAACATCAAGTATCTTCTCTCTTTCCCTCTTCTCTCTTTTGTTTGCTTACTTTACTTTTACTCATAGAAGAAGAAATTGTCAGTAGGATTGAGTTTTCCTTCCCTCCAATTGCTCACTCTCTCTCTCTCTCTCTAGTAACTTCCCTGACCAACAAGATTTTTTACTAGTATTAATTTTATCTAGCTAAATAAAATTAATTTGCTGCCTTTCCTTAGCGTATAACTTTATTTCAAGATTTTTAAAATATCAAGTGTATTGACTTGGGCACCTTGGAGTATTTTATTTGCGTAGAAAAAATTAGAGAGAGAAATATTAGGAGTATATTGAAGCTTAAGTTTCCAAACAGCTTTTTGCAATTTTTAACAAATTAGGTTGTTTAACTCGTAGAATTTATTACGAATATAATTTTAAACGGGAGAGAAATGAATGTTAGAGGTTCTTGTTGTGACCGATAGAATGAGATGCTAGTAATATGATTCTAGTGAGAACACATTGCAAATCTTTATTAATTTGAAAATGTATTGGCTAACTTATATTTAATTATCCCATTATATAAGTAATTACCGACAAAGATTCTTTCTTTTCATCACTTATCCCCTTCTGTCAATATTGCCACTCCAGCCTCTTCCCAGGCAAAAGACCTCACTTTTGTTGGAGATGAAGATTTCTACACAGGAAAAATTGTTCCTGATTATCCAGATTAAGTAGTACAGTAGGACTTTACTTTCCATCCTTCTGATCAGGTCCACGATTTTGTGGATGAAGTATCTTGAGCTTGTGCTTGATCAGCTGAGTCCACCAGTAGTCTTGATTCCTTCTATGGAAGCAATTCCAGTCTTGCCTTTTACCTGAGGAGCACATCAACCATGTATTTCATGTCCCAGCTATTACCTACAGATTTGGGGACTCATCCTCCCTCGCAAAACACCACATAACTCAAGTCAACTAAGCCTTCTCCTAGGGAGCTGGCTCCATGAATTGTTCTCAGCCTTGAGATTCATGTTTGAAGGAGATTTGGTGTCTGAAAAATAGTTTTCACCAACCTCAGGCTAGTTATCATAATCCTGATTCAGTAATCCGGATGTCTTTTACTAGCCTAAGTGAACCTCCAAGATGCAATAAAGATCTGACACATTGTCAAATAGTACAACTCATTGAAAAGAAGATCTTTAAGAGTAGACCATTCATAGAAATATGAATTATTTTGATAATTAGTTTGCAAACTTTTTAAGAAGTAAATTAAATCAGGAAAGTAATAATGTCCTCCACTGTGTGGAAGGGAGGTAAAGAATGTAGTTAGCAGCATCAGGGAATCTTTTGGTTCTTGTTATATTGAACCTTTGGTATGAGGTGGTTGTTCCTGTTGTAGTCCATATCTTTACACATGCTATTAATTCTTATAATTTGACTCAGGTATGTTGCGGTAGGAAATGAACCATTCCTCACAAGTTATGCTGGTCAGTTCCAGTCTTATATCATGCCTGCTTTGACAAATCTACAACAATCCTTGGGTAAAGCAAATCTTGCAGGCACCGTAAAGCTAGTGGTTCCTTGTAATGCCGATGCCTACGAGTCTTCCCTTCCTTCTCAAGGAACATTCCGACCTGAACTTTCCCAAATTATGACCCAGCTCGTGTCATTCCTCAATTCCAACGGTTCCCCGTTTGTAGTCAACATTTATCCCTTTCTAAGCCTTTATGGAAACTCCGACTTCCCACAAGACTATGCATTTTTTGAAGGAACAACCCATGCTGTCACTGATGGACCTAATGTGTATTATAATGCTTTTGATGGCAACTATGACACTTTGGTTGCAGCACTTGACAAACTTGGTTATGGTCAGATGCCAATAGTTATAGGCGAGGTGGGATGGCCCACAGATGGAGCTGTGAGTGCAAATCTTACAGCTGCAAGAGCTTTCAACCAAGGCCTCATAAATCATGTTCTAAGCAACAATGGGACCCCGCTTAGGCCCAAGGTCCCGCCTATGGATATCTACCTATTCAGTCTTCTTGATGAAGGGGCAAAGAGCGTGCTTCCAGGGAACTTTGAGAGACACTGGGGGATTTTCTCTTTCGATGGCCAAGCAAAGTATCGACTTAATCTTGGTTTGGGCAACCGGCTGTTAAGAAATGCCAAAAATGTCGAGTATCTTCCATCTAGGTGGTGTGTGGCAGACCCCTCGGGGGATCTTTCAGGTGTGGCAAATCACTTCAAACTTGCTTGTACTGTTGCGGACTGCACAACTCTCAATTATGGGGGATCATGTAATGGGATTGGAGCAAAGGGAAACATCTCTTACGCATTCAACAGTTACTATCAAATACAACAACAGAACTCCCAGAGCTGTGATTTTGATGGGCTTGGGATGGTCACGTTTCTTGATCCTTCAATTGGTGAATGCAGATTTCTTGTTGGGGTCACGGAGCAAACTTCTTTAGGTTTGAGTTTGCACAGTGGATTGGTCATTGTTTGGTTGTTGATATTTTGGGGGGTTTGGACATTTATGATGTGAGAAAAGAAAAGAAAAGAAGCTTCTGAAGTTGGGTTTTTCCGATTCCCGTCTTCTGAAACTTGTTAGGAGTTAGTTAATATACCATACCAATCGATCATACTAATTTAGATATATTTATATATTGAAGGTTATTCAAGATGATGTAGCGGTGTCTCGTTGTTGTAAAAAGAGGTATGTGATGTACTGAATTAGCCTTCTGATACTATATGTGCCCGTCTTGTGTTTTATATTGGATGCATGATCTCGCAGCGCTTAGTATTTGTTTAATGCGGTGCATATTGTTCTATCCTTGTGTAGGTGTTTATTAAACTTAGCTTCAGCACACGTAAGAACAACTTTCACAGAAAAAAAAAAAAACTCTTGCACAAACTATTGAAGTTTCCTTAATGTTGTGCAAGATGAGGGGTTGTTCTGATAAAACATTTGCACGTAGGAAAGCAAAAGAGAAAATCATCACAGGTAAATTTGGTGATGCAGTATAAGAACTTCAGGTCATCATAAACCACCTTGTTATTATTTGTCCACATAATTGTGATGCTGAACAGCAGTACATATGAAATCAAAAGGTGTAATTAATTGTATCTTGAGAAGAGCTGCATGCAAGAACTTCCGAGTATGTCGAGCCACCTCGTTTTTATTTGTCCATATATATGATATGATACGTGATGCTTCTTCAGGGCAGGCTGCAGCATCCATCTACGCAACAGACTTTTTTACACGTGATAAGCGTCTTAGAATAATCGAAGATGCAGCAGCGACACCCAGCTGAATTCAAATGTTATTAAAGAAAGAAAAACCATGAAAATCGAGATTAGAACTTAGATAAATACTCTTTAACATTGATGCGGTAAAATTAAAGATGCCAGTTTAGCCTAAACAAACGTACCTTGGGGATGTATGACCTGCTCAGCAGTCAGGCCTGCTGCAGTCACAGAGGCACACATGAAAACCAATGCTACTGCTAAGAGCCATAACAGAACAACAGACAGAGTTCCTCTTCTCACCATCTTTCCTTGTGATTGATTCCCCTTTTGCTTACAGTCTATTTATATAGGAGGCCGATACATACAGTCCCACCAAGTACTTGAAAACAGTTTGTTTAAAGGGTGGCAATTTTCGCAATTCATATCCAAAACTACTCATCAAGAAGAAGGTGCCGAGTACGTCTTCATGCTCCGGCTCCACCTACCCATCCAAATACATAAAAAAGCAAACTCTTTTGTCGTCCTAAATTTACAAGTTGGGTCATTAATTAGCCATTGTATTTGTATGCATGAATGTGGATCTACTAGATAGTACGTACAATAGAGGAATATCTCAAAAAGATCATGGCCGCCTTCTTTGACAATTGTATATCAATCATAACCCACCAGCAGTGGCAGAGCCAGAATTTTAGGCTACCGTGACCGTGAGCCTGTCGAGGCTAGGCTATATAGCCTGTATTTTCTCGCTCTCACACTCTCTCTAAACATTACCAAACAAGAAGGCTTCAAATTTCTTTATTCAGCATCTGACTAAAACCACCATGGTTCTGTACTTTAGATATATGGTTTGTTTTGTGGTTAATGATTTTTTTTTTTTTTTTTTTTTTTTTTTTGTGGTTTGGTAATGGTTGTCTCAAAAAGTAAGACAGACAGAGATAAACAAGAAAAATAATAATACTCCAAACCAAGGAAAGAGACCACAAAAAACCATGAACCATTAAATGAACTATGTATGCAAACTCTACTCATATGTGTAATTGAGAAATTAAAAAAAAAAAAATTTAATCCAAAGCTTAATACTGGCTCCGCCTTTGGTCACACGATGTGGAAATTCTAGCAAGTGGATGGGTGGGTTTGGCCGTTTGGGAGAGTTCACAAGTCCAACTTTTTCTGCTATTATGAGTGGATTTAAAGACTATAATTGAAGCTTGCTCATTCGAAATTAGCTAGGTTGAGCTCACTCATTTATCAACTTAACTTGAACTGTATTATGCAAGCAGGTTGAGTTTGAGTGTCATAATAGGTTCGATGGGATAAAAATTGCCTTGGGGATGTAGATGAGCCGAGTTGTTTAGAGTCTTACGGCCAACTCGGCAGCTCCACCTACTTCTGTGGTGAGCTTGAACCTACTCACTCGGGTAAGAATTTTAAGCGTTTGAAAAACTCGATTGCTCATCTTAGCTCGTGAACCACTCGACGCCTATTCTTATTTGTGAACTTAGCTCCTATCGGTTTGATAGGACCCTACATAATGTCCTATTCATCGTGGGTGCATCCGATGCGGATCACTCCTCAGAAACCGACCTAGACGAGCCACCGAGTATATGGAAGCAAGGTGCCGACTGGTGACCAGGACCACCCGAGAAGTATGACTCATTTTGTACGACGAATGGAACATTAAAAGTTGTTTTATATATATAAGGTCTTATATTGATCAGGTTCATTTGACGGACATTTTGCCTTGATTTTGAAACAAACAATTAAGGACCTGTTCACCATTAGATTTTTACGGCTCATTTCTCACAATTTTGGGGGCCAACATTGGATGGTGTTCGGACAAACTTTTTTGTTCTCTTTATTTTTTCAATTTCGTGAATATATTCAAGGCCAAAATATGAATTATCCCCAAGATTTCCACCAAATTCCAAAGTGTTCCTCCACATAAGGTTTGCCGCAGAAACTCATCTGATATTTCTAATTTTCACACATAACCCCCTCCGCACGACAGCCATTACTCAAGTGATGTTAAATAGCATGTGTCGATGCACGTGCAGGGTATTTTTGACATTTTCACCTTGGGAGTTAAACGGAGGGATTATATACATTGTGATCTGAAAGAAACCTTTGAAGAGAAGCTTTGGCCATGGCGGAATGCTTCTGTGGTCAAAGCTTCTCTTCATCGGTCAATTTGCTTTTAATTTTTAAATATTTATTTTCTCTCTCCTTTATCTTTCACTCCCTCTGCTCATATTTCAACTTTCGAAGAAATGGAAGTGACCCAGAAAGTCAAACTGAGTTTTTCCATACTTTTGTTGCTAATTTCATCATCAAATGCATCAAATTCATCATGGCGTGTGATTAGCCTCCCTATCATGAGCGTCTCTCTCTCTCTCTCTCTCTCTCTCTCTCTAGGGCTTGTCATCGACCGTCCCTCTGCCTCAGTCCGGTCTCTCTTTCGTCTGTCCCTCGTGTCTAGGCGACAAACCGACAAGTGACAGAAGAATCGTTTTCTCATTCTCTTTCTTCTCCGGCAGATCTTCAAAGCTTAGTGGACCGTGTTTGTTGATATGGGTTTTGAGGAAGAGATAAGATCAGATGTACAATGTGCGCGGCCTGTGACAACCCATGCAACCAAGTCTCCTCTCCACCACCACCATCTCTCCCGTCACCAACCCCAACTACCTCCGACTGCCCTCCGCCGCCGTCTCCTCCTAACTCTGGCTACTACTATTCTCCTCCACCACCGTTTCAGCCAGTTTACTCCTCTTACCCACCACCACCATCGCCACCAAATGGAAACTACCCAATTATCAGAAAATCAAGCGTGCCAAAGCTTCTCTTCAAAGGTTTCTGAAGAAATTCAGATCTCAATGTATATAATCCCTCTGTTTAACTCCCAAGGTGAAAAGGTCAAAAATACCCCGCATGTGCATCAACACGTGCTATTTAACGTCACTTGAGTAACGGCCGTCGTGCAGAGGGGGTTATGTGAGAAAATTGGAAATGTCAGACGGGTTTTGGGACAAACCTTATGTGGATGAGCATTTTGGGATTTAGTGGAAACTTTAGAGGGTAATTCATATTTTAGCCTATATTCAACGTTTGTGGCTGATTTGATAGTAATAGGGGCTTGAATGTAAATAAAACTTACAATTAAGCCCTTAACTTTTATACTAAATGGTGTTGAAGTATATATTTTGTCGTATAAAATTACTTACAATAATAACATTCAAAAAATTACATAAAAAATTACTACAGTACAAAAAAAATACTCAAACCAGTAAGCCGCCAAAATAATAGAAAAATCACTTGTCCAAATAGAGCCTAAACTTTATAGATTGACCCTGGAAAAAAAAAAAAGAAACAGAGGAGCTTGGGGAAAGTAGAAATTACAGTGTAAAAAAAGAAGTAAAAGGAGCGAGAGCTATTTCTTCATTTTATAGGGGGTATTAGTGTAAGGATGAGAAAGTTCAGGGCCTCTATGTCAAGAGAGATGATCTGGTCACTCGTTGTTCGTAGCCTTCACTTTATAGTTAACGGGCTGCAAATATATTACAGCAAAATGTGGATTACACTTATATTTTAGAAAATAAAATTTTATTAATTAAAAATTATCTTATGGTTCCGTTTAGATACATCGTTTTTAAATTTTATAAATATTAAAATTTTATGAAATTTATATAATATAAAATTTGCTTTCAAAATCTTAACAATTTCATAATTTGGATAATGTGTGAAATTTAATTGTAATTCTAGATTATAGTTAAAATAAGATTTAAATAATATGTTAAATATCTAGTCTAGCCTAGTGGTAGTGGTGGTTAAGAATTTTAAATGGCAAAGGTTCCTTGCTAACAACAAAATTATAAACTTTTTATATTTTAAAAAATAAATAGCATATAGTGGTGGTGGTTAACGGCGGCAGTGGTCAGAGGTAGCTGTCGATCGCAGTGCGGCCAGCGGTGGTTGCCAGTGGCAATGGGAGGTGTGGCGGCCGAAATTGGTGGCGACCATGGTTGTAGGTGGTTGTCGACGGCAGTGGCCGGAGGTGGCGGTCAGTCGTGGCGGCCGACGGTGATGGTGGTGGTGGTGCAAAAAGAATTAGTTGTTATTGTGTTAAGTAATAGAGGAATAAAGGGAACAAAATTTTAAATTTAAATTATTAGGTTTTAGTATAGAATTAGTTTTATAGAATTGAGGCATTTGAAATTGCAATTCAATTCCAATTCAAAATTTTAATTGTGTTCCCAAACGACAGAATTAGTTTTGGAGGCTCTAATTCCAATTTCAAGCAATGGAATTGGAGTATCCAAACGGACTCTAAGAATACTATAGATTACAACTTTCATAACTTTATAAAAACAACTAAATTTATGTAAATTATTGATCAAACTTTAATTAAGTTAACTCAAAATAAATTTATTTAAATTATTGATCAAACTTTAACTAAGTTGACTCTTTATCTTAAAAAAAAAAAAAAAAGGGAATAAACTAATATTTCGCGAGTTGTGTTTTGAAGCTTTGTGTATGTTTTTAATGGTAGAATTTGAATCAATGTGTATGTAGTGACGTCCCATTAATAGCATCTGCAAGGTTTTTTGGTTGGTTTGCGAGCAATATGAAACTTTTTGCTTTTAAAGCCAACTACTACTACGTCTACTATTCACATTGATTGATAATGATGTACTCATTGTATTTGTAGGCAGGCACTCATTAAACGTTTAGCTTCATAACAACAACTTAATTTCGCTCAAACAACTAACTCTATTTATTTGAAACCTCCTCCTACATTCTTTTTTATAGAACAATTAAAGGAAAGCTAACAAAAGGGAAACTAACGATCCATTAATTTCATCTCGATCGAGTAGAGCTGCTTAAACAACTTGCGATCGAGTATCAAGAACCACACCTATATAGCTCGTTGTAAATGGTGATGCTTCTTCAGGGCTGGCTGCAGCATCCATCTACGCAACACACTTTCGTACATTTAGAAAAACCAAAGATGCAGCAGCGACACCCAGCTTCAATTGTAAATTACCATAAAAAAAAAAAATCAAGATTAGAACCTAAACAAATAGGATAAGGGCCGGGTAATATGAATGAATATGCCATTTTAGCCTAAGCTCTAAGCATACCTTGGGGATGAATGACTTGCTCCGCAGTCACGCCAGAAGTTGCAGAGGCACACATGATAATCAATGCCACTGCTAGGACCCATAACAGAACAACACACACAGTTCCTCTTTTCACCATCTTTCCTAGCTAGCTTTGTTCTCTCTCCAGGCAGGCTGGCTTAAGTGGTGATTGATTTCCCTTTGGCTTACATACAGTCAATTTATAGAGGAAGGTGGGAGCCCCTCTCTTGAAAATAGTTTCAAGAAAAAAAAAAAGGACTGGCTTTTGTCCTAAATCTATTAGCCATTGTATGTACATGGATCAACTAGACAGACAGGAGGAATATCCACAATAGAACCACAAGGAACAAGACTGACTTCTTTGACCATCGTATATCAGTCCAGTAGAAAGGTCAAGTGATGGAGTACATTTTAGCAAGTGGATGGGTTGGGGAGTGTGCACAACCCATGTGCTCCTACTTAATTAAGTTAAGAATTACTGTAGAATTCATGGACTTGAGACTGAAATTGAAGCTTGCTGATTCGCACAGTTCGTGAGCCCAATGAGTCCAACAAGGTGTAGGCTCGGCTCATTTGGTTTGACGAGCTCTACCTACTAGCTCGACTCAGCTCACAAACAAGCATGGCCGGCCCAAGGGTGAAGCAAGGGAATAAAGGGCTTTAGGCCTCAAGAAAATTTAGGCCTCAAAAAAAAAAAAAAACTATTTATTTAAAAAAAAATTTAATGTTAAGAGTAATTCTTAGTTTTTCTCACTCACTCATTAATAGTCAAAATTCTTGCAATGAAGTTATAAAATCTCTTAAAGAATCATTTAAAGTTGATCACTTCTTGTACATACTACCTTCGTCCTAAAATAATTGTCGTTATAGGATTTCAAGAAACATTTGCCCATACTTTGCCCATATTTTGCCACAGTTGCCCTTAATTATTTCTCTCATTAAAGAGGGTTGGTAAGAAAAAAGATAAAAAAGTACTCTTACAACTTACCTACAATAATTGAACTTAAATAAGAGTAGATCAATCTTTTTGAAAGTTTCCTTAATCTGTGTGAAAATTGCTAAAACGATAATTATTTTAGGACGGAGGTAGTAATAGATTAGACAATCACTTCATTTCAAAGTAAATTTGAACAATTTAAAATGTATCAAGATATTTTTAGTTTTCTATTTAGCATTGAGAAATTAAGGTCTTTGGATAATGACAATTTAAAAGAAAATTTTCATAACCTTGAAAATTCATTAAAACATAATGACAATTCAAATATTGATGGATTAGAGCTATTTACAGAACTAATTTTTTAAAAGAAATTATAAAAGTGAAAAATGATACAGTAATTGGATTACTTAATCATATAATAAGGCTTGATTCTTTTCCAAATGCGTATATCGCTTATAAAATAATGTTAACGATTTCCGTAATTGTTGCTTCGGCAAAAAGAAGTTTCTCAAAACTAAAATTAAAAAAAATCTTATCTAACATTGACAATGATTAAATAGACTAGCTTTATTATTGATTGAAAAAAAAATTATTAAATGAAATCGATTACAATAAGTTAATAAATGATTTTGCATCTCAAAAAGCACGAAAATAACCTTTAAATAAAATAATAATTTAATATTTTATTCTTTATTTTCGAAAGACCTCAATTTAGAATTCGCTTTAGGCCTCCATGAGTGTTTGGCCGGCCCTGCAAACAAGGTTGAGCAGGCATGAGCAACTCAAGCTTGAGTTGGCTCACCTAGAGCTGATTTGATATTTGAATTAGGGTTAAGTGCACCGTTGCTCCCCAAAGTTTGGGCTTGTACACGATCAATGTAAGAAAAGTCTTACCACCGATCAAAGTATGTCATTTTCACACACCAATAATCCCTGAAATCAACGGCGTTAGCCCAAGCACCGTTAAGTGGGCATGTGCTCGGCACATGACCATTTTTTAAGGGTAAAATGGAAAAAAATGATTGATCTGTTAAATAACTTTTCAAATGAGGGGGTTTGTGTAATATCGTCAAAATAAGGGGCTATGTGAAGCATTTACCAAATAAGGGGCTACTTTCAAAATTAGTCAACGATCATTTTTTTCTTCTTCTGCGGCAACTCTCATCCTATACAAACCCTTCATCCTTTCCAACGCCACCCACCACCCACCACTGACCCACCACCTCTTCCTGGTTCTCCAACTCCACCGTTTCCCTCCACTCCACTCCCACAGGCCACGCTGACTCGCTCACCCCCACCCCCACCGCGATCCTCCTCACTCCACTATTTCCCTCCCTTTTATTCCAATGACAAGCATGTGGCAGCAAATCAATCAGGCCATTCCACTCGCCTCTCCGTATCAACAATTTCTGGAGATCATAGTCCTTCGTTCTCGCCGGAGAGATCTTCTTAGATCTATTGTTCGCTTCGCCGGAGTTGAACGAGGAGGTTAATTATAGCTAACACTCAACTGATCCAAAGAACACAGAATTGAATTGTGGTTTTCAGTTTTGGTTTTGAATTCGATAAATCGAACGTCGAATTGCTGCTCGAGCTCAAAGCCAAACATGGCTTGCGGCTGCTACCATGGCTACGATGATTTCTACTAGAAAATATTTATGAAAATAATATATAAACAAATGAGATTTGGATGAATATAATATCTATAATCATAGATTTTAAGAAACAATGCTAGAAGAGCCTTCATTGTGTAATTCATGGGTGAATTAAAGCCTTTTCTAATGATCCGGGGAGATGGGTTTTTCTTTTTTCTTTTTTTTTTGATGGGTTTTTCTTTATATGCTCATTTTGTGATGGGTTTTTGGATTGTTTCTGAGATTTGGAGAGATGGGTATTGTTTGATTTGCTCAATCTGAGATGGGTTTTTTATGATTTGCTAAAATGAAAAGGGATAAGAAAGAAACCAATGGGATTAAGGAGAGGCTTGGATGAAGATAAGGGGAAGCTTAAATGTTGTTGTTGCTGCAACAATGGAGGTTGAAGAAGGTTGAAGGAGGAGGAAAAGACAGCCCTCACTAAAAATCATGTGCTGAGCACATGCCCACTTAACGGTGCGTGGGCTAAAGCCGTTGATCTCAGGGACCGACGATGTGCGAAAATTGTATACTTTGGTCAGTCGTAAGATTTTTCTAACATCGGGGACTGATTGCGTACATGCCCAAACTCCGGGGACAAATGGTGCACTTAACCCTTTGAATTACAATAAGCCCAAGACAATTTGAGATAAGTACTAGGCCGTCTAAAATTTTAACAAAAGAGTTTGAAATCTTGAAGCTCATCTATACTCCGTTGTATTGGAGAGTTTTTTTTCCTTTAAAAAATTTGTAAATCCTAGTTAACACCCAATTTTTTCAAATTCACATTTGCATTGGTGATGCTCTTAACCGTCAAGGCCTAAGTTGTTTTAGCATTAAATGGTGGGGAACTCGGTGCAGTGCAGTGCAATGAGTGGTAAAGCATAAATAGCAAGGAGATGCATTCATTTGATAGTTATACACTAACAGCAGACCTATTCTTTTGCAAGAAAACGCTCTTTACATATAATAAAAGCTTTCCACGAGAATGAAATTGGATCTCGACAAATAAAAGCTTTCACTTTAAGTCCCCACACCAGTAGGCCCTTCACAAATGGTCTCCATACTTAATAAAGTGAAATGACGATTTTATTTTTGCCAAAAATCACGTGCAGTGGACTTTAAATGGACAGAATAACCAATTGCGTTTATTTGACACATTTTGGCTTGAATGGCACTTGGCCATCGGAGGGTAAAACCAGACAAGTGGATTTTCCCTAATAAAGGTCTCTTGATTCTAGATTTTTATACCTCCGTATACCGAGCCCCCGAGACTTTTCCTACCTGGCTTAGCCCCGTGTGATTTTCAGAACTGAGACTGTCTAGAATCGGGCTAGAAGGACTAATGGCAGTCTACTTGGACCTATAGATGGGTTTATGGATGGACTAGTTAATTCTCTTTAGAAAGAGGTAGCCTTTAACCTACTTTTAGAAGATTCAACTCTACTAAGAAAATAGCAAAGATTCCTCTGACTCTTGAGCCCTTCGAAAGCACAGCACGAATACCGCCATTTTTACAAAACAGGGATCAGACCAAGGCAAGGCACGTCAGGATCTGCATTTTGTGCAAAGACAGGATCTCGCATCTCTTTTTCTGCTATGCCGCTACGCAAGGGCATGTAAGCGTGGCAGTGGAAGGTCAGTACAAGGATATAATTTTTTTGATTTCTTTTATTGGAACGAATCCCAAAAGGGGCTACAAGTACAGGGACCAACAGTGGAGTTTTCCCTATAAACTTGCACTCAAATGAAAAATGCAGCATTTGATTGGTCAAAGTTGGTTACCAATTTACCATCTCCATAACTTTTTTCTCTAATTCAGCCTTCTTTTTCACCTGTTTTGCCATGGTTTCCTTGTCCTATATTTACAATAAGATCAGTTCGGGGAACAAAATTGTCGCAGTGCTCGAGATAATCAAAGTAAGAAAAAGTTAGGAATATGTAGAAAGTGTCTCAAACAACTATGATACATACTTACATTTAAACCGAAAGATGCAGCTTTCAGTTGGGTCAATGGTGGTAGCCATCCTCATAGTCATTGCTTTTTTCTCTAATACTCCTTCTCCAGTTTTGCCATGCCTTCTTTGTTCTATAATTACCATAAGATGATGCCATGAACACATTTGTGAAGCCTTCGACATAATCAAATCATGAAATAATTTGTAACTAGAGAGTCACTGAAATAGTGATGGTATAAACCAACATTGAAATGGGAAGATGCAGCCTTCAATTGGTCAGTTGTGTTTGCCATCTCCATGGCTTTGCTGTCTAACTCAGCTCTCTTGTTCACTAGCTTTTCCATTGTTGTTTGTCCTACAATTATGATAGGATGATTACAGAGAAAAAAATCTAAGTCGAGCAGTTCAAATAAAAGAGAAACACATACACTTCACTCCTAGTAATCTAGCGCTGAGAAGATTGAAAAAACAAACTCACGTGATCCCATAAAGATTTAAGTTCGAGATTCATGACCCGGATAGCCAGGATAGCCAGTTTATCGATCTTTCTTGATGTTCGAATCTGAATCTGCTCCACTTTTGGCCTATAATTCAACTCATGAAGATAACAAAAGCATGAATAATTATAAGCGATCCAAAGTTTTCTAAGAAGTTCAAAAAGTTCATGATAAGATAAAGAAGGGATAAAAATTCTGGTTTTGCCTTTCGGTTGGTGTTGGCTTTGGAGAAAGCATGGACTCTACCCTCGGAAGACCTTAATTCACAAACTTTTTTCTAAAAAATGTGTGATACCATTTTCCTGAACAGGAGTATTCGGTCTAGATTGTCCTAGTCTGGATATGGCAGACCTCAGATCATGAATATCACTCTCAAGAGCCATGTTCCTTCTCTCCATGGATTCATAATTCTTCTTCAGATTAGCACAGATTTCAAGTTTCAACAGTTCCATGCACTTCACACATATTCAGACATACATGTACAACATAGAGAAAAAAAGGGAAAAAAAAAAAAGAAGGCTACTTGTCAGCATGCATACAAAGATCTAGGTGGACTAGATATCAATAGAAAGGAAGATATTGGACAAGTCAAGTGTGTATGAATACCTCCGATTGATTGCTGCTGACATCCAGCAGAAGAGGTTGCTGGCTTTCAGAAGAAGAGGTCAGTTTTCTGTAACGGAAACAACGGGGAGCCAAGTATTTGCTTCCCATTTGAATTGATCTGATAATCCTTTCTACTTCAGAAGTTAAAGGCTTTGTACAGAGGATATCCGAACGTAGTTGCTATTCTTGCATAGTGGGATGACTGATATCTAGTGCATAGTGGATCTAATTTAGTATAGAACAAGATGTGAAGGAATTCAGCACCAAAAAAGATTGTCCAAGGAATTAAATATGAAATTACTTATAAATTCCCCCTCCCCCCCCAACCCTCCCCCCACCAAAACCACGAAAAGTTTATAGCTTTCACTGTCACATTAAGGGCATTCTAATCTCTCTCTCTCTCTCTCTCTCTCTCTCTCTCTCTCTCACAAACACACACACATACAGCCAGCACCAAGCACACATTTCTGTGTTCTTGTTACATAGACTTAAAAAATGAGGTATTATCCAAACAAGTTATAGAAACGAGGGTTTGACCCCGTTAACCAAAAGTAGTAGGCCTATCACTTTCTTGTATTCTATAATTGTGTTACCCCACAGATTATTAGGAACAAAAAAGGGACCATTCCTCTTAAGGATGATAATCAGATAATTTGAAATTCAATTAAAAGGGTAATCAACATCATTGACCTTTTAAGCAACACGTAGTTGACCAAAATCTCTTCAAGGCCAACTTGGGCATTGGAAAGAAAAAAAAAATTTAATTGGGCATTGGCAACCATTTCACTGGCCCACATTCTCAGGAATTGCTTTTCATAACAATCATGCCTCATATAGATTTCACAAACACAAGGGAGAGTAAATATTTTACAAGGCGGCAATTCTAGAACAATATACAAAAAACATACCAACATGCCAAGGTCTCTAAGTTCGGAATCTAGCTTCCATAGATATACAGTACCAATTAAAACCAACTTTAGCAGGAGTGACCATGCCTGAACTTGAAAGTAGTGCATTTTCCTAAACGAAAGGGGGCATCAGAAAAGCTACCATGAGCTCTCTTCGGGTCATATCCTTCGTACTTGTACTTGTAGAAGGGCATGCTCTCATGTAGGATCAGTCCTATCTTTTCAGCTTTTTTCACCAAATCCCACCTGTCATATGGATCACCATCCTTGTGAGTCACATGAATCTCTCCTTTTTCTTTCCTTAGCAGAACTTTAGCATTCCTCAGAAACCCTTTAACCAACCGTTTGTTTAATCTGAGGATTCAGTTAAATCACACCAATGATCAGCACAGTTCTATAAATTCCATGGCAAAAATCTCCTATATTTAAGTAAAAAGGAAAAATGTTGAAAACACATTAGAATAAGATAACTTGTGGATGCAAAGATCATAATTCAAAATATACATGCACAGCATTCAAATTCTCACATGAAAAATAAAAAGTAAAAAAGGCCCAAGATTTGAAACTTTGTTCAACGCTAAACCACTTTACATACTTTGACTTATTGCATGGTGGAGGCAACTGGATCAACAATAGGCAAATGGTAGAAGTATCTTCCTAGACTCTGAAATAGGAAAAACACTGGCAAATGTTTATCAATTGAAGTGGCAAGTTGACAACAATTAATGAAACCATTGGCTTTTGATGCTTTGTCTTCCCTGAGTTCTTTTTCTTATCTCCAACTATATTATAAATAGTAGCATCAGCAATGGGGAGGATGGTCTGAATCAATAATCAAAGACATGGATTAAAAGCATTTCAGCCATTCATCAGCACATGCAGTTACATTTAGAGATGACAAATATGCTATTGTCCTCCAAGCGGCAGTTCCTAACTTATCTCTAATGTCAATAGCCCCGGCTCTCGAATGCAAGAAGACAGATTCAGATTTCTGAAGTTGCATGGAAATACGTTTTGCAAGATAAATTATTTTAGGAAAATGCCAAAACTTGCACAAGCAAAGGACGATGACAAACCAAACTGTAAATGCAAGCCATGTCTTTGCCCTAAATGATTGTAGTGTGTCCCCGTCAAGTCATAGACTTGGGGAGGTAATCACCCTCACCCTGGAAAAGCAACCCAGAATTTGAGACCAAAACCCCAAATTAGATGAGAGAAACAAGGTATAAGTATAACGTCTCATAATCGATGTGGAAGATGATTGTCATCTCCACCAATATGTGAGCTTGTTGAGTAAAGTACCCTCACAGGAGGTTGCATGCCACGAAGACCATAACATCAAGTCATTGGCTCCATATTGGTGGGAATCAACCTTTTATGTTAAAGCTATGGCTTGCGTCTATAGTAATTGGCAAGAGGATTCATTGCCAATATTGTGGATCAATAGTCCAATGTCCAATAGTGATATTTACTTCTAATATCGGAGCATAAATTTGGAAACAAAGATAGTCTAAGACAATTAAAAATTGTCAGTTTCATCACAAATTCACAATAAAGCTGTATGTAAGCCAATTGAGTATCGGGACAAGTAAATAAACTGGACAAGCATAAGGAAAAATGTCAACTTTGCATAAGAAAATCAAAGAAATTTAGAGTGTGTGTGTGTGTGTGTGTGTGAGAGAGAGAGAGAGAGAGAGAGAGACTTGATCTGGCAGGCATTAGCCTCAGGAAAGAGGAAACCGACGTGGGGGAAGTTGTAGACAATACGATCGAATCTCTGGGTTCTGAGAAAGAAATGCTGGCTCATATTGGTAGCATCCACTCCGCAAAGTACAACGCATCCCCTCTCTTCTAGCTCCCTCACATTCCCAATCCCATCGCTGTATTTCTTCAGCAAATCCTCTGCACAGTAGCCCACACACAGAAACCCCATGCCCCATTAGTCCATTGACATACATTAATACATGCATAAATGCAATGAATTAGTACATTTCTATACAGAGATGGTCCCAAAATAGAAAGTAGAATTCGAACAGAGTAATATACTCCAATAAAACCCTTCAATTAGTGGATTAAAGGAATCAAAAATTGTAGCACAATGCTTCTTCTTTATTTTCGATTCCAGAATGTCCGTGATTGTGTGTGTATGTGAGAGAGAGAGAGAGAGAGAGAGAGAGAGAGAGAGAGAGATCGTACGGCGGGTGTCGATAGAAGTGGAGACCATATTGGAGGCAGAGCCAAAAGCCTTTGCCAAACAAAGCGAGAATGAAAAGTCTCCTTCCCCGACCAACAGTATTCTCTGTGACGACGAATACTGCTCTTTCCATATTTCTATTTTCCCTCCACCATAGTACATTAGATCATCATCATCACTATCATCATCGTCGGTATACGACGTAACATCATCTTGAGGCAATTGTTGTTTGCAATGGTGGGATTGTCCGTTTTCAACATTTACTAAACCCCCTACCTCGGAATAATCGTGGTTGGCAGCAACATAAGATGGAAAGTATGATTCATCGCCGTAGTCGTCATCATTATAAGCTGCCATTTGCCGGCCGTCGCCGTCGTCCTCTATTCCCCTCTCAGACTCGCAAGTCGCACCTGTAACTCTTCTCTTGCCACCACCCATTACTTGGTAAAGTTGTTCATTTGGGGGTCAAACCTATTTCATCGATGGTAGGATTCCCTATCACCAGTCACCACCCGTGTGGAAACACACTTTAAAAAATTTAAAAGAAAAAAAATACTCCATATACTATTCTCGGACCGACTCTAAATTATTGTTTTTTTTTTTTTTTATTCGTAACAGAATAATTTTTAAAAACTTTTTTTAGAATATTTCTTTTACTATTTTATTTTTTTTACTTTAATTATGAATCATATACACATACACATTAAAGAATATTACACATTATACTAATATTAATAATTAAATTAATTATTTTTTCTTAATCTGTGTACCAGATCAAACAAGACAATAATTAAGAAACGAAAAGAGTACTAAATAGTCCTTAAGGGGTGGCCCAGTGGTAGAGCTGGGGCTTTACAGAGTGTGAGGTCTCAGGTTTGATCCCTTCCCACGCCCCCTTAGGACATCAAAAAAAAAAAAACAATTAGTAATTTAACATAGAAAAGAGTACTAAATATTAGTATATGAGAATTACTACACACAACTCACTTTTCTCCAAGTACACCCCTTCGATTATTTGTCATTATAAATTTTGACATATTTGCCCTTACATTTATTTGATTTCCCCCTTACTTTTATGAAAAATGTTAGGTTTACAACTCTTTCTACAACTATTGCTACAACTAAGCCTTGATGAAAGGCAAACGTATTTTGGAAAAAGACAAATTTGTCCTTCATTAAAGTTTAATTGTAACAATAGTTATAGAAAGAGTTGTAAACCTAGCAAAATTGTACTTTTATTTGATTCCAACATACACCCCCTCACCCCTATGCTCTTTCCACAATACACATTCAAACATTACACTTTCATTCTCATATTTTTCAAATCTCTCTCTAAACCCTAAACCTCCAAATCATTTACATTATTGGAAAACACAACCATAGAGCACAAAGAATTGAAGGGGACAAATATTTTAATTATTTCTATACATTTTGGCTTAATTTATCGCATTTTAAGAAGCACACACAAATGGCCTGGATTGCTTGTCACACCCCCATTTGAGTTCCTTCGTGGAACCCCAAATAGGGACGTGATACACTACATCATATCCAGCATAAATCATGTATAAGTGAGCTCAACAAGCTCAACCAAACAACCAAAACATAATACCCATCTCAACGAGCTAACACGCTCGGAGCTAACTAGATAATAAAGGCTCACACTTACATATTGGTTACAATCACCCAACTTAGAGTTTACACTATTTTACATTGTCTTAAAAGATTGTATATGTACATATGGTTCAAAAGAGGAACTGCCCAAAAACTACGTGTCAGTCCCTACGTACTATAACTGGCCTCACCAACCCAACTTTTTCGGCTCATGTGAACTAAAGAAAAACAAGGGAAGGGGTGATTCAAAGACTCAATAAGTTACTACCATGCAACTACACGCATGCTGGCATGCACAACTGCATCATAGATCATACATTTATCATCAATCATAATAGCACGTCACTGTGTACAAATAACACATATTCAAACTGTATACCAATCACGGGGTAACTAGATTACCATATAACTACTTCACCATATTATCAAGCTGCCGTATAACTAGACCACTGGTTATGGAGTAACCGTATAACTGTACAACGAGATGGACCGAATTACTAAATCATTGGTTACTATGCAACCATGTAACTGGATAACTGTATGTGCAGCATAACTATCACAGTTAAGTTGCCTGAATACTAATGCACGCACTAAGACCAGCGCAGCCTCAGCCAACTGCATTAAGACCATTGCAGCCTCCGTCAACCGCATATAGACCAATGTCGCATTATAGACCGGCATCGTAATATAGACCAATGTCGCTGTATGGTTCCAATATCATAATATAGACCAATGTCACATTATAGACCAATGTCACAATATAGACCAATATCATAATATATATCAATGTCGCATTATAGACCTGCATTGTAATATCACGATTCACATGTTAATACTTATGATAATACTAGATTGTAGTTAACTAGCTCACTGGACCTGTCGCGATACTTTATGACCTCAATATTTATAACTGGTTTACACGTAATTGCCACTAAACTGGGTAAACCCATAACTAACTCGCAATTATTTATTAAACACGTTGTCATAAATAACTAATTTTGGTAGAGGTAATTCTACCCAAAATTCACATTTACAATCGTAGAAATTATTACCACGTCTCAACACAATCAAATTATATTAACGATAGACTCCGTGGAGTTAAATTACGACGATTTTAGTCATTGGTATTTTAGCTCATGTTCGTAGTACGTCAATTTCATTGTCCCATTAAGCTACTTAACAAGTAGAATCATTATTTAACAAACCCAATCTAGTTACCATTATACATGCATGAAACATATCCTATTTCATCGCAATTAACTAATTTACTAGCATGGATCGTACTAAAATTAAAATGGGACAATTTTATATTATGAGCTAAAAAGTGGTAACTTACAATATCACGAAACCACCGATTAAAACGCGAAGTTTACCGATGATATTGATCTACTAGCTAAGCACGTCAATCTTATGATTTTATTTCGTTGAATAATTGAAGAAACGATTGCCAATCGAGCTGCGTACGCGAAGAAAACCCTCACTGTTGAGCACGGACGGAGGGAGAGAAGATGGCAGACGTTTTTTGTGTTGTCTGAATGAATAACATTCACACACAATACTGATTATATACTCCCAAGTCAAAACCAATCCAAAGGATCAACAAAAGTGACTCAAACCTCCAATTGGCTACATGGAGTCGGTTACACAATTCTCTCTCTCTCGGCTAAAGTAGAAGACAAGGAAAAGGTTTTCACAGAATAGAGACCAAATTCCAACAATTTACACTAAATCTTTGGTCAATAGTCCAAGTAGGTGGTGTGAAAGTGTGATACTTCTCACTTATGAGGTGTAGTATTCCTATTAATTACTTTTGAATGACTTGCTTAACACTAATTAACCTTACTTGAGCTTAATTAATTACCACTAACGTTAATTAAGCTTAATTAGATCTTGTTATACTTTATTATAAGTAATCATAATTAATTAATTAATAAGTGTGAAAATATCAATTTTGACTATTTAAAAGCAAAGTAGTAACATAAAATATAAACTAGCAGGATTTTGGGTCAACTTTAACAATTTATCTGGTGTTATATACAAGTCCAAATTTAGCAAATAAGGTATGATTGGAAAGCCATAGCTGTTTAGTTTACACAGGATCAAGCAGATTTGAATTTTGAGTTCTCTACACAAAGTTGTGCCCGATTTACTACAGGTTGTTCGTACAGGCCGAAATTCTGAGTTTTTGCATATTTTCCTATTCTTGCATGTAACTTTCTCCATCTAAAGGTGGTTTAAAATAGAACCATAAAGGTCACATAGCTTATCCAAAGTAACCATGAGTAAAATAGGATGGAAACGGGAACGGGTCTTACATTGTTAATGTTCGGTCAGTAGTGATAGAACACAGTAAGGGGTGTTTGGTCGCTGATGGCCGAACAACCCTAAGTGTGTTATATCAATACTGAACACCTTTAGTGATGTTCGGTAACCAAAGGTGTTCAATCAACCATGTCCGAACAATATAGGCCCAGGTCACTTCATATTTCAACCTAAAATGTAATTTTTTTTATACAAATCACCAATTTTGAACTCAAATTGTAAAGAAAATCATAGCTTACTTAACCCTAAAAATTATTTATCATACAACTTGCAAAACAAGTGATCTTTAAGTGTATAATGGTTCATAACTGAGGATGGAAGGGGGTGTCTTTGTTATTTTGCGTATTGAGTTGGGGGTGGGTATCTCAACAAAGGATGAAAGGGGGTGTAATAGGTTGTTTATTCAAAATAAGTTTGGTGGGGTAAAATGGAAAATTGATGGGGGGTGTACTTAGTATTTAGAGATGTTTACAATTTATGAGGGAGTGAACTTAGAGAAGTGATGTACTTGGAGAAAGGGGGGGTGAATAGAAATTCCCAATATATATATATATATATATATATATATCTTTGTAAAGTTATCCTTATAAAGTTTCAAAAATAATATTAATAAAAATATTCCTTTCATTTCAAAATAATAGCCCAACTTTAAAATTTTTTTTCTTAATTTAATCAAACTTTGGCTAAGATTAGTAAATATTTACCTATTTTTATAGAATTATAAACATTGTTATTGATATTATTCTTAGGACATGTTTCATATGGCTTATGGGGAGGTACGTGCTTATTGCTTATAACTTACCATAAGTTATTTTTGAAGCTTTTGATTTGATTTATGGGGAGATAAGTCACAAGTCATGTACAAGCCACTTAAAGTGCATGTGATACCATAAGTTATAAGCACTAAGCATGGTGCTTATTTATACTTTTCAAAAACAAGTAAGTCATCTTATTTAGTAAAACTTACTATCCCAAGATTACCCCTAATAATAATAATAATAATAATAATTATTATTATTATATTATTATTATTATAATTAATATTAATATTAATAATTAATGATAATAATAGTAGTAAATATTAATAATAAATACTCCAGATAATATTAATAACAAATAATAATAAGAATAAATAATACTCATAAGTATTATAATAGATAATAATAAAAAATTATAATAATAGTAATAAAAATAAAATAATACATAATAATTTGAATAAATAATAATAATAATTTTAATATTAATAATAAATTTATAATAATAGAAAATATTAATATTAATAAATAATAATAGTAATACATAATAATTGTAATAAATATTAATAGTAATAAATAATAATAGTAATACATAATAATTGCGCTAAAAGAAGGATTGAGAGATGGAATTCGATCGTTAACTTTGAAATTTCTATTGCGAATGAATCGAGTGTCTCTTACTCTGAATTTAATTACTGTAAGAAAAGTAGATTAATGTTTTGAGATGAATGGAGTATTTGACAACTCGATCTATAAGTTTCATCATGTCATTCAAATGATATCAATGACCATCATAATTATAAGGTTGTATAATGTGATCAGAAAACTAATTGAAGTCAAACTACTCACTACGTACGTACGTACGTCTTACTTGTGAAAATCTATAATAATTAATTAATTAATTAGCTTATGTCGTTAAAACTAAGTCAATCGAATCACATTCATCATGCTAATTAATTTCCCCGCAGACATTTTATTTTATTTATTTATTTATTTGACAGAGGTAATACTTCGTAATCTCAATTATTTGTAGGAGTATTATATATCCAACTAATTGTTTTTCTGATACAGCTAGCTAGCTAGCTAGAAATCAAGTTGATTGTAAATGACCAAAAAAACACCAATTCATCTAGCTAGCTAGCTAGAGTTGATTTGTGAGAAGAATCTCGATCGATCGAATATTTATTTCATCACAATAAACAATTACGTAATTGGTTTTCCAATAACCAACTAGTCTCTAACTGATATAGCTAAATGAGTTGCCACCTATATATATAATATATATGTTCGTTTCTATGGTAATTAATAAATAAAAGAAAATTCTAATCTAAAGGGTTTCAGGGTTATGTTACTAGACGGCCGGAAAAAAAGGTAGTATTAAGCATTTGTCTCTCTCGCTCGACTCGCATGCATCAATCTCGATTAATTAGTGTGATTTATTTACTTCAATTTTTTTTTTTTGTTAAAAATTCCTCTTACTTACTTCATTGTTGACTAATACGTAATTAACTTAAATAATAATTACACCAATAAACTTGGACTTTTTAAAATTTAGGGTTCTTTTGTGTTAGGCTGTGCTACACAAGTTTTTCAAAATGAAATCCTCAATTTTCGAAGAGAAGGATCTCGATACAATTATAATTAATAATTAGGTGAGGACGTGCAATAAATCGCACACACACACACACACATGCACTCTCTTATCTAGTTTTGACGGTTTGGACTCACTGCAAAACAAGTAAGAGAGGATTATATATCCCTCAAAACTCAGCTAGACAGAAAGGAAGTTTCAACTCACAAATATATTGGTTGTGGATGGGTCTCACTATGTTCGCATAAGCATGGCTGGACATCCTCCGTTAAAAACTTAACGAATACTAACAAATTAGGCTCAATTTACAACGTATTTGTTAATACAATGGTTATTTTTGCAAATTGAATATTGTTATGGCCAGATTGATATTCTTGAAATAATACGATGGTTGAAAAAATGAATTTTTCCGAAATATAACAATTATGTACCAACATTTACTTACTCCGACCCAAAAAAATATTTCTTCTTTTCTCTTTCATTCCTCAAAAAAGAATAAAAAAATCTCACTTAAGATAAAGAAAGATGAAATCTTAGGCTCCGTTTGTTTTAAGGAAAATAACTTCCGGAAAATGATTTCTGGAAAATGGTTTCCGGAAAATGAAAATGTTCTATTTTCAGGCGTTTGGTAAATCTTTTGAAAATATGTCGGAAAATATTTTCCGGTGTTTGGCAAACTCATGAAATTTTTACGGAAAACATATGTGCAAAGGTGATATTAGGAGAAAATTGGAATGAACAAGTTTTGGAAAATGACTTACGGAAAATGAATCCGTAAGTCATTTTCGAAAAGCTTCATTTTCCGTTGACTTGGAAAACATCTTACATTAACTACATTTTCCAAATGTTACCAAACACCGGAAAATAAGGAAAACGTTTTCCGGAAATCATTTTCCGTGAAACAAACGGAGCCTTAGTGTAATTTCTTAAAAGAACAAGTATGTAAAACTATAGTTTTAAAATATTTAACTTATTTTCTTGGGAGAAGGGAGTAGACAGATGTAGTATGTGCTAAATAGTAAACATAGTAAACGATGGAGAGAATATCTAAGTATACTATTACTAACTGTGTGTGATAGTGTGTGCGTTTGTTTATTTATGTAATAACGTGTAATATACAAAGTGCCAATTGATGTAAGTATACATAGATGCTAACTACAACACCCTAAAAGTGCAAAATACAACACTCCATTGGAAAAAATACCATTTTGCCCCTAATTTGATATAAATGAATATTTACACCAAAACTCCCTCAATTTTGTATTTAGCGCAAATGGACCCCTAGGGGTCCAATTTGGGATGGCCACCTAGGGTTGGTGGCTCTTCTAGTGATGGCCGCCTAGGGGTGGCGGCTCTTCCACTAATGGCCGCCTAGGGGTGGCGACTCTTCCATCTTCCATTAAAATTTTAATGATTCCGTTAAACTTTTTAACAGAATTATTAACTTTAGGGTTGAAAGTGTAAAAAAAAAAAATTGACCGAATAATGATGATTGTCTTAGTCTAGGTGGATGTTTGGAATATGGCCGCCTAGGAGTGGCAGTCTTGTCCAATTTTCCAATTTATTTATTTATTATTTTTTTTTTACATTTATAACATTTGTAAATATAAATTTTCACAAAAAAAAAATATAGGCAAAACAGTAAATTCACCGGGGGTGTTGTGTGTGTGTGTATATATATATATATATATATATATATATATATATATTGGTTTAATGGATGGGAGGCAGGTTAATTTGTATATGGATTGGAATTCTATGCAAGGCAAAGTCCAAAATGTATTTGTGGAGGTGAGTGTGTCTTCTAAATAAATGAGAGGGAGAGCTACGAGAGAAGAGAGAGGTGACAAGTGGAGGGAGCGGGCTGTTGAATCGAGTCGACAAATTTTTTACTAAAACGTTGTAATTTTAAGAAAATATTTCTAAATTATTGTACTTTTAGAACTATTTAACAAACTATATATGGTAATTTTCTAAAACATGAATCTAGAAGAACGCTTTTATAATTAAAAATTAAACTCCAACACAAGGTCCCAAGAAAAGTGATTATTCTGGGTTAGCTCTCGGAACAGTATAAATATTTGATTGTTATCCTCGTATATTAAACAGAAAAGGCAAGAATGAATCTTGAATGGTAAGGGGAATGAAAGGGTTTGAGATGAGAACGTAGAAGAACCTTAACTTCAAATTTTCTATCACACTCCCTATTACACTCCGTGTCTCACTTAATCCTAGCCTAACACGTATCCTTGATATTTTAATCGATCTTCTTTTACCATTTTTATAAGGAAACGTGTAGGACTGAGATTTAATGTGAGTATGGGACACATAGTGTCAGCAATCAATGGAACCTTAGGCCTAAAATTATTTCAATTAAGCTCCTTCAAGAAACAAAGATTTTCTGACTAATCAATATATAGAAAAATGGGCAGCTACATTTTCCAAACAACATTTTTGTTTTTATTAATTTACTTCTTATATAGAGAATTAAGAAGAATACATAGGCTCCACATAGTAAAGAGCTTGTCTTGGGGTCCGATTCGATTCCAAGATATATAGGAATATCATCTTAATTTCTCCCCTTGATCTATTGTCAAAGAGCTAGCAGCTAGGAAGAGAAAATATCGATGCAGTAACATCCATTGCGTTAGATACAGCCCCCCTCGGCAACCCCGTTCTTCTTATGGACTAGCAATTAAGCTGCCTTAATTTTATACTTTAATATTTTTTTATTTTTTGGATTCGATTATATATGTTGCCTTTGTTAATAAGTCCAATTAACCATAGAATCCATATATAGAAATTGTTGGTCATCCATCCACCATCAAGGAAGGCGCCAGCCAAAGTCCCCGGCCGCTAGCTGTCTAATAGGCTATATATATATATATATATTAATAAACTCCTTCTTTGTTCATGAATCGAATCATCGTGATGGATGGATTGTCTGTCTATCCTCCTAGCTAGCTCCTACCGAAAAAGAGTAACAACTTCCATTGAGTTGGATCTTGCCTGTCCCGGGCCGTATCTTGAAGCTGAAAATATTCATTCTTTCTTCTGGATCAATCTTCTTGCTTGTGTTTGGAATTAATAATAATAATTGCTCACTAGCTACTTATCTCTCAAAAGTAGCTAGGCTTAAGTCTCAACAGTACTTATATATCAATTTTTCTTTAATTGGCTGATAGCTATATAGATTAATTCTCTCCCTCCCATGATACGTTAATTAATTATATTAACATTGAGAATTGCTCACAGAAGAAGGAATCGAATGAAAAATGACAATGATCTTCAAACATTACATTCAGCAAAAAATACACTCTCTCATGTCTCATTCATGGAGCTGCAGCTCTGTATTTATATTTACATAAAACTTGGAGAGGAAGAAAAACTATCCTAACAACCCAAATAACCAGTTGCACAAGTCTGTTACATCCACTTGCAATACATCACTCCCATGTGTCATGCCAGCTGGTGTTTGTTACTTGGAGAACAGAGTTGTTGTAGCTTGCTTTAAGTTGTCTCAAGGAAGAATTTTGATGCGTGGATGTTGGCCCTGCTACTGCATGATGTGATGCTACTGCAGCATCACATGTTGTATTGTCTTTACCCCCCCACAAGCTGGAGGTATGCAAGCATTAAATACCCCAAGCTTGGATAGGAGAGACCAATGAGAAGCCCTGCCAAGTGCCTTAGTGAATATGTCAGCAAGTTGAAGGGAGGAAGGTATATAGGTGGGATTAATGAGATTGGCCTGGATATGATCACGAACGAAATGAACATCGATTTCAAAGTGAGAACTAATATGAGCTGCAAAGTGAGTTAATTGAGGAGAAAAGGCATGATATGAAAGGTAATGATCAATTGAGAATTTGGGAGAAGAAGAAACCTTAGAAACTGCAGACACAATAGCATGGCCAGAAGGTGTGGAGGAACCAAAAACATAGTCTTTGTGCCAAGCAGGGGTTATCCTTGTCCTTTGTGTCTTTCTGGCATTAGGACCATGAGACAGAGAAGAAGGAGGAGGTATGCTAGATGAAGAAGTACAAGATGATGGAAGGGAAGAAGAAGGATCAAAGGAAGAAGAAGAGGGTACACTAGAATGACCTAATGAAGGTGAACTGGATGAAGATGGACTGGTGAAGGAGTGGGAAGAATTGAAGAAGAGACATGTGGATTATCATCAATATCAGCAATATAAGGTGTAGGCTTAAGGGAAAGATGATGTGAAAAAGAAAAAGGAAAGATATCTTCATGAAAAACCACATATCTGGTAACAAAAATCTTATGAGTGTCAAGATCATAGAGCTTATAGCCCTTTTGGGTTAAAGAATAGCCAAGAAACATGGAGGGTATGGCTCTGCTATCTAACTTATCAGTAGAGTGTACTGATGCATAACAAAGACAGCCAAATACCCTTAGAAAAGAGTAATCTGGAGGTCTGTTGTAGAGAACTTCAAAAGGACTTTTGTTATGCAAAATAGGTGTAGGGAGTCTATTAATCAAAAATGTTGCAGTAAGTAAACAGTAACCCCAAAAGGATTTTGGTAAAAAAGCTTGAAATCTGAGAGCCCTTGTCATGTTTAATAAATGTCTGTGTTTCCTCTCTACTCTTCCATTTTGTTGAGGGGTATAGGCACAAGAACTCTGATGTGTAATGCCAAGGTTTGCAAGATAAAGAATGGCTGGATGACTAAAGAACTGACTACCATTATCACTTCTCAAAGTCTTAATGGAAGTGTGAAAGTGGTTATTAACATAAGAATTGAATTGTTTGATGAGTTCAAGTATATTTTGTGTACTTGGAAGAACAAAAGTCCAAACAGCCCTGGATTTATCATCAACAAGAGTTAAAAAATAATGACAAGTAGAGACTGTAGGAATTCTGTAAGGACCCCATATATCACAATGAACAAGCTGAAACAATTCAGAACTACAACTGGTGCTCTTATGAAAAGGAAGTCTGACTTGTTTAGACAATGGACAAATGGTACAATGATTATTATGAGGAACAAAATGAGGAATACACTTCTAAGAAACAAGTTTATGTATAGGAAATGAGGGGTGTCCTAGTCTCTTATGCCATATATCACTTGAAGACCTAGAAATTTGCCCTGCAAAGTACATTGACTTGAAATTGTATAAACCTCCATACTCTTTACCAGAAGCTATTAGTGTCTTCATTTCCAGGTCCTGAAATTCACAACCATGAGAATTAAAAATGATAGTGCAAGGGGTATTGGTTGTGACCTTACTGACTGAAAGAAGGTTGAATTTAAAAGAGGGTGTATTAAAGGACATTAAAAAGTGTTAAGGTGGATGTGAGAGTAACAGATCCCAGCAGAGTAACATTAACAGACTCACCATTAGGTAATGTAACTATGATAGGTATATCTATATGTTGAATAGAATGCATAATGTTTAAATCATTACACATGTGATGTGACGACCCGAGTCCGAGATTCGATGTTGAACCCCAACTCGGAGCGCCAAACCGAAGAAAGGCTAAATAAACGAGCCACAAAAGCTCGAAACCAAAACCAAAGCGCGGAATACTAAAAACAAGGCACGGAGTAACGAATGAACTTGAGCCTCAAAGCTCGATTTACAAAATCCCAACAACATAAATATAACCTCCACGGCTAAACAAGCGCGGAGAACAACAATATCAAAATACCACGAGACAACAAGCTCGGGAAAAGTACTAGTAAAATACCAACGGGCACACGGCCACAACAACTAAGAAAGCTGGAATTATAAAAGTTATACAACCGGCACGACTCCACAAGTCGGCACCAAATACAAGAATAGAAAATACAAGAATCTCTACCCGACATACTAAGTTTACATGACTCGGTTTAACCCACGACCTCACAAGTACATGAAATAAATATAAAATACTAACTAAATACAACTAGAGGATCTTGAACTATAGCCTCAAGCGCGAAACGTATCCTGCAACTAAGGAAAACAAATATGGAAGGGATGAGTCGAATGACCCGATAAGCTACTAATGAAACAATATGGCATGGCATTATGCACATAAGAATAACGGGAAAATAAACAGGTTGTAGCACATAAGACAACCAACCCTATACTCACGAGAGGCTCGGTAGCCGCCAACCGTCATGCGGTTGGAGACCACGACCAACATTCGTTCATATAGGAAGCACATAAAATGTAAATAAACACATAAAGGTGGATACGGTGGATTCGAGGTACACCTCAGAAATCCCTTGAAACACTTCCGACCTTATCGCTCCATGAAGCCGTAGTAAACGATCGTCTCGCCGCTCCACGGACAAAGGATGCCTCTGCTATCCCACAAGATAATAATAATAGATTCTGCGCCGCTCCGAAAGCCATAATAAATAAGCGTGCCGTCGATCTTTGGACACGTCTCTCAATACCGAACATAAAACAGATATAGATGATTGTCTGCCGTACACAACTCACGAAGGACCGGTGCTCGTATCCCCAAATCAAATATAGGTACCCGATCGCGTCAAGCACGATCTACAAGTACCCAACGATAATGTACCCGACCGTCCCGCACGGTCTACAAGTACCGTTGTGGACCATTTCTGTATCCACGTCGACGTATCGCTCGATCCCCTACGACCCGAGACAATACGGCTCTAGCCACTTATAGGTATCACAAGGGACCGGTGTCCGTATCCCAATGCATACAAAACAATGTCGACAATGCACGCCGTTTATTCCGTTCAACTGGGACTAGAAAACCCCTACCGTGGCCAACGGTAGGGCGAGGCCCAGTGTATTGGCCTTCGGCTATTACGAAGCCCGCTCCCGCAATAACCGAGCGTCAATACACCTCCAATGCACATATGCCAGTGGACTCGATGCAATGCACAAGTAGATGTTTACTTATGCCAAACTAATCTAAGTGTGTTCTATTGAATCACAACTTAATAAACCAAATCATGATGTGTTCTATTGAATCACAACCCAATGAAATCAAACCATAATGTGTTCTATTGAATCACATACCAAATCAACACAATGTGCTTGTAAATACTAAACACACAATCAATCATCAAAGTAGGATGATTGTCCTATTGCTTACTAGAACAATCACAAATACCACATCACCCAAGTCCGCCAACGCTAGACTTAATAACCATAACACATGTAAGCCTACTCGTACTTACAAACATAATTCAATGCGTCACTAACGCGTTCAACTTAGGATTTCTACGGTATCCTACGATCACAATACACTCCATCTCATGTATATATAATCCACCTCATTCCGTCGTATGTTAAATATATTACGACTCCTACAAGTCACATCGCCGAAATGGAGCGATACCCAAGATGTGTCATACTACCTAGAATACAACTAACTCGTCATCCGACGATTGAGACTATTCATCTCATATGGAATGTCATGCACTAAAGGTATGACTACACGATAACACTTATGGAGGGATCTAAAATGGATAATTAACCCTTACTAAGGCATAAGGTTGAGTCAACAATTCACCGCACACCATAGTCGGTAATGTTTGACTAAGTCAACCCAAGTCGAGTCCTATCGAGTCATGATGTCAACAATTCGTCATCCCACACCGTAGGAGACCACATTACAACCTATATAGGTTTATACTACACGTTACCACATTACACGACGTATAATCTCTACGTCTTATACAACACCGCTAGAGTTGGTCACCAATAACTAAACCTCGGACAAACCATAATATTATCCTTAATAAACAGTGTCAACGAATAATCAACATTCGGGTATATACGCCCGTATAAATCTCACGAGTCATCGCGAGAGTTCTAACGATAAAAATCACAAAGGGCCACACATACTCGGTAGAACTAAAACAAGTCATCGGCGACTATAATGCCGGAACCCAACTATAACGTAAACCCACGAGTCTATAACTCAGAAACAACAACGACAATAATAATCACGACACAATCTCGAGGGTCTCTACTACTCGGAGACAACAATCGTCACAACAATAGAACAACGGGTGCACAATGAACTCCACAAGTCTCTAATATTCGGAGACCACAAATCAACAACAATTCATCTATACACGTCATTTAACATGCTAGAGTATCACATTGAACAAGTATAGCATGTAGGAGTTCATATGCACATAAATAACACGTAAACATCGCGATACTACTCTACGATGCTCAAAATCTAAGAAAGAGATTAGTAACTTACAACACAACGCAAATCCTCCACGAATCCAAGGGCTTCGGGTGGAAATGTACTCTTCTACGACCTCTACGCCGCTACGGAGTCCAATCGACGTTCCCAAACTCGAACCAAGCTTGAATCAAGCTTTCTCTCTCAAAACTTCACCTTCTCTCTAAAACGTGGGAAATGAGATGAGGTGGTGATTTCTCAACAGATCGGACGATCCATTCGGTTGGAAACGTTCCCTCGTCGCTAGCTACGCTCCGGCGAAGACGGCTCGCAATTCCGACTCCGAACGAACGAGATATCGCGAATTCTTCCTCTTCTCTCTCTCCCTCTCTCTCTAGACTCTCTCTCTCTATTTTCTGGTTTGGGGGTGAGAATGAGGAGAAAATAGAGTTGGGTTTTATTATTAATACCATGGGTAAGTGTTTGGTCCAATCCCGGCTTGTTTGAGCATTTTAAACCACTTAAAAATGTTAAAAACCGAGAAAGACAAACCGGACGAGCGAGACGGGCCGGGCGTCGCCCGCCCTAATCAAGGCGATCGCTTTGTACTCGGTCACAGGCGATCGCTTTGTCTTCCCAGGGCGATCGCTTTGTGTCCGATTCTTCAAACTCTCCGAAAATGCTCCAAACACCCCGAAATGGTCCTAAATGATCCCGAAGTGATTCTAAGTCTTTGGGAAGGTCGAAATACTTGAGAAAGGTTCCCGAAAGGTCCGAAACAACGCTAGAAGTTCAACGTAACATTCACGCAATCAATCATATAAAGATTTGAGCACGAATCGGGCACACGAAACACTCGAAATGACTCGGTGTGCGAGTTAACGACAAGATCAACGTGATCATCCATCGTGAAGGAGTCTAAACCAATATTAGGTCAATGGGACGGGAAAATGAACATCGTACACGGATGTTAATCAAGGTCGAGAATAGTCTCAAATGGAGAAAGGAACAAAGCGCAACTCACCACGAGTTAAACGCGAGTCAAATACGGTCCTCGACTCAACACGTCACGCTTAACAAGCATGACACCTCACTCTCCGAGGGTTTTAAGGTTGATAAGAAATGATTATGAGTTAACCAGGAAGGAAGTAGGGTCGGGTGTTACATCCTCTCCCCTTAAAAGAATTCGACCGCGAATTCAAGGATCAAACGTTCACGGGAAAACATATATCACAACAAGGCTATACCATAGCCTATGCAATCATAATTCTACCGATAGAGAGTGAAAGTCCAACAAATAAAGGGAGTTGGTCCAAGTTAGAGGTCATTAACCTCAAGTAGTGCTCACACACACATGGTTTTAACAAATAGATGAAATTTCGAGACGTAAGAAATCTCGGGGTTTCATTACGAGACTCACTACCGTCTCAGTCAAGTCCAAATTCAAAGTGCACTACAAAGTGTCATGAAAACACTTTCGAACACGTTCCAACGCCACGCTTCCGCGCTAACAAATCTCCACTTCCCGTGGTACAACTCTCAACAATTACTCACGGAAATCCCGCGATCAATTAAGTCCGAGCTAACACAACCTTAAGGTTCAAAGGTTACACGTAGACGTCCTATCATCAAGGAAATAGGCTTGAATCAAAGGGTGCAATAAATGCAACACCTCGAAGTCACGCGGTCATAGGACTATGTCATGCATAACGATACTACCGGCTACACCCAAAGCCGACAAAATAAAGGGTCAACGAAATCGCAAGTCAACATGCTCGCGATGCAACTACTCACGTCAATGAGTCACAAGGTCAACATAAATAATAATAAGAGTTTTAAACTCTAAATACATTCAACGGAGCGGATCGGTATCATTGGACACCAACACCATATACTATACGTGCTACTAAAACATAGAGTGTAACACACTCTCAATGATTACATCCACGGTCAACTACGAGATATAGTATTCTAACGAACAGTACCCAATCGAGTACAAAAGGTAGTCCGATAACAGGAGACAAATAAATAATAGAATAAGTCACGATGAACATGACTCGGATTCAATTACAAGGTCTCACCCTAACCTTGACTCGCTCTATTAGAGTCTTGGGTTGGTGCGGGAGGGTTCGGTGGGGACACTTGCTCCACTCGGGTGTCTCACCTAGGGCCACATTCGGTTGGTCCTCAAGTTCTCTCGGTTCTCGCGGTGCGTGTCGAGTTGAAATACGGTCGGATGCATAACCACATCCTTGCGGTCTTTTCTAGTTCGCGCCATCCTGCTGGCATACAATAGAGACGTTAAATCTCTAATGGGAAGTGAAACACATTAAGTGAATCAACGGAGGCATACTTATCAATATAACGTTCTAAACTCTCAACCCAACACATATAACATGCATGTAGGGTCCTAATGATAACCATCTCACTATGCCAAAGGCACATGCGCAAGGTGACACGATCTATTCGTATCAAAAAGTCTATAAGGCAAGGCGAATTAATACAATGTATCCTACATCACGTCGCATACAATATGGCAATCACGCTCACCGCCAGGCAAATTATCACTTCGATATCTCAGGTTAAACAAACTTATAACACACGTGACAATATACAAGTCACAAGGGCTAATCGCATACCCAAATACTCATGTTCAACTAAGCACAACGGCTCACAATATCAAATCAAATCAAACCAATACACAAGAAATGATACACAATCCAAACACGAGGTACACAATTTGTTCAAGCGTACTATTCCATTTACTTGTCCATTCGGTTGGTAATAGGGTTAGACAATTTCTATCTATCATGCTATCAACTTAGTCTTGACGAATATCTCTTGACAACCAAATCGGGGCCCTTCAAGTGGCTTCAAAAGCTACCGTCACCGGGCGTTAGGGAAAGTGATTACAAATATGCCCTTAGAGTCGGTCTCATGCACATAAGTATCAAATACAAGCAAATGCACTGTGTGACACAATGTCTCTAGTATGCACAAATGTCGCATTCCATGATGTGATATGCAAGAATAAAGTGTCTAAGTTAGTACGGACTCATATACTCGCACTATCGTAACCCGACACTCCACGATAAACACTAGTGGATTCGTGACCCGTAATCTCGGGTCTTCCACCTCCATTTCCTCAAATGATCACTAATATCAAGCTTAAGACGTTCCCTAAAACATCTCGGCTACACTTCTCAAGGATCAACAGACACCCACAATGGTCAAATCTCACTACTAAACCTATCAAGCGACTCACACTTAGTCGTCAACATTCTAGCGAGAACTTACGCGCACTCACGATTCTCCAAGAAAAACAACCGACTATAACCGTTAGTCTCCGCTCTCATGAGCGTAAGAACCTAACTAATTCAGTCCTACATGGACCATCACTATAATTTACCAATATCCAAGGTAAACCTAACACAAAACTCGACGTTAAACGCTAAACCCAATACCCAAATCACCTAAGCCGAGGATCCTATCTCGCGGACAGCTAACTTAAGCTCGATACCAACCGTGACGACCCGAGTCCGAGATTCGATGTTGAACCCCAACTCGAGCGCCAAACCGAAGAAAGACTAAAAGCGAGCCACAAAAGCTCGAAACCAAAACCAAAGCAATGAATACTAAAAACAAGGCAGCGGAGTAACAAATGAACTTGAGCCTCAAAGCTCGATTTACAAAATCCCAACAACATAAATATAACCTCCACGGCTAAACAAGCGCCGAGAACAACAATATCAAAATACCACGAGACAACAAGCTCGGGAAAAGTACTAGTAAAATACCAACGGGCACACGGCCACAACAACTAAGAAAACTGGAATTATAAAAGTTATACAACCCACGACTCCACAAGTCGGCACCAAATACAAGAATAGAAAATACAAGAATCTCTACCCGACATACTAAGTTTACATAACTCTTTAACCCACGACCTCACAAGTACATGAAATAAATATAAAATACTAACTAAATACAACTAGAGGATCTTCGAACTAGAGCCTCACCGCGCCAAACGTATCCTCGCAACTAAGGAAAACAAATATGGAAGGGATGAGTCGAATGACCCAAGAAGCTACTAATGAAACAATATGGCATGGCATTATGCACATAAGAATAACAGAAAATAAACAAAGTTGTAGCACATAAGACAACCAACCCTATACTCACGAGAGGCTCGGTAGCCGCCAACCGTCATGCACCGGTTGGAGACCACGACCAACATTCGTTCATATAGGAAGCACATAAAATGTAAATAAACACATAAAGGTGGATACGGTGGATTCGAGGTACACCTCCGAAATCCCTTGAAACACTTCCGACCTTATCGCTCCATGAAGCCGTAGTAAACGATCGCACCGCCGCTCCACGGAACGAAGGATGCCTCTGCTATCCCACAAGATAATAATAACAATAGATTCTGCGCCACCGCTCCAAAGCCATAATAAATAATCGTGCCGCCGATGCGGACACATCTCTCAATACCGAACATAAAATGTATATAGATGATTGTGGCCGCTGCCGTACACAAATCACGAGGGACCGGTGCTCGTATCCCCAAATCAAATATAGGTACCCGATCGCGTCAAGCACGATCTACAAGTACCCAACGATAATGTACCCGACCGCGTCCCAACGTCTACAAGTACCCGTTGTGGACCATTTCCGTATCCACGTCGACGTATCGCTCGATCCCCTACGACCCGAGACAATACGGCTCTAGCCACTTATAGGTATCACAAGGGACCGGTGTCCGTATCCCAATGCATACAAAACAATGTCGACAATGCACGATCGCCGTTTATTCCGTTCAACCGTGGGACTAGAGAAACCCCTACCGTGGCCAACGGTAGGCGAGGCCCAGTGTATTGGCCTTCGGCTATTACGAAGCCCGCTCCCGCAATAACCGAGCGTCAATACACCTCCAATGCACATATGCCACTGGACTCGATGCAATGCACAAGTAGATGTTTACTTATGCCAAACTAATCTAAGTGTGTTCTATTGAATCACAACTTAATAAACCAAATCATGATGTGTTCTATTGAATCACAACCCAATGAAATCAAACCATAATGTGTTCTATTGAATCACATACCAAATCAACACAATGTGCTTGTAAATACTAAACACACAATCAATCATCAAAGTAGGATGATTGTCCTATTGCTTACTAGAACAATCACAAATACCACACATCACCCAAGTCCGCCAACGCTAGACTTAATAACCATAACACATGTAAGCCTACTCGTACTTACAAACATAATTCAATGCGTCACTAACGCGTTCAACTTAGGATTTCTACGGTATCCTACGATCACAATACACTCCATCTCATGTATATATAATCCACCTCATTCCGTCGTATGTTAAATATATTACGACTCCTACAAGTCACATCGCCCGAAATGGAACGATACCCAAGATGTGTCATACTACCTAGAATACAACTAACTCGTCATCCGACGATTGAGACTATTCATCTCATATGGAATGTCATGCACTAAAGGTATGACTACACGATAACACTTATGGAGGGATCTAAAATGGATAATTAACCCTTACTAAGGCATAAGGTTGAGTCAACAATTCACCGCACACCATAGTCGTAATGTTTGACTAAGTCAACCCAAGTCGAGTCCTATCGAGTCATGATGTCAACAATTCGTCATCCCACACCGTAGGAGACCACATTACAACCTATATAGGTTTATACTACACGTTACCACATTACACGACGTATAATCTCTACGTCTTATACAACACCGCTAGAGTTGGTCACCAATAACTAAACCTCGGACAAACCATAATATTATCCTTAATAAACAGTGTCAACCGAATAATCAACATTCGGGGTATATACTGCCCGTATAAATCTCACGAGTCATCGCGAGAGTTCTAACGATAAAAATCACAAAGGGCCACACATACTCGGTAGAACTAAAACAAGTCATCGGCGACTATAATGCCGGAACCCAACTATAACGTAAACCCACGAGTCTATAACTCGGAAACAACAACGACAATAATAATCACGACACAATCTCGAGGGGTCTCTACTACTCGGAGACAACAATCGTCACAACAATAGCAACAACGGGTGCACAATGAACTCCACAAGTCTCTAATATTCGGAGACCACAAATCAACAACAATTCATCTATACACGTCATTTAACATGCTAGAGTATCACATTGAACAAGTATAGCATGTAGGGAGTTCATATGCACATAAATAACACGTAAACATCGCGATACTACTCTACGATGCTCAAAATCTAAGAAAGAGATTAGTAACTTACAACACAACGCAAATCCTCCACGAATCCAAGGGCTTCGGGTGGAAATGTACTCTTCTACGACCTCTACGCCGCTACGGAGTCCAATCGACGTTCCCAAACTCGAACCAAGCTTGAATCAAGCTTTCTCTCTCTCAACTTCACCTTAAAAACGTGGGAAATGAGATGAGGTGGTGATTTCTCAACAGATCGGACGATCCATTCGGTTGGAAACGTTCCCTCGTCGCTAGCTACGCTCCGGCGAAGACGGCTCGCAATCCGACTCCGAACGAACGAGATATCGCGAATTCTTCCTCTTCTCTCTCTCTTCTCTCTCTAGACTCTCTCTCTCTATTTTCTGGTTTGGGGTGAGAATGAGGGAGAAAATAGAGTTGGGTTTTATTATTAATACCATGGGTAAGTGTTTGGTCCAATCCGGGCTTGTTTGAGCATTTTAAACCACTTAAAAATGTTAAAAACCGAAAAGACGAAACCGGACGAGCAGAGACGGGCCGGGCGATCGCCTGCCCTAATCAAGGCGATCGCTTTGTACTCGGTCACGGGCGATCGCTTTGTCTTCCCAGGGCGATCGCTTTGTGTCCAGATTCTTCAAACTCTCCGAAAATGCTCAGAAACACCCCGAAATGGTCCTAAATGATCCCGAAGTGATTCTAAGTCTTTGGGAAGGTCGAAATACTTGAGAAAGGTTCCGAAAGGTCCGAAACAACGCTAGAAGTTCAACGTAACATTCACGCAATCAATCATATAAAGATTTGAGCACGAATCGGGCACACGAAACACTCGAAATGACTCGGTGTGCGAGTTAACGACAAGATCAACGTGATCATCCATCGTGAAGGAGTCTAAACCAATATTAGGTCAATGGGACGGGAAAATGAACATCGTACACGGATGTTAATCAAGGTCGAGAATAGTCTCAAATGGAGAAAGGAACAAAGCGCAACTCACCACGAGTTAAACGCGAGTCAAATACGGTCCTCGACTCAACACGTCACGCTTAACAAGCATGACACCTCACTCTCAGGGTTTTAAGGTTGATAAGAAATGATTATGAGTTAACCGAAGGAAGTAGGGTCGGGGTGTTACATGTGATCTGTTGCACCAGAATCTATGATCCAACTGGATGTAGAAAAGGAATTGCTAGGAGAATTATGGACTTTATGATCAGAATTTATTGAAATAGAACTAAGAGAAGTAACTAGAATACCTGCCATATGATCACTTTTATCTACAGGAGGAACTTCATTGCAATGATTCTTACCAAATACTGATCTCAATTGCTCTACCTGTCCTTGCAAGATGTCCAATTGAGCAATGTAATGAGCCTCATTAGTATCACTTTCTGCACTTTCATGTCCAACATGTAGTGCCTTAGAAACTTGACCTCTTCCATGAACACTGCTCTGTGTTTGATTTCCACCAGACTTGTAATTACTTCCAGTATTGAATTTCTTCCTGTTGTTGTTTCTACTTTGAGGATAGCCATGTAGCTTATAGCAATTTTCCTTAACATGATTTTCTCCATGACAATATGTGCAAAACAATTTTGTAACAACAGAACTTTGATTTGAAGACATGTGTGGATTGAGATTAGCATTTTGATGAGTGGCCAAGCCAATGGAATCACTAGGCAATGGAATATAACCTTGCTTCTGTTTTTCTTCTGTTAAAATCATGTTGAAAGCCTGGCCAACTGTAGGCAATGGTCTCATACGAAGTATTTGACCCCTTACAGTTGTGTTACCTTCATTGAGACCCATTAAAAACTGCATTAATCTTTGTCTTTGTTCCTTCTCTTCTAAAATGTGTATAGCTCCACACGTACACACAGGTTTGGGCTCAAGTGCTATGTATTCATCCCATAGAGATTTCCACTTATGATGAAAGATTTCGATAGAAGAATTACCTTGAACAAGGGAATTCAAATCTTTCTGAATTTGAAAAACTCTGTGTCCATCAATGCCACCAAACCTTTCTTCCAGTTCTCTCCATACTGCAGCAGCAGTACTCACAAAAGTCATTGTGTTACTCAATTCATCTGTCATGCAGTTGAGTAGCCATGAAATTATCATATCATTCACTCTTTCCCATACTGAAAATAGAGGTGAAATTCGATCTGGTGCTTGATAGACTCCATTGACAATAACATACTTATTCTTGGCTGATAAAGCTATCTTTATGGATCTTTGCCATGGGGCAAAATTCTCTGGTCCTGTCAATCGCTTGGAGACAAGGATCATACTGGGAGTATCATTGTTGTGTAGCCAAAGTGGATGATTATTATTATCCACAGCAGTGATGTTCCATGTTGTACCTTGTTGTGTTGCTTCGGCTGTAGTGTGATCATTGCTTGTTTGTTGTCCAGCTCCAGAACTCGATGCCATCTTTGAAATTAATCAATCACTTGACAAATTGATTAGATCGATCAATCACTCCAAACCGATAAGAATGGATAATTCGTGATTTAAAGAAAACGAAACAAACAAACAGAATCAAACGGAAAAGAAATCAAATCGAATGAGAGAGAAATTGCGGAAGATGTGAGGATTCAAGTGCTCTGATACCATATTAACATTGAGAATTGCTCATAGAAGAAGGAATCGAATGAAAAATGACAATGATCTTCAAACATTACATTCAGCAAAAAATACACTCTCTCATGTCTCATTCATGGAGCTGCAGCTCTGTATTTATATTTACATAAAACTTGGAGAGGAAGAAAAACTATCCTAACAACCCAAATAACCAGTTGCACAAGTCTGTTACATCCACTTGCAAGACATCACTCCCACGTGTCATGCCAGCTGGTGTTTGTTACTTGGAGAACAGAGTTGTTGTAGCTTGCTTTAAGTTGTCTCAAGGAAGAATTTTGATGCGTGGATGTTGCCCCTGCTACTGCATGATGTGATGCTACTGCAGCATCACATGTTGTATTGTCTTTAAATTAGAAGACAACTAAGGTTTGATAACTTCATGATGGATGCAAGTGCTTCCTTCAAGCTCAAGGATCAAGTCCCAATAAATATAGAGAGAGATATGAAAGTGCTTAATTTATTTCGCCTTTAATTAAGTTCAAAATCTTAGTTTAAAGTTTTGGGAGGATGTTAAATATTGGCTTATGGATGGATTGAAATTAAAGTAGACAAATATAGAGAGAGATATGAAAGTGCTTAATTTATTTCGCCTTTAATTAAGTTCAAAATCTTAGTTTAAAGTTTTGGGAGGATGTTAAATATTGGCTTATGGATGGATTGAAATTAAAGTAGACGATGAATAGAAGAATATATAGCTAGTTTAATTGTGCTGTGACTTGACTCAATTGTGGTTTTACTAGGAATGGGAGAGTAGAATAATGATAAAGCTAGTTTAGTACTCGTGCAATGCACGATTTTAATAATATTTTTTTTGTAAAAATTATTTATAATAAAATTATTTTATAAACTCATCATAAATAATTAAAAATATTTTAATCAAAATATTCTAAATAAAATTAAAATAGGATAAATATTGAAATTGACATATGAATACAAATAAAAATTACTTATAATAGCATTTGTAATGTAAAAAATTTAATAACTTCTCATTAATATATATTAGTAAAAAGCGCACTAAGTCTATTTATATCAAATGAAGATGAAAAAAGAAAAAAAAAAACAATTATATTCCATAATATTATTTGTGTGGAGTGGTAGTTTTGAACCGTTTAGTCAATTACCAATTAGCTAATCAATTTAATCTTATTGGCTATGATTACCAAATGTTACTATATATAATATTTTTTTAAAAGGTCTATAATGTGAAAATCATCTTATTATATATTTTAATTAATTTAAGGAATAAACAATTTTTGGAACAATAACCAATTGACTATAAAATTTTATTGAAAAATGAAGAGCTATATTAATAGATGTTTTAAGGATATTTCTGTATATATTTTTACAAAACAAAGAGATATATTAATAGATGTTACTATATGTTATATACTAATGGATGCTCATTTGTGTATGCAGTTTTTTCTTTTTTATATAAATAAAATGGCTTTCAAGTTTACTATTGAAGAATAATGTGAGGAAGAGTATTATAATATATATATATATATATATATATATATACTTAAAAAGGGTAGTTGAATAACGAGGGAGGGTACTTTTTTAAAATAGCTCACATTTTTACCATATATGCATGTTATTTTAATAGATGATTTTAAAGTTTTCTATTGAAAAATGTGTAATGTGTATCGTAAGAGTACATATAAGGGGATTAGGACGGAGAAAATATTAACATAAAGCTGTCACGTGGCAGTAGTAGATTTTGTTTTAGTAATAGTTAATAGATTGGAGTCTAAGTTTGTTAAAATCAAATATATAGATGATTATATTATCCCTAATATAATTAAAACAAAACAAGATAATAGTACGAAAGTAAGTAAAATATTTTTATTTTAAGAAAAAAATAAAACCAAAATAAGATAAACTAATAAATAATATAAAAATACTTATAAAAATTTAAGAATTCCTAAAAATTGAGAAATTAAATAAAATTAATTATTATAAAATAAGGGTCTGAAAATTGGGTATCTAAACCCAAAGAAACTTAACTAGCAAAGTTAAAGATGGAGCATATATAATATAGATCCCTAAATAATGTCATTCTCAAACTGGTCTGGGGGAGTTTTGAAAATTGTAGGCAAACTTTGATAGGAATGGAGGGAGGGACACGTAGCCTATATATTTTCAAAAGCAGTGTCGGAGGGAGAACCAACCTCCAGCACTGATTATAATGAAAATTATTCTTATTTCACCAATTACCCACAACAAAACAAAGAGGCACAATTAATTAATTAATTAATACTATTACAATTTCAAGTTCATATACATTTGATTCAAGTAAAGTGATCATACAAATAAATTTAGAAGCCAAACCTGACAAAAAGATAAAAAGACAAACACTAAATGAAGAAAGTGATTGTAAGACTAAGAGAGGACGAAGAAGCGAAGCGAAACGAAACTCAATTAACTGCTAATTGAATACTAATACATAATACAGTAGTAGTAGATCATCTAGTCTAGACTACACAACACAAGGCTTAGTTCCAAAGCTATATATATATATAAATATATATATATATATATATATATATATAGAGTATTTAATGGTTCTTTTTATTTAACATCAATGGTTACTCTCATTATCAACCATTGGATCAAAAATTAAAGGTTGAGATTTACATTAAATGACTCAATTTTTCAACTATTAAATCTCATAATTAATATATATATATATATATATATATATATATATATGCATTTCTAAAATTTATAGCCTAGCCTAGCTACAATATTTTTGTTAACTACACAATTAATATACCAAAAAACAATAAACATTTATACTGAATGTATTTTACACACTTTACAGGTCCATCATTTAATTTGAAAGAAAAAAAAACATTAGATCCTAAATTCAAATCTTTGAAATATCACTCTCTTGACAACAATTTATGATTTACGACCGGTTGTTTGTTGGTGCTCAATTATTGGTCATTGGGTTTGGCTAAAATCTTAATAGAATTCTTGCCTCAAAATTTAGGGCAAATTACACAAATAGTTCCTGTACTTCTCGACTTTTTTAGAATTAAACTAATTTTTACAAAATTTAGGTCCCTGTACTAAATGAGTAAAACACAATTGGTCCTTCTGTCCAATTTCATTAATTTTTTGCCGTTAAATATATACACGTGCCTCTCACGTGATTTTGCTCAAGGGTAAAATAGTTCATGTATTATTTTCTTATAAATAGACAAAAATGTCCCTAATATTTTAATTTTTAAAACCTAATAAATGATATTTATGTAATTAACTAAAATTAGTTAAATTATAATTTTATAACCCTTTCTTCTCCATTCCCATCCCTTCCACCACCGTTCCACCGTGCTGCCACCACCACTACCATCGTCGGCGACCACAAAATTAAAACCCAGAAAACCCCAAATTCAAAATTCAAAACCCCAAATCCAACAAATAGTACTAGGCAGGTAATGGGTTTAAGAAATCGGGGTAAAAGAGATAAAATCTTTATTTTGAGAAATCGGGGTTCGAAATCAAACGGCAGGGCGGCCCTCGTGGGGGATTATTCGAGAGGGACTAAGGTTAGGCTAAAAATCTTCGTCTAATCGAGACGCCACAAAGTAGCACTAGCCATTGTATCGATTCTTGGATTTCTGGGATCAATAGGACTTCAAGGGATGTCAGGACAAGCCGCCATGTAGCGTGTGTATATTTGTGTGTGTTTGAGAGATAGATAGATAGAGAGAGAGACAGAGAGAAGGTTTAAGCAATGTGTGCTTAAAATGTGTGTTTGGTGATGAATTGAGGAGATCACGTGATGTTTGTATGTGTTTGTGTGTGAGAGAGAGAGAGAGAGAGGGAGAGATTGTGCTAATTACACAAAAGGTCCTTGTAGAGAAAAAAACAAGAAGAAAAGAAAGAAAGTGAGGGAGGTGGCGTAAGAGAGAGAGGGGGAACAAAAGCTTCAAGGAAATAAAAAAATAAAATTGGAGGTTGAACAAAGGATGGGGTATTGGGGTGTGCGGCTGGAAGAAAAAAAAAAAGAGATACAGTGTGCCCCCTTTAGATTCTGGAAGTTGATGTTTGATCCCTTCGTACTGTTGAAAATTAATTGGTTACACAAAAGGTCCATGTACTTTTTAACTTAGATTGATTAATTTACCCTTGGGCTAACACACGTAATTCCATTTAACGGCAAAAAATTGACGGCAATGGACAGAAGGACCAATTGCGTCAAGAAATTAAGTTTAGGGACTACTGGCGTGGGGTTGGGACCAATCCCAAAAAATTTGAAAAGTATAGGGACCATTTGTGTAGTTTGCCCCAAAATTTAATAGGCCTTCTGGGAAATAAAAAAAATAGAAATGTACAAAATTTAAGATTGATCGACAAAAGTATGTATGCTAAAAATTGATTATTATCTTAAAGAGCGAGAGACATGTACGCTCAAACTTTTTCTTTTCACTGAGGCAAAATAAGAGAAGACTAAAAGTGTTAATAAATCATAAATACATATCAATACCAAGCCACAAAAAAACTACAGAAGAAAGACTTGCTGAGGTAACATAAAGTTAATGTTCATTTTATATGCCATTGTTGATTCATAACCAAGTGGAATAACATTGATTTTCCACGAACGTATTTAACGACGGCAAGGTTGGGACTGTTGTTAGTGTTTGAACTTTGAAGCGCTGGCATAGAGTTGCAAAATTGAGAATAATATTTGGTTCATAATGATGATCAGAACAATATGGTAATTGGTTAGTATTTTCATTCCATCCCTATACATTTTTCCTACGTAATCAAATATGAAATCATCCCAAAATGGAATTGAATGTTCAAACATTGAGTGCAAACCAAACATAGGAGTTGACCATTTTCATTCTCATTCCAATGAATTTCATTTAGTTAGACCATTCCATTTCCACTAATTTTATTCCACAAACTAATCGCTAGTTGAAGGTGATAATTTATGCACACATCCATATGTTCACCCGCTTCATTTCCAGGTTAATGGGTATGAGTACATGGAGCGGGCTATAACGGGCAATGCCCATTCCACCCTACAAATTTTCGTGGGCATAAACAAGCTTACATGGGCGCCCATCCAATCTAGGGGTCTGCAGATTTGTTTTCTAATTGGACCGGATCAATAGAACCAAATCGAATCAATAAAATTGGACTAACCCACTACTTATGGTTTGATTCCAGTAGAATTGGCCAATTGGTTCGGTCCCAATTTTAAAACTTATAAAACATTTTAGATCCGGACCGGACCAATAGATATTATATATATATATGTGATATAATTATATATATATATATTAATAAATTATTTTTATTTGCCTAAAGATTTCTTTGAATATCAAATTAGAGTAATGTTATGTACACCTAAAGTGTGCACCAAAATTTCAGTTGGTATCTTCTGATTGGTTCAATGATTTGTGGGTCCTATCATTTAAAATTTTTCTGACTAACCAAAAGATGCCAACAAGAACTTTAGGTGCACATTTGGTACAACTTTAGGTGCATATAACATTATTTATCAAATTATAGTAGGCTTTCCACCCATGAGACCAAGTTAATGTTTTTCTTTAAATATCAAACAAACGGATTATATGATAGCAAAACTATCACTTGTTGTGTTATGTATTTCAAATTGGAATGAGTTTTGACTTTAATTTTGGTGTCACATATAAACGTTTAGTCCATAAAAAATGCGCTATATTTTGACATGCTGTAAATGGCGGTGAAGTTGTTTGCTTAGCTTTTTAAAACTAACAATTTTTTTTAGGGAGACACACGTTGCAGATTACAAAAAACTTAGTCTTTTCATATGCATAACTGCCTCTGGGTTATAATGAAAGAGCATGACATGTTATTTGTGTTTTGATATACAACCGGATTGAATGCAAGTGCAATTAAAAGTGATGGTGGTCGATTGAAGTCTTTGGGTGAAGCATAAATTGATATTGAAAAAAGAAGGCCACTCTTATATAAGGCTCAAAAGATTAAAAGGGTTCGGTACCTCAAAACTAAAAATTATGTAAAATCAAATTAATAAGAATCGAAATATTAATTTGATTATGATTCGCTCTTTTAGGGCAACTCCAACAGCTCAAATTTTCAGCGCCATCCCACAATTATAGTGCAAAAAAGCCCTCCAACCACTGCGCTATCTCTGCACCATTTTGAAGCTGCATCAATTTTTGCACCAAATTTGGTGCAAAATTTTTCAGCGTTATCCACCTTTTCTTCTTTTTTATTTTGTTTAAGAATTCTACTTTTGGTGTAATAAATAGAATATTTTTTTTAATGTATAGTTTGAAAAAATGATTGAAGATGATAAAAAATATTTAATGTAAAAATTACACTATTATAGTCTAATAGTGCAATTTTTGCACCAAATAGTTGGAGTTGCTCGTCTTAGTAATATTAGATTATTTTTTTAAACTGACCGAACCGAGCAGGCGTTTGAACCTTAACAAATACCCGAATGCCGAAACAGTTTTCCGCTAAACCTCTAAAACGCAAAAGTCGCCTAGCGGGAGACCTCTCTCAACGACGCCCTCTTCCTCCAGCCGATACCCCCCTCCGGCAACCATCCCCGGAACGCGACCCTGGCGACATCCCTCTACCGGTCAACATAAGTTTTCTCCGTTGCACAGGCGAGGCGACTGTCAACGTCTACTCAGCCACACACCTGTAAGTACTATCATCAAAGCCCTAATTCTCTTTCCCCTCTCTCTCTCTCTCTCTCTAAATTACCTAGTATGCTTGTTAAGATGCTTCATGATTTACTTGGTTCCTTTGATTTGGTCATTCCGAATTCCTCTATTCTCTCTGCAATTTGTAGTCTTTTTCTCTATTTTTGATGGAATCGTTATAAATTTATAATGAAAGGATCTAAAGAAAAATAACGCTGATTTGAAACGTGTAAAAGGAAATTTCACTAGATCTTTACTGACTTATCGAAGACAGTTTCACAAGAACGGAAATTATAAAAAACTAAGAACAAAACTCAAAATAGAAAATAACAAAAAAAACACAACTCTCACTTACTCTATAGCTTATTCTCTTTCCTACCCTCCCTACAAATGCCATGTCTACTAATAGACAGATCCCCTATTTGCTCCACTCAGCTGCCATTCCAGGACCCGATTGCTAGCCTTTCACTTGGGTATGGAGTTGTAACTGAAGTTGTTGTATTAGGGGGTACTTTCGGCATTTCTGCCTCTTATTCGAAATGCTATCACTTTGACGATTCTAATTTTACAATGATAATGTCTCAACTGTTAGAATAAACGCTCGTGAAACGGCACCCTTGTGAGAACAGCCTGGACCTCTAGGCTGAAAGTCGGGAAAATAGCTGCCGATGAAAGGCGCATCTTCCCAAGTAGCCTCGTCAGGGGGAGCATTGGATCATTGAATCAAAAGCTGAGGCATGGGGGTATCAATTCTTGATGATTGGACGCTCCAATGTAGTTGTCTGCTCAATGCTGACTTGACCTTTAGCACCTGTGATTGGAAGTTGGGGATTCACGAGATGGTTCTGTCCTATCGTTTTCTTGAGCAATGTTACGTGGAAGATGGGGTGGATGTGAGATTAAGGGAAAGTCCTGCCTATATGGAACCTTCCCTATCTTCCCAGTTACCTCAAAAGGCCCGTAGTAATGAGAAGCCAATTTTTATGTGCCGTTGAGCATGGATGAGTTGCTGGAGTCTGATGGAATCTGAGTTGCGGGGGAGCATACCCAAACATAGTTTGAAAAGGGTCATTTTTAGGCTGGTGTGGTAGTTGGTATATAACACCGCTGTCATTGTGAGCCACTTGCTCCATTGTGTATGACAGTGAGAAGCAATGGAAATACGTTTCCAAACTACGGTTAAGTCGTTCGAACTGTTCGTCGGTTTGCGGGTGATACATGGAGCTGTGTAGCAAGTGAGTGGCCAACAAACCAAAAGATTCAGTCCAAAATTGACGGAGAAAAATGGACCTACTTGGAAACTATGGTGTTTGGGCAGCCGTGGAGCTTAAAGAAATTGTCAAAGTAGACTTGGGCCAAATTCTTGGCTGTAAATGAGTGTCCTACACTTATGAAATGAGCACATTTTGAAAAGCCATCTACAACAACCCAAATGCCATTATTTCCTTGTATTTGGCAATCCCTTGATAAAATCCACTAGAGTATCTTGTCGAGGATCCAAAGACTCAGGAAAAGGCTGCACTAACCCCGTGAAGGGACGTTCTTCATTTTGCTTTGTTGAAAGGCGTCAGAAGTTCAAAACTAATCTTTGACCTAACGTAGGCCAAAAGAAAAATGTGTTTACCCTTTTAAATGTGTCTGGATGACCCAAATGATCTTCCACCTTTGTTGCGTGCAACTCTTGGATAATTTTGTTCCTAGCTTCACCCTTCCATCCTCATATCTCGTCCTTTGCCATCCGAACAAACCATCCCTGTACACATAGTCCATCATAGAGCTTGAATAAGTGCTAAGTTAGTCTATGATGTTGGTGGCCCTAGGGTCTCCTTCTAGACTTCCGCTAATTTTGTGCATCAACCATAGTTATTAAAGGTGAAAGGTGAGAGGCCGGCGAAAGGCACATTTATAGGGCGAGAGGCGGGCGACCGAAAGACGATCAAGGCGACCATTAAGGAAATATAAATTTAAATATATATATATATATATATATATATATATATGTTGGGACACATCGCAAAAGCATGTTATAAATCACTTCAGTTCATGAAATTAGGTTCACATATAATAACTATACACAAATTTCAAATTCTAGTTTTCCAAGTCTTATGCATAATAGGAATTAAACTAAACATCAAGCTTGAAAATGAACAGTCAAGCAAGCGTGTGGATAATATTAGCAACCGGTTGGGTTATGATTTTTTTAATTATTAGCACAAATCAAGCTTTAGTTACCTTATATTCGCTTTCCTGTAATAAGTTTGTTTCCTTACTAAATAGTCAACCATAGTTTAATTTAGGAAGATTGTATAGATCCACCAATCATGGAGTGATTGGAGATTACCTTGTGCAACTGTAAAGATATGTACATAATCTTAGAAGGGTTGATTCATCAATATTTTTTAAAAACGAGACATCATACATAGACATAGTCGCCCAGTAGAGGCGACCCATCAGTGTCATCGCCGTCAACACACGCTGCCAGAAAGCCACCCATGTGCCCTAATCTTGCCGAAACAAGGTCGCTAGGGCCGGTCGAGAGAAATCAGGTTTGTTTTGTCGAGTCGAGTGAGAGAGATGCAGTCAGAAAAGGTAGGGTTTCTCTTTACCATTCTTACACTACGTCGTTTGGTTAAAAAAAAGTTTTGAGACGATGTTTAGGGCCTATCGTGAAGGCGTCGCCTTTGCGTGCCTCTCGCCTTGTGCCTAGTCGACAGGCAAACGCCTCAATTGCGCCTTTCAAAAAATGCCTCGCATGTCCTTTTTCGAGGCGGTTATGCCTCGCCTCGCCTCCGGCGACTTTCATAACTAGGTTACAAATGGGTGATGGCTTCCAATTGGGCCTCTTCTGCTATCCTTCTTGGGAACAGTAGGTGAGGTGGATAACGTTGTTTTGCTGGCATCATTTTTGGAGGCAAGGTTATGAGGCTTCCGGCATCGTATCTTGGTCTTCCTCTATGGCGTTTAAGAGTGAAGCCATGTGGAACCCGGTGATTAAGAGATTTGAGAAAAGGTTGTAGGGTTAGAAGAAGCAACTTTTGTCCAAAGGTGGGAGACTTGTTCTAGTTAAGAATACCTTGTCCAACTTACCTACCGCATGTCACTTTTTGTGATACTGGCTGCGATTCGGGCCAGACATGATAAATGATAAGTTGGGAGAGAGATTTTTTTTGGGAAGAAAATTCAGAGCAGCACAAGTATCATCTTGTTAAGTGGAGTAGCTCTGTGATAGTGTGAGAAATGGGGGGTTGGGCATTAAGGATATATAGTATTTCAATGAAGCGTTGTTGGGAAAATGGATTTGGAGGTATTTAACCGAAGGAAATTCTTTTTGGAGGATGGTGATTAGTATCTAAGGCAATCTCTTCTTCTTACGGGGTGTGGGTTTGGAAAGGTATTCGAAAAGGTTGGTCGTCTTTTGAGAGACATATTTCTTTTGAAAATGGGGATGAATCTTCAATAAGATTTTGGGTAGACAGTGTGATGACAGCATTATGGGGAGTTCTTTTCCCAATCTTTTCAATATAGCAACTGAGGAATGTCTTGTTAGTTTGGTGTTGATGGTTGCTGAGGACAGGGTTTTTTGGAACCCAATTTTTCAAAGGAACTTGCATGACTGATGGATTCTTATATTCAATTTTTGGGAAGATTATATGCACAACAAGTTGAGTCGAGGGGTGATAAAGTTATATGGAGAGGTGTGAAGAGCAGAAAATTTTCGGTAAGTCTTACTATGTGAGGTTGGCGCGTAGAGACAAGATTGTTTTTCCATGGAAGATAGTGTGGAGATCTCTATCCCCTTACAGAGTGTCCTTTTTAGCTCGGGAGGTTGTCAACTAGGCTATTTTAGCTGGTGATAATTTGATGAGACGTCGGAAAATTCATGTGAACCAGTGATTTTTGTGTAAAAGGAATGAAGTTCTTAATCGTTTGATGATTCACTCAAGGCTATGCGACTTGGTTTTTGGGCTGATGAATATTTCTTGGGTTATGACAAGATCCGTGAAAGATTTAATGATTTATTGCTGAGCTGGTCCGTGTACAAAGGGAGGAGGAGGAGGGAGACAGGTCCTTTGGGTGTTTTTTTGGACAATCTGGAAAGAAAGAAACCGCAGAGTTTCTGATAACGAGGAAAGCTCCATTCAACTCTTAAAGAGTGCTCTGCATAACATTACTTATTTGGTATATAGGGTCTGGGGAATATGATGTGAATATCATTAATCCTTATATTTCTTTTGTTGAGGCTATGCATAGTACGTGATGAGCCTTTGTTTTGGCTCTGTATACTCCTAGTGTATAGGACGAGTCACCTTCTTTTTGACGCTGTTTCATTTAACTTCTTATTTATCAACAAAAAAAAAAAGCATCTCCGGCCCGACTTTCAATACCTTTTTATAGCCTATAGACATTCAATTTAGCAACTTCTGCTGCAATACTGAAGTAACCTGCTGGTCCAACATATATTTTAGAGTCTCATGATCGGTCTTGATCACAAATTTTTGGCCCACCAAGTCCTGAGTCCACTTCTATACTGCAAGAATAATAGCCCACATTTTTTTCTCTGTAGGTGGCCAGCACATATGTTTTTAGGCTAGGGCCTTCCTTATGTATGCAATGGGTGGTCTCCTTGCATCAAAATTACCCAAATTCGACGGTTTCTAGTACGAAGGTTTCATTTTCATTCAAGCCGGGCATACATAAAACTGGGGCTTGGGTCATGGCCCTTTTGAGATTCTCAAAAGCCTCTTCAGCCTCTTCGGTCTAGTGGAAGCCTCCTGTTTAAGCAACTTTGTTAGTGGCCTACAATGAGCCCGTAATCCTTCACAAACCGCTGATAATGTAGTCCCATGAATTCTCACAAAGCCTTGATAATTGTGGGTGGAGGCCAATCCAACATGCTCTCCACCTTTCGATCCACCGGAACTCCTTGGGCTGTTATAACATGGCCCAAATATTCCAGTTTCTCCGCTCCAAGTACACACTTAGACATTTTCGCATAGAGATGCTGCACTTGACCCATTTGCGCAACTTCCATGTGCTTCAAATGCTCCCACCGTGTTCTCACTATACACTTTAATTTTGTCAATAAACACTAGCACAAACGCAAGATATACGGCTCAATGTGATTCATAAGTGATTGGAACTTCACCGAAGCATTTGTGAATCCGAACGACATGACTTCAAACTCATACAACCCCTGATTAATCCTGAATGCTGTCTTGTATGTGTCTTTCGGAACAACACAGATTTGATGGTAGCCCGACCTTAAATTGATCTTAGTGTAAATACACTTCTCAAGTAATCTATCAAGCAGTTCAATTACTTGCGTATAAAATTTGTCTTTCTCTGTGATTTTGTTGAGTTTGCAATAGTTTGTGCAGAATTGTCGCGAGCTGTCCTTTTTGACATAAATCATCGGTGAAATGAAGGGATTATCACTAGGTCAGGTTGGAGGTTTATTGGCTCGCTGCCGGGCTTCAAGGGAATCGGTTGTCATGCGTGTGCGCCAACGGCAGCACTGTTGGTTCCTGCAAACACATCTTCTAACTTGTGCAGTATCGGATGAAGCCATTCCGATGGATTTTGGGCTTTTCCTTAATAGCGAACATTACCCGTGCGATACTCTGCGATTCCGCTACAATTTGTGCCTCAAATGCTTGCACAAACTCTTCCATGTTATCATCCTCAGTGAAGATGCTCTTTGCCTTTCCTTTGCTGGCCAATTTCACTTCTCTCCATTGTTGCTTCAGCGTTACTTCCATTTTTTTGCGAAGTCAAGAAAGGTTGGTACCCGTTTGTCCATTCATTGGACCCATAGCCCCGCGTCGCAACCCCTTAGATCAAGTAACCTTATTTCGGCATTAAATATATGCCCTTGGCTTTTCCACGTGAACTTAGGGCTGAACTACTACACAGCCTTGTCCCATTTGCTGTTGTAACTTAGACGAGAGAAGTGTCCTCGGTTGATAATCACCACGGATATTTCCAAATCGACACATTGAGGAGTGCTCTTATCTACCAAAATGACATAGACCCACCTTTCATTTACCTCTTCAAACGCACAGTTCTTGTGGTGTTATACCCAGGGGAGTTTGTTAGAGAGATCTTGACCCTGTCTTCCCAATTCACTCAGCTGCTGTAGACGTTTCAACTATAGTCTCTGTGCCCCCCTCAACAATCTTGTAAAGTTGTTGATGAGCACACCGGTGATCAGCCGCGTACTTCCCGTCGCAGTTAAAACACAAGACACGAGCTTTCTTTGCTTGAATCGCCGCTGGCGATAGCTTCTTAATTGGTGGGAATGGAGTAAATGATTTGGGGCTACGTTGTTTATGGAGGCTCAGTGGTTAGGCCACAAGTTTTGGTGGGGACGTGGTAGTGGGTAATGAGAAAAGGTTAGGCTTTTTGGGCTTGTGGAGCTCTTTGGGCTAAAAGTGAAGGCGGTGCTTATAGGCTTAGCGCCAGTCTTGTCATGTGAGGTGGATTCATGCAAGCGGCCAGCTCAAAGGCGAAGCAAGGTCACAGGGTTGACTGAACCAAGTTCCAAATATCCTCCCTCAGCCCCCCTACAAAGTAGTCAATGTAGTTCATTTCTTTTAAAGTGTTGTTACGTAGCATCATCCTCCCCTTGAGATCTTCAATGTACGTGTTTGAAAGAGCCGCTTGAACTCCCATCCTATATTCTCACGAGGCATGGTCCTAAGTTTCTCACAAAAATCCCGCACAAATCATCCCATTGAATTTGGTGTTTCCCTATTTGGTGTGTCCTCCACTAGCGGCTAGCGTTGCCCACTTGCCCTCCAAATGGATTGTTGCTACTACCGCACTCAATGGTAATTGTCGAGGGGCTGAAAATAGAAACACTCGAAGCGCTTACTAATCCAATCATGGGGATGGATAAACTCCACCGAACTTTGGGAAATCAATTTTGGGTGGTAGTCGGTTGGGGTTGGTGGCCTGAAGAAATAGGGTGCGCATGTTGTTGGATTAAATGGGGGCATTTGATTTGGGCCATACTCTGGGGAAAAAGGTAAGGGCACGGTAGCAGGTCCTATTGAGAAGATATTAAGGTTGTGCCTAGGGGTGTTTGATGTGAACTGGGCTGGTTGAACGCTGTACTTTATTTACCGCACCTTTCATTGTCGTCATGCTCTGCTGCCCTAAAACCCAGCACTTCACTGATTCTGGGGTTTTGTCCCTTTCCGCCGGTGGTCTAGTCTGCCTTTCAACAGCCAAACGAAGCCCTTACAACATTTTCCTTCAACGACCCCACATTCTCATTCACCATCACCTGTAGCATCTAGTGTTATCGTTGACTAGCTGTTTAGTATCAGCTAGTTCCGTTCATGAGCCCTGAAGTTCTCGTTGATCTGCTTCAAATGGGTGTTTTCCGCCATCGCAGGTCAGATGAAACGTAGCTCTGATACCAGATATAATGATCTAAAGGAAAGTACGATTTGCAATGAGTAGAAGGAAGAACGGAAATTACAAGAAATTAAGAACAAAACTTAAAATAGAAATAACAAACATAACTTGATTCTCACGGACTCGATCCTCTTACCTCTCTTTATAAAGGCCGTTGCTACTACTAGACAGATCCCCTTTTTGCTCCACTCAGCTACCATGCCAGACCATCCCTATGAGTCAGTTGCCAGCCTTTCTCTAGGGTATGGAGGTGTAACAGAATTTGTTGTATCAGGCGGTGTTTTCGGCATTTTCGATTCTATTGTAAACACTGTCAGCTTTGATGATTGTACTCCTACAATGGTATTATCCCAACTAGTGCACTCCAACTGTTTGAATAAAATCACGGGACATATAATTTAAAATAAAGTTTGATTTTATTTATTTTTTTGGTTCAGGTAGTAATGCTTATCAAAGCAAAGATTATTTACGATTTTCTTGTTGGGTTTTTCCCCTTTTAGGCCAATGATGTTATAATACTTAGATTATTTATGATTGCAGTGGTAAGATGTGATTACCCAGTAATTAATTAGTATAACAAGGGGTTGTAAATATGTAAGTGTTTGTAATCTCTCTAATTCAAGAATTTCATAAATGTTGAGAGTAGGTGAAGTACCTACTCAAGCATTTATTCGATTAGCCAGAACACATAGGGTAAGATGGTGACAAGAACAGATATAAGTGAATAAAATTCACCAGTACAAGTTCTGTGTTCTCGTAGAGACAATATATAGTTCAGGTATATTCTCGAGGGACCCGTGTCAGGGTTAGTTACTTCCTTTTATCTTTATTTTTGTCATTTTAACTTGACGATAACTGAAATCAATTACTAATACACCTGTCTTCAGTATTCCGTAGTCAGTACAACTTCTCTTTTACCATCAAGATTAGAGTATTGGCATCGGAAGTTGCCTTGCTCTGTTTTGGATGTGCAAGAATAAAATTTTCCAACATCTGTGAAATTGCAAGGGGTCCATTGTAGAGGCAAAAATTGATGCGTGTTGCAAAAACCGGCTTAATAGAAAATATTGGGTAAGAGAGGAGTGGATCACCGAAAGCAAGTTTTAAGGCTTGGATGATCTTAAAAGCCAATATATGCCCCTACCTTATTATTCTTGTATATAGTGTTACTGATTGTAAATTGGAAACAGGATAACTAGTTTTATTGGCATAAAAACTGATGTTCCATGGTCACATTACCTAGTTCTATGTTTGTGGAAAGGGTTGGAAATGGGAAGAAGGAAAGGCTTTGGACTTTCCATCCTTATGGAAGGAGATGTATTTTTAAATTTAGTTGTGTGGCTGAATAGAAGGGAAACAGAGGGAAAATTTTGAGGATGTACCATCTTAAAGTTCCATCTTTTTATAGTTGACCTTGACCAGCACTCTGCTTACATTTGGGAGTATTGGAGTTTTGCCACATTGTATCCTTGAGAGGTAAACCATCATCGAACATATAGCCCTTCCTAAAGATTCTTTCTTCCTCAGAGGAGATGGCAAAACGAACAGCAGCCTTGACTCCGGCAACATGTGAACCTTCACCCTGACCGCAGTCTTTCAGGTCTTCTGTTGCCCACATCGCTATGTCAGATTCTAAACCAACATAGCGATCAAACTGTCCTACCAAGCAGGACTGCAGGAATGATGATTGACTCTCTGATCCGCTTTTATCTGCAGGGGATTTTGGCCATTGTGCTTCTTCTCAGTTATTCAGATTTAGTTTTTGGAGTTTTATGTAAATTCCTTTTGATATTTCCTTCCGATTGTTTATGTAAAACTATTTACTTTCACATTTACACGCTACCAAATTTTTTCTTTGATAAATTTTATTTAGAGGCTACTCCCTCAGTTCGAAAATAAGAGGTTCGCTTTGATTTGTTGTGCAAATTAAGAAAATGGCTGAAAATCCATTAACTCCCTAAATTACCCGTGTCATTTTGTGGTCACAATTTCAACTTGCATTAGTTGATTTCACTTGGTTATTTTCATCCAGAAACACATATAAGAGGAGTTATTTTGAGAAGGAAGGAGGTAGTGCATTGTATGTTTATTAATCCATTTGTAGCTTTTGTTTCCAGATATCATGCTAACAGCATGTCTTCGATATATTGATTCATCTTCTTTGCACTAATTTAAAATTTTTTTTCTTTCTGAAGTCAAGTATTTAGATTCTTTTCCTCTGCTGTAGCTTACTTTCAGTACTAGAGGTTGCTTTCAAGAATGAATCTGCAACAAGTAGCACAACCCAGATCTTCTGTGAATGGATTTGGCCGTCGAAAAGTGGAAAAAGAAACAGGGACCAGATTGGAAAACAAGTCGCAGACTGGTAAAACAAATTCCAGCAGGCTGACAACTGCAGGTGAGTATTTGTTTTAGTAAATTGTCTATAATGGGGTCATATTCTTCATTCTAATGTCATCTAGCAGGTGTACTAACTGACAACAAAGGAGGAGGTGAAAGCCCGTCACGCGAGCGGCTAGTTTATTTAACAACATGTCTTATTGGACATCATGTGGATGTTCAGGTTATAGATGGATCTGTCTTCTCTGGAATTTTTCATGCTACAAACGCTGACAAAGATTTTGGTATGCCCCAGATATTTGATATTGTTTGAACCAATGCTTATGTGTACTGTTGGGGCGGCATCTGACATTGCAAATGACATGCAATTGTGCACTTTGTTATTTGCCTTCATAATACTTTCCTGTTGCAGGAATTATTTTGAAAATGGCTCGCTTAACGAAGGCCAGTTTTTCTCGAGGGCAGAAAAGCAATTTGGAGTCTGTTAACAAGCCCCCTTCTAAGACTTTAATTATACCAGCTAAGGATCTTGTCCAGATAACAGCTAAGGTTCTTGTGCATTATCTATGTTTTTCTCTTTCCCTTTGTTACGTTTTTCTATTGGCAGATTGTACTGGGTCTAAATTTTCTGCATTTGACACTTAAAGACAGTATTACTTGTATCATTCGAAGTAGAATAGACATGCTGTTCTGTAGATGGTTGTCTTAGACTGTAGACGAAATGCATGATCTAAGTATTGTGTATGGTTGATAATAATCATGTTATTCATTTGGACAGAGTGTATCTTTAACTAGGGAGGGGTTAACAAATGAGTTTCAGCGTGAAAAGCAGCAGGAGATTTTGATAGACTCCTCGATATCACAATCTCGGCATGTTGATTTGGAGAGAGAGTTGGAACGCTGGGTCCCCGATGAAGATACTCCAGAATGTCCTGAACTGGACAATATATTTGATGGCCATTGGAATAGGTAATTTTTCTATTATTATGCCTCAAATTCTTGGTAAGGTTCTTCTGATCTATCCAGCTCCTGTAGGACAATTTTTAAAATTTGCAAACAGCCCAATAATTCTCAGAAGTTCTTATGCTAAATTAAATGATGATTTCTGACAGTAATATAATTTTATTTTGAGATCTTGTTATCTTGTTTCTACTGATTTTGTGTCCTGATTATCAGAATTGGAATGCCTAGATCAGATTTTCTTCTAGTGATGTTTATTCTTACACTGTTATGGAAGTTGGAATCCTTTTGGGTTTATGATTGGAATCTACTTGGGTTTAGGATTGATGTACAGTTTAATAAGAGAGAATAAGATTATTTAGTACTATTTCCACTCTCCTTCTACCTCTAGGTTCTCTCTCGCTTGCGTTATAATTATTGTGTTGATTAACACTTGGGATGGATGTCCTTTTTGGAACGAGCTAGGCAGGTGTTGTAGTCAACAGCTCCTGTTGTTCAATTGTTTCTATTTGTTAGGGAATGTTCAAAATGAGCTGTGTCTTTACTCTTGAGGGATGAATAGTTATAGGTTACTTGCATCCGATGCTATGAAGTCCAGCCAATTACTTGTAGCTGTTTCGTAAGGTGCTGAGAGAAGTAACCTTTGTTCTGTTAACATTGAGCTTTAGCTCAACTAACGGGTACCGCTTACTTCTCTTAACGGAGAGATCTGGTGTTTAAGTCTCACGAGAGGCACCCTAGTACTTAACTACTCTCAATGGAGAGGTCTGATGTTCAAGTCTCACTAGAGGCACAGTTGTTGTTCAAGCCACCAAAGGCACCATTTAGCACTGCTCACTTCTTATAACGGAAAGGTCGAGTGTTCAAGCCCCACTAGAGCCACCCTGACACTCGGAGAAGTCGGGTGTTCAAAGCCTCACCAGAGGCACTTGGAGAAGTAGAGTCACTATATAGTCTTAATTGTAGCCTTTCAAGGCATTAAAAAAAAGACCTATTGGAGCAACAAATCACTATTCCTTATTACTTGCTTCTGATGTGGGCTGGTCTTAGCTCTGATGCGAAGTTGTTGGAGTGTCCTCAATCAGCATTGTGATGGAAGACTTGTGTTCAATACTCATCGAAATTGATTGCCTTAGACGCTTATTTGGTCTCTATTTGCAGCAAGAACATGAACCATGTGAATTTCCTTTGTACTGCCGATGCCTAAAGGTGCTTACACGATGTTATGTTGTGTGGACTTTAGTTGAAAGTATACATGAAACTGAAGGACAGCAAAGCACAACTTAGATGGTAAGACGCATCACCTACAACCGATAGGTCGTGGGTTCGAGTCATCAAGGGGCCAAGTGGAGAACCACTATTGATCCTCTTAAGAAAGAAAAGAAAAAAAAAATACATGAAACAGAAGTTTATTGTTTGTGTTATTTATTTTTTCTGGTGACCATGGATTTTCTTTTTATACATTTGTTCTTGGAAGCTTTTGTTTGATTTATGTTGTACTGACAAGTGTGATTCACTTGGAAATTAATTATCAGCAAGGACCTCTATAAGATATAAGATCAGAGCTATTAATCTTGGAAGGGGAGCTAGAGAGAGTCTCATGGTTGTGCTTAACTTAAATATTCTTGAAAGTCGGGAGAGAGGACAAAAATGTGCCCTTGGAGGTTTAAAGAATACGCTATAATGTCAAATCTATAATTATACAATCTTCCTTTCGGACCTCTTGATTGGTATGAGAACTGTCCCAAGAGTAAGAGGTGTACTTCTCTTTCCATTCCTTTCTTATTATTATTTTCTTCGTAAAGCTTGTGTTTCGTCCCAATTGCTTGCCTTTTTTGCCATAATGTTTGATAGTGAGAATGGAATTTTAATAATATCATAGTATGTGTGTGTATATTTAGTTCTTCTCTTCTTTGGTGTAGTGCTTTAGTAGCTTTGGCGTGTAAACATTCCTGGAAAGTTAGTCTGAAATGTCTAATGTATTATATGCTTTGGCGCTTCTCTTTTTTGTAGTAGTGCATTTGTATCTTGGCCAAGTTAGTTTTCCTGAAAAGGTAGTCAGAAAAGCAATTCTGTTTTATGCTTTAGCTCTATCAATTGGGTTCATATACTTTTCTTGCTCTTCGTAGTTAACCATCTTCATATAGGCCCCTTGTCCCCTGACTTCTGCACGTTTGCATCTCTGTAACATTGTAAGATGGAATGAAACCAGCCTATATTCCATTAGTCATTCTACTTGTACTACTATACTCGACCGAACTGAGTGTTGCTTGAACTATTTTGATCGCCTACAGAAATCCTTTTACACCATTCAGTAATGCAAAAGAAGGGGGGGGGAAAGAAGGGAAAGAGTGCACACACAAAAGTTTAGCTCAATAGCTGCACTAAGTTGTTAAAAAGGGACTCCTGAAGTGAAATGGACATGAATAATGATTGCAGATAAAGTTGCAGGTTATCTAAATTGTTGATTTCTTGATGGATAATTATGTGCTTCAATATCCTTGATTTTGTGTGCTTTTCATCTATATAGGGGCTGGGATCAATTTGAAGCCAATGAAACATTATTTGGAGTAAAAAGCACCTTTAATGAGGACCTCTACACAACTAAACTTGATAGAGGCCCTCAGATGAGAGAATTGGAAAGGGAAGCTTTACGGATAGCTAGAGAAATTGAGGGCGAGGATACTAAAGATCTTCATTTAGCGGAGGTAAGGTCTATTGACTCTATTTCTACTTGATTTTGATCACCTTTCCAGTTCTGAAGTTCGTTACAGATATTCATCTCCTTCGAGATTCTTACATCTCGTTTTCTCTCTATATTAGGAAAGAGGGATTAACTTTCATGACAAGTTTGATATTGATGAGGAAACCAGATTCTCCTCGGTCTTCAGAGGGGTTGATGATAGTGGATATGATGAAAATGAGGACATGTTGGATTCACATAACATTGAAACCTTTGGAGATGTCTCTGATTCCATTATGAGCAAGCCATTTACTGATTTGAGTAGTGGGAAAAGTAGTAATGATGCTCAAATATCATCAAGCTTTCCATCAATGGTATATCCTTTACTTCTAAGTTAATTCTATGGATTTTTTTGTTATCAGTTTAGATAATTTGAATTCTGTCAGTCTATGCAAATCCTAGGAGGTCCTGTACCTGGTTAGTTAGATTTATAAACAATGCCAACAGATGAGTAATTCATTTTTATGTCTCGATACTTTGATTATAGCTTTCGTAAATAGTATTAATTGAATGGTGAGCTGTTTCCTATTGGCTAAGGGTGTATACCCATTACCTAAGCTTTTTCTAGAAATTGTATTTCCAGATTTTAGAATAAATTTTGAGTTAATGTGTTTTCTGTGGCTCAGATGTGCTTAAACTTAGAGAATCCTTGAACGTAATAACTATCTATTACCTAATATGAAGTCAATTTTTGTTATGCAGGATGAGGTTCAATCTGTCAAGTCGAGTGGCAGGGATGTGTTCCTGTCTGGTTCTAATGATCTTGTTACTAGAAGTATCTCAGCTTTGGATGATGAAAGCAGGTTTGTTTATGTTTGCTCATAATATGCTAACTGTTACTCCCTCCATCCCGGATAAATGTTCCTACTTTCTATTTTGGGATGTCCCAACTAATGTTTCTAAAGACTTTTGATTTACCTATTCTCTATCATGCTTCCTAATATACCCTTAAAGCTTCATTTAATATAACACATCCCAAAAAAACTCAATTATTTAAAATAGTTGAACTCAATTAATGGTCATGGGTATTATGGTCAGAACACATTTTACAGCACATCATTAATTATATTTCTTAATTCCTGTGTTTTATCCACTAGGAACATTTATCCGGGACGGAGGGAGTATGTTTTTATGTCGTGTAAATGAACTTGTGACGAAAACTTAATTTTTCCATAAAGAGTTGCTTAAATCCTTTTCAGGATTCAAGAGAAGCACTTTAATGAACAACATGCAGGAAGTAATCATACAAAGGAGGACATAGAGAAGCACATGGTGAAAATTAATTCTGGACACTTCTTTAGATATATAGATGCCTCATCTCTCTGCTTGTTTGCTTAGGAGTAAGTTCTAATGCATACTTCTGTTGTACTTGATGCAGTTAGCTCAGGAGGCCCACACTTCCAAATATGAGGGTTAGTTTCTTATACCCTAATTTCTGTGGTCTCGGTTAGTGACATCAGTTGACTTTCTGTTGGTTAAGATTGTTATTGTGCAAAAAGTGGTATCTGGTTTTGTGATTAAGGTTTTCAACTAGTGGTTTCTACTTTGCTTTGTGAAATCCCCATTGATGAATAATAAAATGTATAGTTATTATCTGGTTGATATCCAGTCCCACAGAAAGTGTACAATAGATCGAGAATTGTCCCCCTCCTCCCCAGCCTCTTTTTCATCTGTAAGGCCATGAGTCTTGTAGGATTGAAGGGAAGTAGTCAGAATCTCCCTTCCACATTCCCCCATAGTAACTAATGGCTCAAGGCTTGTTTCTTTCTTTTTGTGCCTGCTGTATTCAATTAAGTGGTCTTTTGAATCAATGTGCTACCAATTATGCTTCTTTTTATAGTAAGATCCTTGTTGGGGTTGCAGAGAGGTTGGAAGGGATTATGAGACGATTCGTGTGGAGTAGGCGCGGGTGAGGAGAGTAAGGATCATTAGTGGCTTGGGCTGACGTGTGCAAGCCTAAGGAGGAGGGTGGTTTAGGAATCACGAATCTGGTTCTTAAGAATATTTCCTTGATTGGCAAGTGGTTGTGGTGGTTTCCGCTGGAGTGTCGTTCCCTGTGGCATAAAGTTATTAGGAGCAAGTTTGGTATGTTGTGGGATATTGAAACCAGCAAGTTTGGAACAGATGGGATATTGAAATTGGCACTTCTCACCTATGGTACAAGTCCTTAAAAATTCATTCGTCATTGCTTTCATCTTTTCCAGCCTCATATTTGGTATGTTGTGGGGAACGGGAACTAGTTTAATTTCTAGGATTTCCTTGCAGATCATCTGGGTTGGGGCATCTTATTTTTGCACATATTTTCTTGTTTGTATCGGCTATCCACCGATTATAATACTCCTATTTATAATTTTCTTGTTTGGGAGGGTAGCATCTTTTCTTAGACTTTTCATTTTTTGGGCCAGCCGAAAGGTAAGATAAGAGATGATGTTAGTAAGGATAAAATCAGGCTGAGTGAAATGGAGAAGTGCATCAGGGGTGTTTCGTGATAAAGGAAAGTTTTATCAGACAACCGTTAGACCTGCACTATGTTATGGAACCGAATGTTGGGCGATTAAGAACTGATCCCCAAAAATATAAACTGCGAAGCAAAGTATTTACTTTACTTCGCAGTTTATATTTTTGGGATTAGGATCTAAAAATCATCCCTTTCCTCCAACTTTATCTTTTGTAGATTTTGTGAATAGCTTCTCTATGAGCTAAGTGATCTTTTGGTAGTGTATACTCCTAGTGTACAAAGGACGCGCCACCTGTTTTGGCGCTTGATTTTTATTCAATTGTTAGTTATAAAAAAAACAAGACGAGTGTAGCTGAAATGCAAATGTTAAGATGAATATGTGGTAAAACTAAGAAAGATAGAATTCATAATTAACTAATTCGTGAGACGGTAAGAGTTGTCCAATAGCATATAAAATGAGAGAAACCCACGTAAAATGGTTTGGACACATACAATGTAAACCAATTTGTTCACCCGTTAGGAAGTGCGAGGGTATCAATATCAACGAGACTAGATATAGGGGAAGAGAACACCAAAACTAACATGGACATTTGTAATAAAGAAAGATATGAATGCGTGTGGTGTGGTGTGGTGTGGTGTGTGATGACCTTACTTTGGACTGAGTCGAATGGTGGAAAAGAACTCATGTAGCCAACCCCAAATGATTGGGAAAAGGCTGAGTTGAGTTGAGTGGTTTCATTTTCAGGAATGAATGATAGAGATACATAGGATGTGATTGCTTTGCTTGATCAGCTTCATTCTTTCCTTCCTTTTGATCAGGTTGATCACAGACGTTGGATTCCGGATCCTAACGGTCTTTTTTGGGTAAAGTGTTTGGGAAATCTCTGATTAGATCTCGTTCTCATCACGCTTTTCTGGTAGCTACTTCTATTTGGAAATCTGAGGTTCAGTACAAACTTAAGACAAACGTGTTTGATTGGCCTCTTGTGCTCAATCGGCTGAAAACCAAATGATTGGCGTCAGAGGTGGAGGCTGAACTATGTTGCACAGACACGCCTCTTCACTGACGTATTGCGTATCGGATACGGATACGGCTCGGATGCGCGGGATATGGCCTAAAATACGTGCCGGGGCCAAATTTGGATTTTCGTAGAGTTTGGACACGGACAAGGGTACGCGTGTCCAAAACCCGAATACGTCAAACCGAATCTGGACACGTAAACCCCGAAAATTGGATTCGTATCACTTACCAATTTGGTTTATACGATTAATGCCCTCGTCTGTCGATTGCTTCTCAAAACGAACCGAACCCTAGCTTCTCAAAACGAACCCTAGGCGACATCAAAGAGCCTCCGCCGCTGTCGATCACTCGCCTTCGTCGAAGCCGCCGTCGATCTGCTTCCTTCCTTGAAACTTCTGTCGATTTGCGAACTCGAAGCTTCATTTGAAGTCAAAGCCGCCGTCGATCTGCTTCCTGAGGTAAGTCGATCTTCGTTTTTTTCAATTTCGAAGGCTTCGACCTTCGTTGCCTCTATAGAGTGTCAACTATTTCTTCCTTTTTTTTTTTTTTTGGAACTACTAAGTGCTCTATCTACTATTTGTGTATTTTTTTTAACCCTTTACTTTTGAGTTTTGACTTTGAATTTTATTTTATATTTTGGAACTGCTCTAGAAGGTTTTTTTTAACCATTTTCTTTTTTCGGAACTGCTCTAGAAGGTTTATATCATTCTTTTTTTTAACCATTTATATCTTCTATATCTTTGTCTATGTCTTTCTTATAATTCAAAATTTTAATTTATATTTTCAGTTAACTTTTGAATATGACATCCTTCGGTTCCGGTAGCGTTACTTCTTCCGATAGCGAATCTTTCATTAGATGAACCGGAGTTGGAAAATGCTTTAATTGCATTTTGTGAAGAGGTCGAGATAATGTCGAAGAATAGCATTATTATCTTTAAGACTAGTATTTGTGCTAATTTGCTACCCCTCAAGACAAGTATTTGTGCTAATTTGCTACCCCTCAAGACAAGTATTTGTGCTTATATTTTGTTATATTTACATTTTGATCCTTATATTTTTTATTTATATTTTGGTCTCTATATTTTTAATGTTTACATATTACCCCCGTACCCGTATCCTATATTTTTCAAAAATTCCGTATCCCCGTGTCCCGTATCCGCGTATCCGTATCCGTGCAACATAGAGGCTGAACATGGCCATTTCTGCAGATATTTGTGTGATGTGTTGGCATCATAATGAGACTCATGAGCACCTTTTCCTGCATTACCCTTTTGCGTGGAAGTTGTGGTGTTACTTGTCTGATATTCGCAAAGAGGATTGGGTGAGCCCCTGTTCGGTTGAGGCTTTCTTCTTGGTTAGATATATGGGTTCTTGGGGCATGCTCAGATTATGTGGCAGTGTGCTATTCGGGCTAAAGAGGAATTCACATCTTATGGATAATGTGTTATCCTTTTCTTTGTTGAAGGGTATAATTTTTTTTCTTAATGCTCTGTTCTGGGCGTCAGCGTTTGGAGTTTTTAGTGTTCGTTTGGCGCGGCTTATTCGGAGTGGGTTTTGGCTCATAATAAGCTATGTTTATAGTGTTGGCTTCTCCTTATTAGTCAAAAGCCAATAAGTGAGGTACAATACCCTTGATGCATTAAAAAAGCCAAAGCCAAAAGCCTCAAATTTTGTTGTTGCTTTTTTGGCTTCTAAAAACCATCAACACTGTAGATTAATGAATTTTTTCAGTTCCTAAACAGTTCTCCAATAATCCAGTGTATTAATTTCACTCCCTTTGGAGGTTTCATCGAAGAAAGGAGAGAGAGGGGGGGAGGGTTTAGAGCTCAAATGCGATGGCGGGAGACAACGGCACCAGTGGGACAGCGGCAGCAACCATTATGGTTAGAGAGGAGCAGTGGCAAACACAAGGTAGCCACAGTGGACGTCAGAAAGTGGAATCTGAGAGGGAGCAATGAAAACACCGAAATTTGAAGGCCTTTCGTTGATGGCCGTAACAATTTTGAGGCCAGAAAGGGCGGCATCACCACCTTGAAAGCAATTCAGAGCTGCGGTAACATCAACTAGTGGTATAGCAGGGTGTGTTCATGTGTTGGCAATGTCTGGGATATTAATTAATCATAGGGAAAAGATGGGCTCTGTAGATGGGCGGCTGTGAAATGAGGAGAGTGAACATATGGCTCATGCTTTTGAACATTAAAGACAACCCAATAATCTAACCATCCCTCTGCTTTCACATGCCTCCACTTTCCACCATTTTTGCACTCCCATACTTGTTTATGGTTACCAGCTACTACTGTAGCAGTAAAGAACAGAGGAGGTATTTCAAGTTTATAACAACACCACTGTCAGAAAGGAAGATGCATTTAATATAAAGTACAAATTTTCTTTTGACATCAAGACATTGCTATGCTTATTTATGATGATAAATAGACAATTATATTTTTCTTTATTTACTGTTCAAAATTTCATCAAAATTGAATACTGTTAGAAAACAAATGTGATTACAATTTTAATTACAGGTTATTTTAACATACATTCAAAGCAACTTATATGGGGTATTTTAGTCTATAAGAACAACTTCTAGCTTATTTAACAAACAAACACAATTTGCCAATGCAAATCTCGTGCTCATGTAGAGATGCCTGTTTGCTTGCCTTGATTCTTGAATTGGACATTAGGGTTGATTTTATGCTATTGTGCTTGTGTCAGAGATATTCTCTTACTGACTTTACTTTCCTCGAATTTCACCCTCTAGAATTGGATGATCTTAACTGCTCATTGCACACACGTAACATATTGCTTTGTGGCCTGATTGAAATCCACTTGTGTGTGTGTTCGTGCGCGTATATTCGTATAACTGTGGGTTGTATACTGTGGATATAACCTTTTATTTTCGGACTTCATTGATTCCCTTCAAATGTCGTTTTTTAATCCAAGTACGTACAGTTTGGATTTATTTGAACCATGATATACAGATTCACAGTCATCACAGAGGCCGAAGAAAGAAAGCTTTGATAAAGGGGTACTCTCCCCTAATGCAACTGCATATGCGCCATCACGTGGCTCATCTAAGGGTCAAGAAAAGACAACTTCATCTAGTGAACTGTCAGAGAGTGCTGCATCTCTCAAAAATCAAGCAGCAACACAACCTGTAGTCTCTCGTGCACGACCTGGTAGTTCTGCGTCATCGGCTTCAGATTGTGGAAATGCTGTCCCAACTGCAAGCGGTCCTGGATTATCACCAAGCTCATCAGTGGGTTCACTGTCTTCAGAGAAATCAGGGCTTAATCCCCATGCTAAGGTGGACATTGATATTTGGTTGTGTAATTTTTCCTAGCATTTTTCGATTCCCTCAAAAGAAAAATAAATAAATCATTTACGTGTGTTTGTAAGTTCAGTTGCTCTAGCATATGATACATTGTCAATAGGTTTCCTTTAACATATCTTGTACTTCTTTCAGGAATTTAGGCTCAATCCGAATGCAAAGAGTTTCGTGCCATCGCAGGCACCTTTAAGGCCTGCATCTCCAGCGTCTGATGGTTCCTTCTATTACCCGTCGAATGTGACTTCTGTCCCACATATACATGGCTTGCCTGTAGGGATGGGGGTAAGTCTTTTGTTGATGCTGCTTTACTTGCCTAGTTCCCCTCAGTGTTTGATAAGTTTACTTTCTTTCTTTAGAATGAATCATGATTGATACTAGAGCGAAATTTTGGCCTGGCTTCTGGTCGTTTGTCTCTGTGTAGCAATCATTATTGATGGTCACTTGTATTCACTTGAAAGTTGAATAGAACTTTAATTTGATTATGGACTTCCGTTATTCATGGTCACTTGCATTTGCCATTAGGATTTCCATTTATGTGCAATTCCTGTTGTATGCAGCATGTTAGACTGTTATGATAATGATCTTCATTGCTTTAATGCTTCTTCTCTTTCTAGAGTGGAGTTTTATATCTGCTCAGAAAGGATTCTGTGGCAGGAAAAAGGTCAGTGTGTTTGTGATTTAATGGTGTAGGAGTTGGCGTATTGAAACCCAATCCTACGAGCTCGTAAAAGTGAAGGCCAAAAGGTGCTGGTTTATGGATAAGAAAGTGGAATGGCTGCCTGCGCAATTGATCAACCATGACCATAGGCCAAGAGCATAGAAGCTCACCATATTCATGTTATTTGACTCTATGAATCTCATGAATTGCATGATTATTTATAAGGTAAACTGAAAAGCTGATTAGAGGTGACATAGAACAAGTGAAACAGAGAAAGACCAAAGATGCATATGGGCGTCTACTGAACTTACCAGTTCTGTGCATAACCTGTTCGGCTTGGGTTTAATTTTTTGAACACCAATTTACTGGTTTGGTCTTGATTTATACTTTTTGGGAACCAGCCAGAACCATTCCCAAGTGAGTATACCACTATGCCGCAGGGTAATATCAACATACACACATATATTGGACTTCATAAAGGATATGTATTTGAAGTGTTGAGTTGTCCCACATTGGTTGAGAATAGGGGATTTCCCCTTTTCCGATACAACAGGCTTTTATCTTCTTGTTAATTCATATGCATTTAGGTCTGATTTGAGTGTGAAATTGTGGCCTTACTGAGAGGAGTCTAAAGTTATGTTTGCAGTAATAGATGACCAACTCTTAACAAGTAAAACTGGGAGTGGTTTAACCTTTTAATGGCTGCTTTTTGCTGGTTATTGCCCAGTCTTACAAACCTTACCAAGCTTATTTGGATCCATAGAAGAGGTATGTAGGTACAACAATTGAGGATTTGGTTTAGGATTACAATGTAATTTACTTGGCACATTAGACACCTCTTCTGGCACGGCACCTTAGCCAATTGAGAATAACAGTGTCTTCTGCAAAGACATGTCGGATATAGAAGCAGACTCTTATGTTTATAGGAGTGGCCTTGCTAATATAACATGAAACAATAGAAGTACTTCACATGAACTTTCTTGCACTCATTTCTAACGTTCTTTATTGGTTGTTGAAACATTGTTCTTGCAGATTGGACCTTCATTTGCCCCCCATCAGCCTGTTATTTTTGGTCCACAGGCTGCATCGTTGCAATCACCGCAGGCATATTATCATCCAAATGGGCCACAGGTATCAAGGCTCTTGGAGATATGTATATATATATATATACATATGTATGTATGTATGTATAATTGAAAATATTTAATTAAAACCTGGTTGTAATTTTTCATTGTCATTGCAGTATGGACAGCAGATGATTCTTGGACAGCCGCGGCAAGTGCTGTACATGCCTACATATCCTCCGGTAAGACAATCTTTTAAGAATCCAAGTCTGTTACAATTTGTAAGGAATTTTTAAAGTGCTCGTTTTTACGTGATTGCTAATTCACTAAATTAAGAACATATTTCTAAATTTTATTCTCAATTTTGACAAATTGATCTTAGTACTGTTAATTGACTCGTGTTATGTTTGGTAATCTTGTTAACAGGAAATGCAATATAAAGGAAGAGATTATTAGGATGTTGATGATCCTCCATTATCAATGATCTGATCTGGGCTACTGATAATAATAAACCGTGAGACTGGACAACTTGGGGCAAATTTTCAGTTTGATAAAGAAAAAGGAAATTTTAGCAGCTGATGTAGATCCGGTAGTTCTCAAAGCATAATTTGCGAAGGGGGGGGGGGGGGGGGGAGGAAATCTTTTTGGATATCATAATTTAATTAACTCGTGCTTCAGCCATTCAATTGGATGTCTGTCAATGTTCGTGAAATGTGTTATCTTCTTATTGTTTTTTTTTTTTTTTTAAATTTAGATAATGTTATTTCGAGATACATGAAGTTGCAAAGAAAAGTTTTTCACATTCGACAGTTAATTTTTAATTATCAGTTTTATGAGGGACTGGTTGACAATTGTATGTCAAGTTTGTGACGTTGCTTTAACGTTTGATTTTTCAAAGGTGAAGAATATCGTCGTGTGCTATATCTATGGTCGGTCATGCACATACTGTATTTGGTTCAACGTTGTCGTCGTCATCAACATGTCTGACTGTCACTCTGTCTCTTTCTATTCTATGTTGTATTCTCCTCTCTCTTCTCCAATTTTGTACTAATAGGAATGGTTTGCAACTCGTAGAGTTAGTTCACTAGTTTGGTTAACTTCTTTTTGGGTCAAAACTGTCGACTCAACAACAGTCAGTCCAAGTCTCCCAACCTAATTCATTCATTCATTCCAGTATTATTACTGTCATTTCATTACAACAATGCCAAACCAAATTAAGTTTTGAAAAATAATAATCTTCGGCATAACAATATTGCTTTTCTCGTTGAGCTTGGGAGTTATACCCTTCTATTCCACACAAGATAATCCCCTTTACCTCGTCGTCTACGGCATCACACAACAAAACAAACCGTATCTTTTCTACATGCTTCGGCTACTCTAGTTGACCGATGAGCCTGTTCAAAATTGTTCATGGATATAGAAAGCATAACACTAAACCGAGCTCTAATGCCAATTCGTCTCACTTCCGACTAATTAAGTTTGAACAGCTGACAACATAATCACCCAAAGAGAAATAGATCTCTTCAGGAGCATTCTACCACATGAAGGAAATTTTGCATTACTTGCTGCCCCATCAGTTGCCCTTTCCACCTCATACAATCCACGGTAGTCTGTCAAATTAATCAAACCTTGTAACCACTGCCACTTCAGATGGAAAGAGCATACGTTGCACTCAAATTCTCATCTTATTGCACTTCATTCTTGTGTTGTGGTGAGGTCCAAACTGCATCCTTTTCTTAAGAGATGCAGGCGAATATTATTTGGAATACAAATATTATCACAACCCACCCCCCTGCGCGGAGTTATTGTTGCAGTCATAGCTGAATATTCGGTACCCACAATCAACCAAAGTTTTGTCACATTGTAAATCGTAAACAAACATCTAACTGTGAGTAACCTCAAGCATAACCCCTGTAAAGAACAAAGTTGGCAGGTTAAGCTTAGAAAATTGCCAAGTACTATTAACGAGCGCCACCCCCCCCCCCTCTCCCCTGCAATACTAATGGAGGCAACCTAGAAGAGCACACCAACTACTCATACTTACTAATAAGATAGGAAGTTAGTAACCATATCCACGCTGTTCCAAAGAATGCAGCCATAACAGAATATATTTCAGCTCCAATGCTCTAGCACTTGCCATAACTCCGAAAGTAAAAAATCATAAAGGAAAGATGTAAACAGTCAATGATTACATGTTAAAATATGCAAAGAGCATCCCTACGGCTCAGGATACATGTACACTTAGTCATATATAACAAAATCTAGGGCGTGGCAGCTTGCAGTCTGCCTAAGTTCCAAGGACTGGTGCTAATGTCACGCTTTCCATGCCCTAAGATCAGCAAAATCTGCATGCTTCACGAATGGACTAATCAATCATATAATCTTCTTCACTACAGCCACGTCATAAAATGATTTCCAATTAGATTTTCGACAACCATTAAGGCAATTTAGTACATTTTAGCCAAAAGGATAATCCTATAACAATTCAAAATTTGTTCCTATTCAAGACAACCAGCTCAGGCATTGTAATACCTTCACATGGATTTAGTCAGCCTTTATGTTGAAGTTTTGAGCTTCTCCAGTTCACTTAATACAATTTCCAAGGGTTCCCGCAGCTTCTTTTTCTTGCCCTGAAAGAAAATAGAATTGTAAAGCAGAGGTTTGAATGACTAAAGAAAAAAGTAACAACAAAATGCTCCATCTCTTGTACATTTTCAAAGAATTGAAAGATATTGGTAAATATGGCAGTTACTTCCACATTGAGAATGCAGAATCCAAAGTTTTATCATTAAACTGTCAGAACCTAGCTTGGCAATAAGAAGATGCTAGCTTAAACAAAACCCAACCAAGCACACCATTTCCCTAAGCGAGACATATCATACCTTGAAGGACGGTACGAGAGCAAAAACTTCATCAACAGATTCAGGAGGAGTGTTTGCAATTATGCACATCTGCCAAGTTTACAATGTGTTTTCCTTCAAGTTACAAAATTTAAAGCAATGCATTTCCAGAATTCACTAATTGAGGTTGAGATTGATACCTCGCCATCAGCAACACCATGTTTCTTAAGAGTCCTAATTTTGAGTTAACGGATAAACAGCAGATTGCTCATATATGATATTCATAATTCGTGAGGAAGAAAAGATACATTACAGAACAATGATGAAGGAAAAATAACTACCAAAGTAATGCTCATATCAGTCTTTGCAAGGATACTCAAGTGCTCGTTTCACAGACTGGGGGTTCTTATAGTGGTTGCCTCTCGAGGCATACTGCAATGCCCTGTCAAATGAACTGAAAAGAAACAAATTGTTATAGTTCACAGCACACTGAAATTCTATTGCACCAGGCGCTGATAACATGCCATCCTTGTGAGCAAGAAAATAAGGTTTCCTCACGTGGGAATTTTAATAGTTGGATCAGCAGACAATAAAATCATATGGTCTTGGATTCCTTGTAATATTTCTCCAGCTTCACAGTCCATTATGCATTTAGCATTCTCCGGAAGTTCTGCCAATCACCATCAGTGGATATAAAGAAACATAACTAAGAGCACCAGAAAAGTAAAAATAAAATAAAATAATAATAATAACAAGACACTTAGAAAATAATGATAATAACAATAACAATGTTTCCGGTTTAAACTAAATCATCATTATAGGCCAGGTTCGAGCTAAACCGAATAACCACAACAATACAACATACATATCCAACTAACCTAGTTTTCTAAGAGAAAGATCCTCACAAGATATGTAGTAAAAAACGATCAGTAAAGCTTGTTCAACATTACCAACTGGAATATAAGTCATTGAATATAAAATCTGTATGCACAAGGAGCAATGTATTCAGGACATGATAAAGAGGTCCCCTAAATCCTTTTGGCATTATCATCATATGTCATGATGTCTTTAATAATAATGAGCATAAGTGCAATTTCACTCTTCCACAGAGATGGCTCTCAGTATCTGTCATGCCTTTTTATTGTTCCTTCTTGTCTTTTATCGAAAACGACACTAACCACCTCCAAGATTGTCTCCAAAGACAACATTTGTTGTTAGTCGTTACATCTGCCCTTGCTACGCCAGATGTGCATAAAAACTGGAGAAAGAAGAATAAGAGAAGGGAAAGAAGCAAGAACTGCATTTAACTAGACATAATTTCTTTCCAAAATACTATTCTAAATAACTGCAATAGATACTAGTAAGAAATGAACACTGCAGGTTTCCAGCACATATCATCTTCTTTGGACGAAGATTTAAATGTTTCACATTAAGCTGCATTTAATTGACAGCTTTCTAACCAAAAAGTCAGCTGTTCCACTAGCTTAGAATCTGAAGTACCTAATTATAAGAAAAATTGAAAGAATTGAGCCAAAATATGTACTAACCCTGCTCAAGTCTGAGCTCAAGTGGAGGCAGACTCTTACCACCGTTTGCAATCTTCTCTCCCTTCCCCCCTTTGCCCAAATTACCTACAAAATATAAAGTATATGCAGAGGCTAAAAACTAATTCATAAAAACTTCACCAAACAGGAATCACTATGTCCAAAGCAACAAGACAGGAATCATTTACCTAAAACTAAAACAAAGAGATATTACAGACAATGGCATAGCAAACGAAAAAGATAATTGGAAAACAAACCTTTGGAAAAGGGGTTGTCACCCTTCCCACCAGACTTTGAAAATGAATTGACTTTGGCGTCTAGTGAGTCTACAACAATAAAAAAGTAACGAGTTAGAAGAGGAAAACATGAACTAGTCACAGATTTAGTAACATGGAAACAAGCACATAACATTATCATAATGCAATCTAAGATAGACAAGGTGAATTGCTGGTTAATAATAACGAAGTCTATCACAATAATAGTATAAAATCAGTAAAGTCAAACCTTCAGGATCAAACTGAACTTTCCTTCCCCTTTTTGACTTTGCTGAGCCATCATCCTTCCCTTTTAAAGATGCTAGACAAAGGGATTGCAAAAGGAAAGGCTTTTAAGAACAAGAATTGGTGAGTCAAAGTCTAGTCAAGATAACAAATTTATTGGAACATTAATGACAATAAGCATTCATCGGCAGTTCCTTCAAATAACAGTGTCTCTGCACCCTGCAGATATCTCAGCAGCCATATAAAGAAAAACTTTGATATTTACCTTCGATAAGTTGGGCAAAAAAGGAAATGAAGTAAAACATCTGAACCCCAATAAAAATATCTGAAACCCTCACAAAGCTGGGAAAACAAGATCTGCTTAAGGAGTTGAAACCCTCTCCAAGCGAGGCAAAGGCAAATTAGGATATTAAATAAAATATCTGAAACACTCCAATAAACACTTAGGAATGAGCATTCTACCCCGAGATCTAACTTGAGCTCAGTTATGACGAGTTATGATAAATATAATCACACACAATCAGGCTCAAGTCAAATCTTAAAATGCCTCCCTTAGAGAAAATAATAGGATGTGATACAACAAATCATCTCAATCCAAAATTTTCAAAGATTTTGACCTCCTCTTTTGTATTCAAATGCGACATACAGAAACCATGATCGAGCAAAGAGCAGATAAAGTTGTGGCCAACAAAAATTCAGAGAGCGGCTTACAAGGAGACTTTAAAGCTGATTTTCCCCCTTTGGGCTGTGAATACCCTTTTCCTCCTTTTTCCGACATGTCCGCTGCAAAAAGAAACACAACCCAAATAAAAAATGCGTTGACCAAATCCCCACCCAATAAGCTCACTCTTGATCAAATATCAACCCCAGTTTTCTTCAATCATGATAAAAGTAATATACAAGTGGAAAAATCTGCAGCTGCCTGCGTAGACAAAAAGGATTCAAATTATAGCTAAAGTCACACATACCCACCTCTAAAATCATCCGAATTTTGTGGAAATTCAACAAATTAAAATAATAAATTGACTTGTAAATTATGACAAATTTTCAACTACTTGATCAAAATCAAGAAAAGGGAATATGCATAGAGAACCTACCCACATTCATGCAAAAACAGTAGAAAGAGGATAGGGAGGTGCGCATACCTGAAGAAGAAAGTAGAGATTGCGCCGGAGGTTTTAAGGAATAACAGCTGGCTGAAATGTGGGAAGGGGGGGAGAGAGAAGGGGGTTTGTAAAACCCTTTTCCCGTTTTCTTTCTTTCACTCAGCCAAAAAAAAATGTGTCTGCAAAATCCTGATTCTGTCGTCCCCGGGAAGAAAAACAAAAAAACTTATTCCGTCCAGTAATTGTCGAATTTAGCCCCAAAGCAGAAGGCAAACATACCGTACGTTACGGGTGGGCATATGGGTTCGGGTTTCGATTTTTTTACCCGACCCGATCGGGTTGCATCCACACGGTTCGGGTTATTTTGCAAAATAGTGGGCTTTGGATTTTATCCGAACCCAAATAGTATACCTCGGGTCGGTTACCGGGTAATTATTTCTCTACCCGAAAAAAATTTGGGTACCCGAGCAGGTAAGCGTAGTGTGTAGCGTATTCTAAATTAGAAAGAACACATAGGGCTTTTTTTTCACTCTCTCACTTCGCTGCTCTATTGTTTCTCGCCTTCAGTCGGCCCTTCACTGCCACCTCTTTTCCCAAAGCCTCCTCTGGCTCCTCCACCGCAAGAAGACCACCGACCACCGCCCTCCGGTCAGTCGTCCAGCACCACTTCAGTCTTCAGTTAATCATTCTCTCTGTCTCTCCCCCAAATCACAAGTAATTGAAGCAAACCCTTCAGTTCACTCCTTCACGACGACGGCAATCGATCGGCAGCAACAACGTAAGCTGAAAGGTAAACCTTCTCTCTCTCTCTCTCTCTTTCTCTCTCATCTTCATTGCAATCTTCAACCCGGAAGTATGGTTGGCCAGTTGGCCTCTGTTTTTGACTAATGGCCTCTGAATGCGAACATCTTATTTCCTTCTCTTATAAAACTAGCATATTGTTGTACCAAATCTTCTATTGGACCAAGTTAATCTAATATTTCACTGGAACATCCTATTTGCCTTGGATTATTGTTCAATTGGCTTGCCCAATTATGGCTTATAGACCATGTTTCTCAAAATGCAGTAGTGCCTAAATAGGTTGTATAGTTGAGAATGTTTCTGTGATATTAGGAGAAATTCTATTTTGTCAGAGAGCAATGTGATGTGTATGTTTGAACCCATAATATTTTGCTTATGAATGTGATGTGCTGGGCCTGCTGTAGGGTATTTTGGGTACCCGAAAAACCGAACCGGACTACCAGAAAATATCGGGTACCCAAATACTCTGGATTTCTAGTTGACTTGTTTGGGTTCGGATACTTTTTTCCCAGACCCGAAATACCAAAAAACCCGGTACCCGACCCGATGCCCACCCCTACTGTACGTTCTCAAATGAATGATCGTTTAGTCTTTTTCATTAAAAAAAAGGGTTAATTGCACCATTAGTCCCTCAACTATAGACTATTCTACTAGTAATGCCTTAACAAATTTCAGTCCCAAGAGTTTTCAAAAGTCACACGGTTAGTCCTTTTGATGGATGTCGATAGTGATTTGCCGTTAAGTTGCCCATGTGCCTCTCACGTGCGTTTGACCAAGGGCAAAAATGAAAATTTTCTTATCATCTTCTTCACCATCACATTGTGAACAGATCATGTTTTATGCATTTTCTAAGAAATGAAGTTCAGAGACAATTCCAAATTATGTTTTATGCATTTTTTTAAGAAATAACGTATCCAAATTGAGTTTGAAAACATTTACCCAAAACAGGACCTAACTTCCAGTTCATTGTAACGCAAACCCTAACTTTCAAAATTACTTCAGGATTGACTTCAATTGATTTGTAAGACAACAACAAATGGGTGTGCTGTGCACTGGACTGAGGAGAGATGGGTGTGACTGTGGCGAGGAAGAGGCGAGATGGAGCGGTTTGGCCGGAGATGGGGCTGCTGTGTTTTAGGGCTCTTCGGCTGTTGAGGAGGGTTCGTCGTTGATGCCGGCGCTGGAGAAGACCATCGGAGTGGGGGTTGCTGCCGCGAGCTCGTTAGGAGTAGCAGGAGAGAAAGAGTGGAGCCTGCTTTGAGATGAATAGTGACTTCTTCTTCACCTGATTCGACTTGTGAGCTAAGAACTGAAACACAAGGGATTGGGTTGCCATTTTCGGATGAAATTTCATGGGAGAGAAAAGGGAGATGAACATTGACTTCTTCTTCACCTGATTCGACTTGTGAGCTAAGAACCGAAACACAAGGGATTGGGTTGCTATTTCTGGATGAAATTTCATAGGAGAGAAATGGGAGATGAACAGTGACTTCTTCTTCTTCAACTAATTTGACTTTGTGAGCTAAGAACTGAAACACAAGGGATTAGGTTGCCATTTCCGGATGAAATTTCATGGGAGAGAAAGGGGAGAACCTGTACGATGGCTCGAACCATCGAGATTGAATTGGGTTGCGGGCGTGATGAAGGAGTTACAAGATTTCTTGAATTTGTTTAAGTTGCCATTGAAAACAAAAATTTCTCAGTCCCAAGACAAAAAGGTTGAAGATGAGTTAGTAAAGAGGGGCTTGTGAAATTCCAATTTTACCCTTACTCAAATGCATGTGGGAGGCACATGGGCCACTTAACGGAACTTTACTAACAGCATCCATCAAAAGGACTAGCCGTGTGACTTTTTGATACTTTAGGGACTAAAATTTGAAAAAAAATTCTTAAAGGACTAATCGTAAAAAAGTTAATAGTCAAGGGACTAGTGGTGTAATTAACAAAAAAAGAGTAATTGCTGCTGTTTCGCCTTGGTCCCACAAAACTTATTTTTTCTTTTAAATGCCCTTGAAATATGAGGCTATTCACACTAGGCGTGATCATGGTCCGATTTGGTCCAAAAAAAAAAAATTCAAAACCAAACTAATACTTCGGCTCTTAAAAAATTCAGAATCAGAACCAAACCAAGATCTATAAGAACCAATAATTTGGTCCGGTTCTAATTGGTTCGGTCCAGCACATTTTTCGGTTCTGAGGATAAACCTTTCAAATTTTTGAGCTGACAAATAAATAATAAAATCTTATATTTCATACGACAATTAAAAAATATTTAATAATGATAAAACGTTGAGAATGTAAACAAGCTCACAGAAGAAAAAAAAAAGATAATACATTGACCATTGTCACGTATTACAATCCAGTTCATGCAATATAAACTAAAATGAGAAAAAAAAATAGGTTCAGCTATGTTTGTGTGTAAACGGCAGAGAGAAATATCACTAAGTATTTATACCTAGAGTTTGGGTTATGGTTAGAAAATAGAAAATATATTTTTTAAACATTAATTTATTAATATATATATATATATATATATAATTATATTGTATATATAATATAAATTAGTCCGGTTCGGTTCAGAATCAATCTATAATTTTTAAAATCGAGACGAACCAAATGATCGATTTTACTAAAAATCAGAACCAGAACCAAACCAAAAGTATTGGTTCAGTCCACTTTTTTCTATTTTACACCTCCTAACATTTTTCCCAAAATTAACCCCTTCCAATTGCCGCAATTATCAGCCCGCCTCCATCTCCTGCAGCCCATGTCGCCGCTGCAATTCCCAGTCGCTCCCTCTCTCCTGCGAATTGAGCGCTATTGTTCTAAAAATCGCTAGGTGATCACTAGGTGTTATATAAGCGCCTAGCGTATAGGGGACCTGGTCAGGACTATAATTAAGGTATAATTACCCTAATTTTTAAGTTTTTTACTTAATATAAACCAATTAACAAAAATTAAACCTTCAAATATACTAATAGAAATATCACCAAATAGTCAAATAATTTCAATATCATTTCAAAGTTCAAAATAACACAACAATAATCAATAGCTCAATACACCATAGGTCGATAACACCTGTCGTAAAATATAAATATGACCAAATAATTTAAATTAAAATTTTTTATATAAAAATGCCTAAAACGACGTTATTTTGGGCTAAAGTTTTTTTAAAATAAAAATTAAAAAATTTAGTGGGTCGGACGCCTAGGCGCGTAGATTGCCTAGACCGCCTAGAAGGAGCCTAGCGCATAGGTGCCCGATTTGCTTGATTCTAGGCGCTTGGGTGACGCCTAAACCAATTTTTATAACAATATTGAGCGCACACCACCTACCTACTCTCGGGCCATCGTCTTCCCTCCATCATCACCCACATCACCGGCCTCCTCAGTCCACTGTCGCCTTCATCCTCCACTACCTCTTGCGGACTCTACCAGCCAGCGATTTTGTGCATCTCTCTCCTCCGTCCATCGCCGCCCACTTCAGTGCATGTGCCACCTCAATAGTCTGCCCATCTCAGTTAGATCAAATCTCTACGACCAAGTCTTCGCAAGACAGAGCAACCATCGAACTTCATCCAACATCTAATGGTCATCGATACATTGTTTGGCAAGCACTAACCGAACACCTTTAAGGGTGTTCGGTTAGAGCCTACCGAACACCACTAAGGGTGTTCAACCAGAGCCTATAAAACACCATTAGGGGTGTTCAGGCATCGATTACCGAACACCACTAGGGGTGTTCCACTAAGGGCAATTAGGTCAGATTTTCTAATAGCATTTTTGTAATATTTGAAGGGGGTATACTTAGAGGATCTAGGGGTGTGAATAGCCCCACTCATATCATAAATGAATTGGTGTTAGTTTTTGATGCTCCCTCAGTTCTAACTAAAAAACACATTTTTGACCTTTTTGGGTCAAAATTTAATTGAAGTTTGATTAACAATTTACATAATTTATTTATTTTTACAAAGTCATATAAGTTGTAATCCATTGTATTTTTAATGTAATTTTTTGTTAATGAGATTTTACAAAAATATAATTAAAGTAAGTTAAATTTTGATTTGGTTAGTCACATTTTATTTTTTAAAAATTAAAAATAGACTCTTAGGTCGAAACAGAGAGAATCCATATACAACTTTTTGTGCATCGTGTTGTGTTGCAATGTATCATTTTTTTTGCTATGCATAATGTGTCGTTTCGTGTTTTTAAGGGCATAGATGACATTTCACAAAAAAAGTGTCATTTTTCAGTTTAAAACAATTATAGTGGACTTAAGAGGTTGAAAATTGTCTAAAAAGTATCGGCCCGAATTTACCCTTTTTTTTCCATCTAAAATAAACACCCCTTCATAATTAAGAAGCAAAATGGTTAATTTTTCTTATTAGGCTCGTAAATTTAAAGATAAATTCTTAACACGATAGCAGGATCGACTTGACTTTCCTTTTGAACTGTGTGATATACCTATTAGGATTATTATTAGGGGAAACTCCAAAATTCGTCCCTATACTTTTTGTATTATTTGGTATTCGTCCCTGTACCAAAATTTTTTTTTGAGACCATCTTTGTACCACAAACATTAAACATCGAAGACAAGGAAAAGCTCGAAGAAGCCCGCAAACGCGCCGCCGCAACCACCACCACCGCCGCCTCCACTTCCACCGGTGCCACCTCTCTCCTCCACCATTTCGATCGAGACTCCTCCTCCTCCTCCAAACCCCACCGCATCGGCCTCTCCTCCTAAAATCCCACCACCCACGACGCCATTTCCTCACTCAATGGAGGTCGAAGTCAAGCTCTGATTACCCGACTCCACCGCCCACAAAAATCTTCAATCGAGTAGAGTAAAAGGTAGTGGCGCCGGTGCCGTCGGAATCGAAGGAGCGCTAGAAGAGAACTTGAAATCTACGCATGTGTGTGTGTTAGTGTGTGTGCTTACTTCACTGCGACCGTGAGGTTAAGGGAAGCCATGAGAGGGATGGCTAGTGGAGAATCTTAGAAAGAGGGAATTGCATTTATTGCACATTTAATGATTGTTTTATCCTTCAATCAAATGTATGTGATAAGCAGGTGTAGAGACTTAACTGTCAAAAAGAGACGGACTTAGACGGAAGGACCATTTGCATTTAGCCTAATTAGTTCAGGAATCATATACTCTCATAAGGGACGAATACCAAAAAATACAAAAAGTACAAGGACGAATTTTGAAATTTGCCCTTTTGTCATCTAAGCTGACCACCCCTTAATAATAAGAAAAAAAATTGGTTCTTTTCATTTAGACTCGCGAATTTATAAATAAATGTGTAACGCGTTAGCACAACCTTGAATTACAGTTTGAACATTGCGACTTTATAATTGAGATTTTCTTTTCATCTAAAATATCCACCCCACCCCACCCCTTAACAAATTGGTTAATTTCCCTATTGGAGTTGTAAATTTTGAAATAATTGGTAAAAAGAGTGGTGAAACTGTTATTCAAACCATAAAAAATAAAAAACCAAGGGAAAGAAAGTTGAGGAACTATTAGTTTCATTACACATTACTATTTAATAAAGAAATTTGTATAGAGTGCCTTTACTTTTCAAAGTATAACTCTTTCTTTTGTTACAAAAAAAAAAAAGAAAAAAAAGAAAGGAAGTTGTACATCTTAATAAATAACAGAGCAAAAATACTGCCATTATATTTTACAAATTCAAGAACTGTATTTGAAGAATTTAATCTTCTTTTAGTACGATAGAATGGTATTTTCTTTCTATGCTATTGCAATTATCATAGAATAAAAATTGCCAAACAACTTAGGACTCCAATCAATCAAGTGTGGTCGGTGGCATCGACCTCATGAGTCGGGGTGTACCTCACTTACGCACCCACCCCACCCCCTAAGCAAAGATAAAAACAGGAGGCCGCAAGCCGATTACTTACTTGGACTCTCCATTCCAAGACAAGTCAGTCATCTAAGGCTAACGCAACCTAAAGTGGTATTATCACAAGTCCTTATACCTTCCTTGTTATATATATCGAGAAGATCAATCTAAGACAGGCAGGTCAAGAAGATACCATTTCCTTTCCCCCCGCCTCCCTCTTCAACAAGTCTTTCTTTCATTCCGACCAAAATCATCAGCCTTGCCCTTGCCCAAGTATTTCTTATACACAATTAAGTTGGTACACCTTTAATAAACAATATGGGCAGGCCTATATATATAGTTAGTTCAGTGCTTCCCCATCAAAGAAAGAAAGAAATATGCAGCATCCTGCTGCTATAGTGCCATTGGAAGAAGCAAAGCTTCCACCCACAGGAGCTTCTTAACTTGATTGTTTCTCGAGATTATCAACAAGTTTAACCAAATTCAAGGGAAGAAAAATGACTAACATCACATCCATGAAAAACATCTCTTTTCAATTTTTCCCTTGTCCTCTGAAATAAAACACAAATCACAATACTACTCCTGTAATCCATATCAAAAGCCTCATATACAGACCAACAAAGTCCTAGTCACTGAAAATTGAGACATTGACGGGATATCTATTTCCTGCCTCTAAATTGACCCGACTGATTACACACAGAATCGCCTCGCTGTTTACAGCACAAAACATAACACTGAATCCAGTAGTATACTTTACTTGATATAGGTATGGTGGAGCTCAGGTATCATCAACTTGAGAGTGAAATACAAAACTCGGGAATGTTGTGGTGATGTCTCTGCCAATTTAGAATGAAAGAGATTAGGCAACTGGGAAAAAAAATTAAAGCTTCCCATCAGCAATAACAAATTTATGAATTTATATGTGGAACTATCATGCGCATTTCTTTCTGCATATAATAATTGAAACCATCCACCTTCTAGTCTAGGTTTGGGTTTGTCTAGAAGATACTTAACTTAACAAATTTGAGAGATGCATTAATTGATAGGAGGGGAGAAACAGAGTGTCCCACCAGACGGTTACTTACTTGAGATATTGAAGCGTCATATTCTTCAGAAGAGATGGATGCCTAACAACAAGGTTCCGCCACTCTTCTTTGTCAATCTTCCCATCATGTTTAGTATCAGCTTCCTCAAAGGTCTGAAATTAAACATATATCAATACAGTTCTACGAAGGATTATCCAAGCAAATTGGTTTTATTCAAAATTTCCTCTGCACTTGCAGTTATTAGCCGAGTAAAAGTGATGATTTAGAGGTACCAATGGTCATCAAATTTACACCTTTACAGCATCTACATATCAGAAATATATATGCAGCATGTCATAATAACTTAAGTAGACAATGGAATAGAAATTGCCATGCTGAATTGTGTATAGATCAAACACCTCTCAAAGGAATCCATAACACGTGATTGATGCTCTGAGGATCATCAAGATTGGAATTCAAGAATAAAAGTGTGCAGGTCACATGTCGACTTACACAAGTTTTTACCCCAAAGAAATTCTAAAATAGTTGGGAATTTTTCCGGGGTAGTTAGCATGCCAGTGTGTGTGCGTGTGTGCCTGCACACGCACTATAACTACAAATCCATGATAAGTGAACGGACCACGATAACCTGTAGTCAGCTTAGATTTATTAGAAGCCATGATTGAGCTTCATTCCGAACACAATGCAAGCCATGAATGGCCGGTGGTGATAAAGGGTACGTGTCCCTCAAGCACATGATTTTATAATCGACTTTAACTCAATGACGGATCCAGAGACAGTTAATATATTTCATTTTGATGGGGGCGAACCACTAGACTACATTTTTCATTAATAAATTATAAGGGGAAATTTGTACCATTTCATAACTTTGTGGCCGCCATGGCTCCCACGCCAACCCCCTGGATCCGCCAGTGCAGTTTCACTACAATATCAACAGTAGTTTGCTTATAATCCACTTGGTAACTTTCATCCCTCCCCCAGCCCCCTGCCCTAACCTGATCAATATGTCTGTTTGTTTTTTATTCAATAGTGTAAGTTTTAAAGGCTGTGTAGTCATCTAAAAAGTGATTAGCTTGTAAATTTTCGTAAGGCGCAGCTCCACTCATTATAGGTGCCACACAAGTGCGAAACTATTGATAAAATGATTTATGGTGTATCATAATCCTTCCTTCTTTTGGGCAAATTATTCAACACTTAAGACGTCTAGAAGTATAATCAGACGGACACCTTCTCATTAAAATCTGTGTTGAAGTGCTAAATATTCTCCAATCAGGAAGCTAACTCAATTCCTTGCTAAAATGACATCAGGTGAACTCCAGCAATTGTTATGCTGTGTAGGAATACAACAAACTAAATAAACAAGCAGCATCCTCCCAAAACATATCACAAAACCATTAGCAGATTCTCGCATGATTGCACACAATTTCAGATCAAATCAAATCAAGGTAAATCTTTCAGCATCCCTAAACATAAGCAGATGAAATCATACTAGGGACATATCTCCTCTTTAAAACATGTAAGAGCTTAGTCCAAATTACTCAAGACACAATGAAAAATAAGTCAAGCACAACTACAAGAACAAAATGCCATTCGATTTATTCGGCAAGATATGCATCAGGAGCAGAGAAAAGGAAAGCAGCCATCCACAAGTTAACCAGACTCGGAAGAAATATGGAACACTACAATCATAAAAACCCTGATATAAGACAAAGATAATCAGATTCACTGATTCAGAATCACCTTGTCAATAATGCTTTCTATCACATCGTCGGAAAGATTCATGCCAGATTCAGCAAGGGTGGCCACGACCATTTGTTTTACCTACAAATGTTAGAATTGTTCATCATTCTTTCTACAGCAGGCTAAAATACAGTATCAGAAGGTACTAGAATAGCAGGTAGAATGCACTAATATAAAAGCATTAGATGTTCATAGACCTACAAGTATCTGGGAAGTGAAAGTTAAAGGGATCAAAGTTGAAATGGAGAATGAGACCTAAAGAGTTCCTATCACATAAAAGTTACGTAGTCATTTGCTAAAATATATAGCTATGCAGCTAGTAAGAACAAAATTTAATGTCCTCAAAATATTTAGATGTATTGCCAATCCCCCAATCACATGCTTATAGTCATATTTAGTAAAGAACAACAAAATTTAAATTTCCACATGCCTTCTAAATTCAGGTAACAATCACAAGCCTAAAGTATTCACTATTCACTACTTTCTTTCAGAATAAAACCCAAATGTTACAAACATGAAAAAGATGACTACAAATACATCTTGAGGAAGAAAATCAATACCTCCTGCCTCTCAATGAATCCTTGCTGCTTGAGATCATACAGTTGGAAAGAAACTGCATGAAGATAAAATATTTAGCCGTATTAAAACATTATCAGTCACAACAGAATCACGCAAGGCAGAAAATTATCTAAAAATGGAGAAATAAAATTGGAACACATAATTACATTTAGGATTCAACTGTAATTTACCAAAGTCATGCAAGATACAAACTCAAATAAGCATAGTCTGATATTAGTTGATTGGTGCCACGACTTTGTCTTCATTTTTTAAATTTATTTTTTGATTCGTTCGGAGAAAAGAACAAAAAAGCGTTGTACCCAATGGCATATAAAAGCAATACAAATTTAGAAATTTAGCCATGGCACATAAAAGCCTCTTGCCCAATCAATGAAGGCATATGGTTTTTTCCTATTTTATCCCTCCCTCCCTCCCTCCCTCCCTTATTAGATATTACCAATCACAATATAATCACACAAGGCAGAAAAAAATCCTAAAAATGGAGAATTAAAATTATAACACTTAATTACATTTAGGATCCAAGTGCAATCCAAAGAGACTGAAATAAGCATAATCTGATACAAGAAGAATACCTATGCAATGCATGGGAAATTTTAATTTTTTATTACTCTAACTTATATGTTTATTTGGAAATTTCACTAAAAATATAATAATAAATTATGCAAAATAAAATTATTCTAAGTAAATCAATCATATAATGTGTAAAATAAATTTATATATAAAACAAATACTCCCTCTGTCCCTAAATTATTGTCTTGATTTCCTTTTGTTGTCCGTCCCAAAATAATTGTCTTGTTTGAAAGTTTCCTTTTTAGAACAACACTTTTACCAATTTACCCTTACTTTTTCTTCCTACTTTAATTATGGATCACATGCATATGGGTATTAAAGGAAAGTACACACTATACCAATATTAATAATCAAGTCAATTGTTTTTCCTTAAACCGTGTGCCGGGTCAAACAAGACAATAATTTAGGGATGGAGGGAGTATGATTTTGTATTAATAAAAGCAGATAAATATAGTTAGTCTAAATGAATCAAAGTTTTAAAACTTAAAGACAATCAGTTGTTAGTTGTTACAAGTTAATATGATATGATTAAAGTAGCAATCTTAAATTAAGAAGATTAGGGAAATCAGAGAGAATGGATATTCATATGCAATAATTATGGTAGTTATTCTACATTAAGAAGATTACAGGAATTAAAAAAGGAAAGATATTAATGGATTTATTTAATTAACAACATAATATTTATTAAGAAGAACCTGTGAAAATTTGACATTGATTTTTCATGTATTTAGAAATTCAAAACTCCCAAAAAATAGTATTGGGGCTTTGAAACTCATCTACACTACATCTTTTTTGCTATACTATTATATATATATATATATATATATATATATATATATATATATATATATATATATATATATATATATATATATTAGTTGGTTGGTGCCATGACTGTGTCTTCATAGATGCAATGCAAATTTAGCCACAGTACATAAAATCCTCCTGCCCAATCAAACGGGTCCATGTAGGCATGTTCTTTTTCTTCCCTATTTTGTCCCTCCCGCCTGCCCTCTGTCTTTATAAATTTGTATTAGAAGGAGCAATAAAATCGTTCACCGAAAGGAAGACAAAAAAGTTGTGGGGAAATAAAACAAGAACATTGAGGTAATGAACAGGAAGAACTCACAATCGATCTTAGCATCAACTGGTGCATTTGGGTGAAATACAGAAAGAGCACGCGCAAATTCCTCAAAGTCTAGTATCCCGTTGTGCTTTGTGTCAAACAAGTCGAAAACCTAGAGCATTTGAACAAATGACAAATATGATCAAAATAATAGCTTGTTTGGATCTAAAAGCAAAGGCCAACAGAAGGAAGGGAAAGAAATAATACGGAACAAGGGTGAATCTCTGTGAGAACTAAAGACACCAGTAAGTCACAAGCTAACTACCAACTTTTGAGTAATAAACTGTGCTACAAGATGAGAATTCCGGATCCCAATCTCCATAGAAACTACCATATAAACCCACATCAGCATATGTCAAACATATAGCATCTACACAGTTGGGAAGATAGCATCAAGATTCTGAGGGAGGGTGCAGAATGGGAAAATACATGAAAGAAATTATATATAATGCTGAACAAACAGAAGAGTACCCGATCAGCAAACAAGCTCTCCTTCTTGTTTGTTTTGAACAATGCAAGCTGAAACTCTTCCTGGAACATGAAAATTAACATACAACAATGAAAAATGTCAATGTAGGATAGATCCCAAAAAAGACTGCATTGGGTGTTTGGAGAAAGAAAAGTATGATAGCAAATCAATACTAATTAACTTTATAAATATTAACTTGACATTCTTATCAACAATATATTTAGATTGACATTGAGAAGCCATAACAGGAAATGGGCTAAAATGTATTATTACCTTATTGATGAGACCGTCATCAATGACAGCACTGCTGATCTTCTTAAACAATTCATATAATGCCTCTATCTCACTAACACTAACTGTATTTGAAGAAAGGGACAACAAAAAATCAATGAGCAAACAATGTTTAGACGAAAAACATCAAAGGGTGAAGGTTAAGCATTATTGGACAAAGTGGAACATTTAATTAGCAGCCCCATTAGCAAATCACCAAAATGGGAGAATTTTCTAATCAGAAGCAACATTAGCCTGATACAAGAATCGGGGAACTTCAATATATAGGCCCTGCAAAATTAGTCTCACATAAGCCAGAACCCCCCACACACACACACAAAAGAAAATACTCCCTCCGTTCCGGGCAAAGAGTCCACTATTCTATTTTCGGATGTTTCACTTAAATAGTCCACTTTAAAAAATTGATGCTTACAATTTTCATAACATTTCATCTTACCCTCCACTTGTGTTGTAAGCATCTTGGTTGTGCTAAAGTATTTTTGTAATTCTGACCAACTCTAATGACACTTATATATCCCTCAATTATTAGACTTTTCAATCGATCTTTGGGTGGAACGGAGGGAGTAATAAATAAATAAATATTTGGTCTAACCACACACACACACACACAATAAATAGTAATAATACTAAAAAATATAATACAGTTATCAGTCTAAATTCCTAAAACAGCATATAGTGTCCTATTAGCTTTAACATAAATAGATATAGCCTTTATCAGCTCCTTTACCAGTGCTCAACATTTGCATCCCTTCAAAGCAGCTTGACTTACAAGTACAGCCTTAAATGCTTAACAAATTGGCATCATTCACAAAAGATGTTATGCCAGCATTAAGGCAGGATTGTAACATACTTTAACATGCCTTAACCTTAACTTCAGCTCTCTGGTTAAGGAGATGTTAAACCAACATGAGCATGGATGAATCGAAGATTAGCAGAGCAGATTCAAATGACGGTATCATGAGCTTGAGGAGAACAAACATATTTAAAGGATGATTTCAGATCGACATTAGATGTCTTTCTGCTTCTCAAGAATGAGGGTCAGGGGGATTGACCGACAAGGATCTCTTCTACATAAAACTTTGATCTGAAGACCGTTTAATGGGCCTCAGCGGGAAGATGGTCGTACCATGAGACCTATGCTATTCATAATGATTTGCACCAAAGTTTAATAATCAATGTGCATCAAACGCATACACTTATGAGGCCACAGCTTTGAGTTGTTTGTCTTTTCTCCCCTCACTCTATTGTTTTTGAAAACCAAATCTGGGCAAGCTTAGCTTACTATATGGACTATGCCACTCAAATCACTGTGAGGGGCAAGAGCATTCTTAAAACAATTGACCTTAATAAAGAAAAGGAAAGGATAATCATTTATAGTCACAGCAGTAACTGAAAAAGGATAAAGATAGATTCAAATGCACAATTTAGAAAGACAAGGGTGTGTAATGCTTCTTGAATATACCGATCCTATACTACCAATAAGTTCAACAAAGACAAGTTACTTACACACTGTTTCTCTTGCAAGGGCTTCTGGATTATCCAGCCCGGTAGGTTGTTTATATTCAGCATCGCAGCAATTCACAACAGCAGAAAGAATATGCTTTACTCCGTTTAGACACTGCAACATGGTCTTTTTGCGGAATCAAAACACTCCATACCTGCTCACAAAGGAAAATTGAGTGCTCAACACACTACATAAAAAAAAAAAGCATATAACGGCAAATGAATGGAGGAAAAAATTAACTTCCTCCTTCTGATAACAGCATGACATGCAAGTTGCAACTGGTCAAAGGAACATCAGAGAAATATTGCAATGAGTAGTTCATAGTTAGACAATCCTCAAAAACTAGGAGAAAAAAGGAGATCACTTAAAAGAGACCTAGTTCGCCCTCAACTTCTGTCATAATTTAAAGTTTGTTAGTTCACGGATACGAGCTAACTCCTCTTCAAGGGGGTTACTGGATTCTTCATAGCTTTACTTGATCTCACAGATAACTAAATTAATACGCCATATCTTAGGATGGCAATGTGAGGGGAAAGACCTCTTTAGATGGGTGGTTAAGCAGCAATTCTCTCTTTTTTAAAACCAGTAGCACGAACAAAATCAAATCAGCATATGCAGAAAAAATCACTGCATTGTGGAGTATATCGAAGCTGCATTCTAAAGAGAAAATTCTGTGAACCACGAAATGGAAAGACTCAAACCACGATCATCTAAGTGTCAAACCAATAAAATTATGGGAGTAAATTCACATCTAAGGTTTCAAGCTCATACTTTCAGATGTCGGCATTGTATAAAATTAAAATACAAGGAGAAAAAGAAACAACAATATGCTCGGGTTAAGAAGCTCAACTACATGCGTAAGAGCTAAAGCCACTAGGAGTGTGAGGGATGTCTTAAAAGGAATTCCACATTTATCCAAGAAGAATCTCTATAACAATCACTGAAGAGAAACTACAGATATACTGGCCTTTTCTACCCTTATGTTTGGAACTTTTTACATCTAACTAACACTTGACTATATAGTTCATGTATAAGTGGTTTACGAATGACAATAAAGAGGGTGCTTATCCAGATTTTTAGACTGCCTACTTTAATTTTGTAGGGTAATGCAACAAGTATGTGTACCAGAAATTGTCAATTTTGCCTCTAGATAGAATAATTCACACAACTGACACAGTGTAATTTTTTTTAATTTTTTGATAAGTAATAATTATATAAAGCAAAAGGCCCTCTAACCTTAAAAGTCTCTAACTCGCATACATAGACATGTGTATGTGTGTGTGTACTGTGTAGATAACATAAGGATACATATAGTACTTGAAATAGATATTGAACCCGTGTGATATTTGTTCTTTTGTTGTCCAGTGCTATGTATATATGTTTCTCTTATCCTACAAAAGCATTGAATTGGAACCATCTTATCAAATAGATTCGGAACTACTTATCATCCAGAAATGAAAACATATTAAATAAGTAAAGTAATAAGGTCGTTTAAGGCATGTGAGCAAAATCTGAACAAGTGAAAATCTGCAATGAGCTATACCACATACTGTGTGTAGAAGGGTGGAGGCGCCAAAAGGAAAGAAGCAGCAAAACATATCGTGTGTAGAAGATGTCTATCTTTCAGCAAAAAGTCATGTGAAACTCCAAAAGATCTTATCTCTAATCTCTGGCCATGTTCATGTAATAATCTTGAAAAGAACAACTACATGAATGGCCATCCACTCTCTACCAATTGAAATATCCGGTTTATGAAACCCATCTACCTTGTTCCCCATAATTTTCAAAACATAGATGAAGATGTATTTTGCTCATACTTTCAAGAGCTGAATGATGAAAAAAGATTCATGGATCAAAGCAGTTTGATAGTTGTTATGGTTATAGGGGATTAAGTTGGGACCTGTATTGTATGTATTACTGTTGAAGTCTTTTGCAATGCCCCGAGATTTGCAAGTTTTTTGTTTTTCCCAACCTCCTTTGCCTGGCATAAATGAGTTGCGCTTGCTCGCCCCTTTTGGCTTTGAGACAAGATACCACTTATCAAAGAAATAAAAATAGGGAGTCATTTAGCCAACCCCACCTAGTTGGTCAGTCGAGGCAAAGGTGTCTCAAAGCTATATACTTTCTAGAGAGAGAGAGAGAGAGAGAGACTTGGGACATAGTCGAAAACCCACAGGCTTACTAACACAGTTTCATGCCCTAAGGAAGCCGAATCTCACGAACAAATTTGGTAGCTTGAGTCTGTTAAAATACTTAAAAGGGGAGCGAGGGATGTGGAAGCTTCATACCCATGTACATGTAGTTTACTTGTAAAGGACATACTACACAATGAGGGATTTACGTGCATTATACGCAATTATGGGTTGGAGTGGAATGATCATCTTTTAGCTTAACTGCTTTCCTTACTAAGCCATTCTTGCATATTTAACTAGATATATGTTCTTTCTTCTAGCAACACAAAAAGGTTGCGTAGGTAACACGTCTGTATCTCATTGGAAAATGTGCTAATTAGTCCTTATACCTCAACTCACATCAATAAAGATGCAAGTGCAACGCTCCCTATTTGTTTGACAAATGACCTCTCATATGAAGACTAATCTCAAATTTTCAAGTGAACTGAACGCATGTGCATCTTGAAATCAATAAATTCAAGCATTAATCAAGAATCAAGAGCAAACAACTGAGACTGTCATAAGGGATTGACATTCCCGGCATTGAATAGCTTACAACTCGAACCATCAGCTAATTAATAACAGTACATCTGCTTTTTTCCATATTTGAAGTCCAAAATATAGTCAATGCCATTAAAATACTCCAAAGATTCTATGTTTCCTCTTATTCTCATTGTCTAAAAAATAACCATCAGAATCAAAGTCTAAAAGACCAATGAAATAACTGACAAAAGGTTAAATAGATCAGCGTATGAATTCATGTATATTACTACACACAAACAATCTCCAAAATGATGGTAAGGTACTGACGGAACACAAGCTAGAATCTCATACTCCAATTGCATGCTAAACAAGAACCAAAATCACCGAGTGTTTGTGTGTGTATGAGGTAAAAATAACAACCCAGGCCAACCGAATCAAACCAAAGACAGAATAAAAACCAACTGATCACGAACTCCACACCTGATCCAAGACATAAAAATTTAATCCAAACTCAAATGACGCACATGGGCATCTAGATATAGAAGCTAAAAATCCTCACCAGATGCGGAATAAGCAGGAGTTGCATGAATCAATCAAACATAAAGGGTAAAAAATTAGGGCTTTAAACAAGGGTCAGTCTGAAAACCCAAAAAGAAAGAGAAGAAACGGAATCAATGAGAATGAGCAGAAACACAAGATACAAAATCCAAGACACAAAAGAGCAAGATATACAGTGTGTGTGTGTGTGTATATATATATATATATATATATATGTATAACAGAGAGAGAGAGAGAGAGAGAGAGAGGGGGGGAGGAGATTGAACCTTTTCAAAAGAAACTGGGGGTGGAAGAGAGAGAAAGATGCAGAGAGAGAAAGGAGCTGAGAATCTTCTTCTTCTTCTGCAACATTGTGGTGTGTTTGAAATGAGCAATAAGCTTATTCTTCTAGTACTCCTATGTTTGTTATGTTAAACAACAACAGCAGCAGCAGCAGCCAAATGATTGCGATTTGAATAAAATGGTTTTAATGATTTAATTATAAATTTAAAAAGAAACCAAATCAAAAAGAATAGTAGAGTATTTAAAAATTTGGACAACTGGGCATGGAGAGACCCTTCCTAGAACAGCCAGAAAGCCAAGAGATCTACAGAGAGAGAGAGAGAGAGAGGAACAATAGGGCCTTTATAGAGAGAGAAAGGCAGAGAGAGAGAGAGAGAGAGAGAGAAAAACACAGATGCTTGTACACGTGATTCCTAGTTGGCATCTTAATAAAAATCAGGTGTTTATGGGAACACCGGATTAACATAGTCTTGCAGTTGCTTAATTCATTTTTAATTAATGGTGCCGTTAGGAACATACGATGCAGTTTTCAACGTTTAAAAAAAAATCCACTTCAATAAGTACTCTCTAAATAAGCCCTCTAAAAATTAAATTTATTTCATCTCAACTAACAAACCTAACTATCATTCTATTTTTCCTCTTTTTGATTTCTATTTTTTACCACAATTGGAATGAAATATTTTATATTTTAAATTTATATTCTATGAAAAAATATGTTGTATTGTTTAATAATTTCAATTACTTTTATCTAAAAATATATGTCAATCTAAGGGACAATTTATGTTTAAAGAATTAAAAAAAATTTCTCCTCTGATATATTAATAACACGAGACAAATGATTTTTTTGGTTGAAAATAATTCATAAATTCACAAATCTCATATTGAGAGAGAGAGAGAGAGAGAGAGAGAGAGAGAGAGAGAGAGTAGACTTTATTGGATGAAAATATATTGATTTTTTGGTTGAAAAGAAAGGGTAGAAGACTGTAGAGGGGAGAGAGAGAGAATAGTGAAGAAAATGGGGTTGGGAAGAGCGGAAAAATGTTACTATTCTCAATAAATTAATCTACAAAGTGAGGGAGTGATTTAACGTGTTTTAGAGACAAAGAGTGAGATAAAGTGGTCATTATGGGTTTAATGGAGTTAAAATACTCTAAAATTACTTTTAGAGTGTATGGTCAAGGGACCATTGTGGACACCCTTATAGGGTAGTGTTAGAGGCATTTAATAGATACCAATATTTGTTTTGTCATATTTAACAACTAGGTTATGATGCACAATTTTAATTATAAAAAATTTGCAAAAGTTGTTTACAATAAGAGAATTTTCTAATTATTATTTTGACTTTAATCGTATCCTAAATTTGTAAAAATATTTATTTATTTATAATTTTTTTGTAATTACTATTTTGGTAATTAGTTAAGGTCATTGTAATTGACAAAGATTTTTATAAGATATTACTACCTCCGCTCCAAAATAATTATCGTTTTAGCAATTTGTACACAGATTAAAAAAGCTTTCAAAAAGAATGATTTACCCTTATTTAAGTTTAATTATTGTAGGTAAGTTGTAGGAGTATTTTTCTTTTTCTTCTTACCAACTCTATTTAATGAGAGTAATAAATAAGGATAATTTTGGCAAAATATAGGCAAATATTTTCTTGAAATCCTATAACGAAAATTATTTTTGGACAAATTTTTTTTACTAAAACGATAATTATTTTAGGACGGAGGTAGTAGTAATATTAAATCAAAATAAAAAAGGTAATACAAATAGAAAAAGAGTTTGAAATTAAGAGAGAGAGAGAGAGAGAGATTGTCACATCGACATCATTAAGATGATGTTTTTGCCAAAGTAGAAGAGAGAGGTAGTGTGAATATCAATTGAAATATATATATATATATATTTATATTTAAAGTTGATGAGGATGCCTCTAAGTGTGTCACCTTATTCAACTTTTAGTTTTTTTGATTCTCAAGCCTCCAAGTAAGCATGACCTTTGGAGTGAAATGACTTTTCATTTCTAAGTCATTAGCTAATAACAATACCTAATAATAATTTTTACAATATGTATTACTATTAGGTAATACTAATAGGAGAAGGACTTTAGGAAATAAAATAATGTTGTTATTGAGATTTGAACCAACACCCTTTGAAATATGATTATACACCTTAAATCAACTCAACCAATTATATTATATGTAAAGATTTTAAAAACATATTATATTATTCTATAAATTATTTTATAATATAAACCAACTAGATTTTATTTTTATATATGATACTCTCTCCATGTCAAATTGAGTCTCATATTTTTATTTAAAACGTCCTAAAATAATGTATATAATATGTGATCCATATTAACAAAACTTTAAATTATTTATTCAAAATTGATGCTTATGTTTTATTGATATTTGTGTAAATTTCTTTTTCAAACTGATAGTGTATAAAAAATATGTAAATATATATAGTATCCAATTAAACATTTTTTAATCATTGAATGATCTCCAAAAATTATTTCAATAATATAATTATATTCAATTCTTAAACAAATCTCATTTGTTCAGAAAAATGTTATATTTCTTCAATATGTCCCAAAGTAAATATTTTATTTTTAATTTTGTATTTTTTTCAAATATTTGTCTAAAATATCTTTACTAAATGCAAGATGAAAAAAAGAGATAAAAAAACCCAATAATATGATATCATTAAAGGGTACTAAAAAATTTAAAAAAATGTATAGAAACAAAAATATATGTATTGACCACCAATAAAAAATACTTATTTTGAAACGAAAATATTATAATAAACAACTACCAATTTACATATATTGACAACACTTAACTTTTGTCATACATGAAGTAAACAAACTTCTATATTCAATAATGATAATTTTTTTCAAAAATATTTTTAAAATGTATCAATTGAACACAAAAATTAAATTGCACCCGTGCATTGCACGGGCTCTATAACTAGTAAAGAGAATAGATGAGAGAGAATATGATTAAAAAAATGAGAGAGAATATGATGAATTTTTTAGAAATTAGAGAGAGAGAGTAGATTAGACTGGGAAAACTTTGTTTTTAAGTTTTGTTTAAGTAGTAATATATAGATTTGTTGGGTGAAAAAGTAATTTTAATAAGATGATACATAGAACACTACATTATTTTGTGTATAAATTTTGATACTTATTATATGACTATAGCACTTTACTAGAAAAATAAAGAGTGAAATATATATATATATATATATATATATATATATTTCTTACTTTTTCTTTTAAAAAAAAAATTAAATCCCTCAAAACCAACTCACTAAATCTTGATGTCAAATATTTCCTCAGTTCCTAAGTAATCGTCTTGTTTAATTGAGTATATAGATTAAGAAAAATTAATTGACTCTATTATAAATATTAATATAATATGTAGTTTCATTTAAAATTCTGTATATGTGGTCATAAATAAAGTAAAAAAAAAAAGTAAGGATAAAGTGATAAAAGTATTTTCGTAAAAAGGAAAGTTTAAAAACAAGATAATTTTTTAAAACTAACAAAAAAAGAAAAGCAAGACAATTATTTAAAAATGAAGGGAGTACTTAATTTTAGAAACTTGTGAAATAACAAATTTTAAAACAAAAATTTATTATATGGAGTACAAGATAGATGTTTAGTTTTTTTAACAAAATTCATTAGTAACTAGGAGTACATATATATATATATATATATATATATATATAGATATATATGATGCAATAAATAATGGTTAGAGCTAATAAATGCACAGCTAATTAACTTTGAACAGTTATTGGAGTAGATTGTAAACATCAATCAAAATATGGAGAGGAAACCTTTTGGATAAGTATTCTCTAAGAAAATACTGTGTTTGAGTTTATCTTAAGATGCATTAAACTGAGTGAGTTTATGCCCATCATATTTTTCCCAAAGCAAGTAGTGTATGTAGTAGTATTCCGTATCTTTAATTTAAAGTGTAATTATTAGATTAGATTTTTAGAGTTACAGATGTGACTGACGACATAATAAAGAAGAACAAAATACAACTGCTCCTACATATATACATACATACATGATTGCATGCATGCAGCCTGCAATCATATTGTTAAAATAATTTAGCCCCTTTAATTATTTATTGTAAAAATAATAATAATAATCATTTTTTAGTGTTTCCACGAGTGGAGTGGAGTGGAGTGGAGTGGAGTCAGGGGTTCAGTCTTGTTGTGTCAAGTTTGCAACTTCAGTAGCGTGTAAGTAAAAGTGGCTGCCGCCTAGCTAGCTCTATCTAGTTAATGTTACTAGGAAAGTTATTGTTTGGACTCTCTTTCTTTTTAGTGATTAATTCCCAAAGTTACCTTTTGGTTGATTGACTTGTTGTTTCCCAAACTTACTACAGTAGTTTCCTTATTAATTTAACAAAGTCAATTAATTCTTACAAGAAGGAAAAGGTAGGGTAGGATCGTTTTCTTTTCAATATTTTTCTTGTAGCTTTATATAAAGACATCTCTTTTTGTAATTAAAAGAAACACAATTGATATTAAGTTTATTCATAAAAATTACGGGTGTTTCTCTTTAAGTTTTTTTGACAACTTGTTCGAATTTATCGGATTTCATCTCCATGACGTTCACCATATAAACTTATCAATTAATATTTCGGTTAAGTTGAGGGATCAACAACGAACGACGTTGAGAATGGAGGAAATCACAAACAAAGAAAAGAGCTAGTTACAAAGGGAAAATAAAAGCTTAAAGAGGAAAAAAAAAAACTTAGGTTTATGTCTTGGTACTTTTATATCCCATAAAATACAATACCCATTATAGTTCGAAACGATGTGTCATTTGAAGAAGTAGCAATAAGCATTTAAGTGACATGATTGAATCCCCTCAAACAACACAATGCCATGATGAGTTATCCTCTGTTGACGTAACGTCGAACACAACGAAAAAGGCGCTCGTGAGCATGTGGTGTCAGTTCGAAAAGACGTATTCCATATCAACATATAGGTCAGGAATACTACTAAAGCAAACATGAAGGAAATTTAATCTTCGAGTAATGATGTCATGATACATGAGGCGAGAACAAAATGGTAAGCATTGTCATCAAACCAAGCTCCAAGAACAAGGGGTAGAGGCCTACTGATAATCATAATGGGTATACTCAAGCATATTGGGTTTACCCTAGTAACATAGACCCGCTGATCACCAACTCAACCCCCAAGTAATTCTAACTTGAAAGAATAGATATCACATACATCCAAACGACCGAGTCACATGATTAACTAGCCAAAATTTATTTCATAAATCATGAGACTAACGAGCTAAACCTCAACTGCCTTGACAGAGCTTATGAAGGGAATAACCACCTTAATAAGGATCACGGGGCAGGTCCTCATGACCCCGCCATCTTACACTAGGGGCCTATGAGTCCTTAAAGCACCTTTTATAAATATTAAATTCAATTCATTTAGAGCCCGTTTAGTCGTACGTTTTGATCAAAATGTAGGGATAAAATGCAGCTTATTTGCAAAAAATGTGTTTTAATGCTGCGGCAGAAAAAGCTGCATTTTGAAACACTGGAATTCCCAGCTTTTTCCCAAAACCCAGGTTTTAAAACGCTACTAGGGAAAAAAAAACTGCGTTTTGAAATAATATCCTAAACGTATTTATAAAGCTGTATTTTGAAAACGCTATACCAAACAGGCTCTTAGCAAGATACACAATATATAACGCATAACTCTGTCTAGTTTTACCCTTCATCTCTAGTAGCCAATCATCGGCTTTAGCATCAGAGGATACTTGCAGGCCAAATCCCATCAAATCCTTATATATGTTGATTTTACAAAACCAATAGCTAGATAGTCGAGCAAGCTTGAGCTAGCAACCTCACCAAAGTTTGGAGTATTATCTTCATTGATTTTACCGTCTTTCTTTTATTTAGAACTTTGACAGAAATTGTAGTTTATATGGATTTCGGGACATGTTTGATTTAACTGAAATTTATAGCCGATGACTGATGATTTATAACTGATGATTTATGATTGATGGGTTGATGAACTAGTAGTGTTTTATTTAACTATTTTAAAGTACTAATGAGCAATCTTAAGCTATTATAAATAAGGGTAATATGAACTTGTATGTGTTTTAAATGTCTTGTACGTGCTGATAAAGTTCTTTAACTTGAATGTGGATATTTTTTCAAGGGGTAATAAGGGAGGGAAATAAGAATATTGGCCGCCATGTTTAGGGAGAAAATGGAGCCAAAATAACTAAGGGCAGAACAGTAACTTACTAACTTTAATTACATTAATTAATTAATTAATCATATTACGGCTGGCCATTTAGCAGCTGCAGCCCCCATACTATAATAAACAAAAAAATTAGGTTTAATTATCAATTTGGTCACCGTACTTTTTAACTTTTTTCACAAGCTCACTCTACTTATTTTTTCTCCTAATTAATCACTGTACTTGGCATTTTGACTCACGTTCATCACTCCGTCCAATTTCGTGGATGGAACTCTCAATTTTTTTCTAAAAACCCGAAAATGCCCTTATTCAAGTCATGCGCTACACGCGTGACCATCCAGTGATGACCTTTTTTTTTGCTTTTAAATAAAAATTACTACTATATTTATTGAGCCAAGTTCAATACAGAAGTATTACACCCACCAAAATCAAAATCTCACCGTACAAAACCCGATGCTAAAACAAATGACTGAGAGTAAATATCAAGAAACCTTGCAAAGTCTAGCCAACATACCAAGCACCAGAAACGCGACAATGGGGCTAACATCCAGAGCATTGAACAACGGCGGAATTACACTCCTGAATAAACTCAAGTACGGATCACACAAATTGCGCACAGTGGATATCGGCTGCCGATCCCAAGGAATGTTCAGGAACCAACTTAGCAAAACCCTAATCATCAAAACCCCACTGTATATTTTAAGCCATTTGTGAATTCTGGCGGCCACAACTGTCAACAGTGTGTTGATATTCGAATTAACAATCGACGCGAAAGACAACGGACCCACCGTGCACATAACCGTATCATGGACATTTTGAATTGCGAGGAGCTCGTCGGGACTAGGGCTTGAACAAATCGATTTTAACTTATCGACAAAATCGGATAGTTTGTGGGCCAGAAATTTGGACACCGTTACGGTAATTGCTACGATTGTTGCGATTGTGCGAGTTGATTCAGGGAGCCGGGACTGGATAGGGATAGGGTTGTGTGAATTTGGTGTGGATGAGGTGAAAACCCTAGATTTTGGGGGGTTAGAGAGAGAAAGGGAGAGAGTTGTTCTAGGGTTAGAGAGAGAAAGTGAGGAAGGGAGAGTGGTGGTTTGTGGAGAGAGAAATCGAGGGTTTTGGAGGATTAGGGTCTGAGAGGCCATTAGGGAAGAAGACGACGCCATTGGTTCTCCCGAAAGAACTATTTTGTCAAATGAAATGTGATTTTGTTGAATTCAGATTTGGCAACCATACACGCCTACACGGTACACTCACTTGGTCTCAAAAAAATAATACTCCTAAAATAAAGTTTTCAGTGGTGACCTTATCTTAAGGGTAGTAATGTCTTTTCACGCGATTCCATCCATGGAATTAACGGCAGTCAGCCTGGATGACCCTTTTGACTCAAAATGCCAAATATAATGATTAATTAGGAGAAAAATAAGTAAAGTGAGCTTACTAAAAAAAGTTAAAAACTACGGTGACCAAATTGATAATTAAACCAGAAAATTATACTCCTATCCAATGAAGTTTGGCAGGTCTAACTTGAGAACTACGTAATTCCCAATGAAGTTTGGGGATGGGTTTTGACACGTGTCCCCAACATTAGGTGAGAAAATATCTAGCACAATTGTCAAAGTGGCAACAGATCTTTATTGGACTAGTCTAGTGGAGTATAATACACATAAAATACCAATAAAAATATCTACTCCATAAATATATTACTCCCACTATTTCTTTCTAGTTGTTTTTAATAAATACTTATTTAACTATTTTTTTCTTCTTTTCCGTTTACATACTGTATAACTTTTACGAGTTTATTTTTAATTTAATTATTATTAATAAACTCGATCTACTTTTTCATAGACATCAATAGGGGTGTTCAGTATTTGGTTTCATCCGAAAACCAAACCGAAAAACCGATCATCCGAACCGAACAAACCGAAACCGAATTTGAATTTGGTTTTTGGTTTGGTTTGGTTGGCAAAACCGAATTCTAATATGGTTTTTGGTTTGGTTTTGGTTTTGTCTTTTAAACCGAAAACCGAATTAGAAAAAATATAATAAAATTAAATATATTATTATTAGTTATATAAATAATTATTAGTTATATAAAGTTTGAACAATGTAATTCATTGTTTCTTTTTCAATATGTTTTTTTGACATTTGTTGGTTTATTTAAATGTTCTTGTAATGAGTCGCAGAAATAACACAAGTGACAACTCAAACAAATTTCATAGACGTTTAGTGACAAAAGAGGCCAACTAATGTGTGGAATCCAAGACTTTCTTCAAGTTCGAGTAACTAAGTATATGTAATCTTACATTTTTAGGGATATTATATAATTTTGTTAAAATTTTAATCTTTGTTTTGGATTTTTTTAAATGATAAATATTTAAACTTTGAATTGAATTGTAATTTTAACATTTGTTTGGTTAAAACCGAAAACTGAACCGAACCAAACCGAAAACCGAATTCGAATTTGGTTTGGTTTCTTGGTTTTTTATTTGGTTTGGTTTGGTTTTTGGTTTTAAGGTAGAAATAACAAAAACCGAACCGAACAACCCGAACAACCCGAAAACCGAACCGATGAACACCCCTAGACATCAATAGAAAATGGGGATAAAAAGTCAATTTACTTTTTTTTTTTTTTTAATTTATACACCGAATCAATCATAACTCTTCTTTAAAAATGGAAGGAGTATAACTTATGAGTACATTTGGGCAAATATAAAGTTAAAATATACAGATTCTTAGTTTTATAACACTGAAGTAGACACTTTTTCTAAAATAGTGTAAAAATAAATAATATTTTTTAAATATCTTTTTAGGAAGGGAGGGTGTATTTATTAAGCCTTTTTCAAAATTATACTTCCTCAGTTCGAAAAAATAGTACTCCTATCATTTTTATTAAAAAGTCAGCCTAAAATAATATCAAATTACTATTATTATGTCTTGATTTTAATTATTGATGCAATATTATTAATAACAAGTTTTAAATTTGTTTAAGAATAAATAAAATTAATTTTATTAATCTTTAAAAAAGGTAGTTATAAGTTATTAAACATTTTGTGTTATTTGTACTACTAATCCGAAATTAACAATGAATTGAACATGCAATGCAACCATTCTTTGAATGTGCATAAACCTATTAATGGATAGTTAATTAATTGGCTTGGAAGTATTATATACAAGGGTAGTAATACTTTGAGCACAAAAAAGTCGTAAAAATTTGGTCACAAAAGTTTTATTGTCTGTTTTTTGTTGTTTTTTTTCATTAGTCTAGTAGCGGACCCGTAAACTATGCAACCAATTAATAACCGCCAACGAAAATTTTGTGAAAAATAAATTGTAACTTTTTTGTACCCATAGCATTGCTATATATATATATATATATATATATATATTTATAAAACACAAAATATCGGGGAAAATTATACAAATGATCCTTGTATTTCTCGACCTTTTTGGGATTGGTCCTAACCCCGCGCCATCGGTCCCTGAACTTAATTTCTTGACGCATTTGGTCCTTCCGTCCATTGCCGTCAATTTTTTTCCGTTAAGTGAAATCACGTGATTTTACCCAAGAATAAATTAGTCATTCTTATTTAAAAAGTACATGGACCTTTCGTGTAATTTGCCCTAAACTAAACCTACCCTAAAATCATCTTCTTCCCAAAAAAAAATCATCTTCTTCCCAAAAAAAAAAAAAAAAAATCTACACATCCAGCAAACCCAGTAACCAAAATCTCTAAATTAGTCATTCTTTAATGCATTCCCCACGTCCCAATCCCAGTCCCCATCTATCATCACACACATCACCTCACTCCTCTACTCTCTTCCATCATCACCGTCGTCTCCAACTCCCCTCCCAATCTCTGCTGTTATAGAATATTTTCCTACTCAATACCCCGATATGCTAATATTATTGGAAGAAAACGACACCGGTGAGGCGGTGATGCAGGCAATCGCATGTAAGATTTGTTGTTGATGCTGGCACTTCTCTAGAGACGAGGACCTCTTGAAAGTCCTGAGTTGGCATCCGTAACCAACGAACTTGCCCCAACACTTGGACATGAGCTCGCAACGTTGTTCAAAAGAACCTAAATGAGAGTTACCCACAGCCTGGATGACCCATCTCCTTGGAAAAAGATGCCCGAACATGAAGAAGAATTGGGTTTGTTGAAGAAATCCATTCTTTGAATCAATTAGTGCTCACTCTTGAAATGGGTCTGTGAATCAAACTCCAGTACGACCTTTTCTAGAGAGAGAATGGATGAATTGAGTTTGATTTTAAGTTGAATTTTGGGTTTGATTTTAAGTTAAATTGAGTTTGATTTTAAGAAAATAGAAGGAATTGGGGATGGTTTGGTCTTCAATTGTGGTGGTGGCGGCAGCCATGGTGGAAAGAAAGGGGTGTGGTGGTAGTCATGGTGGAAAGGAAGGGGCTGAGATTTTGGAATGGATAAGAAAAGTGTAAAAAATTTAATATAGTAAATTACATTAATACCCTTGTATTAAGTATTAAAAGAAAAAATTATAATGGGTATTTTTATCAATTTAAAAGAAAAATTGCATGGACAATTTTACCCTAAGGCAAAATCACGTGAGAGACATGCGTGAAAATTTAACGGCGATAAACTAATAAAATTGAACCGAAAGACCAATTGCGTTTTACTTGATTAGTATAGGGACAAAATTTTTGTAAATATTAGTTTAGTGATGAATCTCAAAAAGGTCGAGAAGTACAGGGATTATTTGTGTAATTTTCCCAAATATCGGGGTGAGGTGCGGGTGGGGGTGGGGGGGCTGCCCGCTGGTGCTGAGAGAGAACAAAACGAAGACAAGGATGGGAATGGGATCATCTGACTGAAATTATAAACAATCAAACACTCCAAAAAGGCGAGGGCTCAGAGTGTTAAATTATCAAAAAGACACTTTCCAGCACATCATCCCCAGTAGGCCCCACCATCACGCACTTTTTGCACTTTATCCCTTAATCCCCAACTCCTCCTCCCTCCAGCTTATCACTTTCACCCCCCTCCCTCCCTTCCACATTCTTTCCAGTCTCTCCCTCTCTCCATCTTCCCCGACTTTGGTTTTCATAAATCTTTAATCTTTATCCATAAAGAAGGCAACTTTGCTGTTGTCAACACTGCCGCCGTTTTCGTCCTTCACCAGACCTTAATTTCTATTCCTGTAAGTATTCCCTTCCGTTTATATATCAAACGTAAATTGTTATTCCTGCTTATTCGTTCATTTCCATGTCACCTTATCATTTTATTTATTTATTTATTTGTTCTTTTTCGTCTCCAAAACCAAAACCCAAACCCTCACTCAGGCAGTCAGTAGTTATATTCTTGTCACTGTTGACGGATTTTTTGGTCAACCAATTGTTGTAGATCTGTGGAATTTAGCTCAACTCAAGCTGCTGCAAGAATTTATCCAACTATGAGCTTTTTTTTTTGATATGACTCACAAATTCGATCCTCGCCTGCGCCTGCAGTAAAGGAAAAATATAAATGAATAGCTTAAAGTAAATTAATGTTGATTTTTTCCAACTATATTCAGGGTGTGTTAACTGAGCAATTCAACTTCTCTTCTACTTTTGGTCTAAATGCTAATTTTATCTTCACACCATTTACGGTCTGAATTCCTGTGTTTCGATCGCTCAAAGTTTTAGTTTTACAAACTGGGTCTTGTGAATTAAGGCTATTTGTTAATTTATGCGCGTAATATTCGTTAATTTGTGTGTAAATTTCTTCTTGATGACCTACTCTGGTTTTGCAATTGTAGGTTCTCTGGTACATTTGAGAATTTGACCTTTCAGTTTCCTGGAGGTTTCTTTGGTGCTAAAGTTGGATTTATAAGTTCTTGCTTTTGGGGTTTGACCTACTGTTGGTCCCAACCGTATACTGGAAAATGGGTCAGCTATGTGACTTCTGTGGGGAGCAAAGATCCATGGTTTATTGTCGGTCGGATGCAGCATACTTATGCTTGTCTTGTGATCGGAATATTCATTCTGCAAATGCACTTTCCAAGCGTCACTCGAGGACCCTAGTGTGTGAAAGATGTAGTTGTCAGCCTGCAACAGTCAGATGTGTTGAAGAGAAGGTATCACTTTGTCAGAACTGTGACTGGAGTGGGCATACAGGCTCTACCTCTGGTTCAGGACACAAGAGGCAGACGATCAATTGTTATTCTGGTTGTCCTTCAGCAGCAGAGCTTTCTAGGATTTGGTCGTTCTTTTCACAAGTTGCTGCTGTGAGTTCTACTTGTGAGCAGGGGTTTGATTCAATGAGCCTCACGGACAAGAGTGATGCTAACTCTTTGCTGCCTCCACTAGAACATAGCAGTACGGATCTACCTGCGGAATTTCAGGTTTATGATGCCGGCAATAAAGATGAGAACGGCATGTCGTTGGCGTCCTCGCCTCCTCCTGTGCATCCCCTGATATCTGTTGAGTTGCCTTCTGGATCCTTTAATTCACATACTGGCAAGGTAGGATTATGATTTCAATAGTGTCAGGTACCAGTTACATAGGAGTCATTGATATTTAATAGTTTAACAGCATTTGATTTCCTGAACAAACAAACATGCAGGGTGATGGGTCCCATGTTCAACTTGTTTCACGCTAGTAACTGCTTATGTTGATCCTTGAATTGATGGTCATCATGTATACAGTGACATTAATCTTGGATTTTTGTGGGTGCTTATGTTAGAATGTTATACCCACTCCACCCAAAGCCATTTGGGCTGGATGTTCTGAATTGAATATGGTATAGATTGTAATATCCAATTCACTTGTTGGCAGATGGCAGACATCTCCTTTCCACCTACATTGATTTGTTAATTTGTCTACCTGAGGAATGTGCTGTATTAGGTCCGATAATCATTACAGCCAATTTTTGGTACCAAAGCATGCATAAATCAGCGCTGGTCTTATATGTTTATTTATCTGGGTTTTATGAAAGAGACCTTTGCTCTGGACACCTCTGGTCTTAGGTTCCATGCTTTTCCTACTTTTTATAGTTGCTGCTGTTCTGTACTATTTGACCAAGTAATTTACAAAAAGTAATATTTGTATCCACTATGCAGCCAAAAGGTCTTGGAGTTCGTGATGATGACTTTTTCTACAAAGAGTTAAGTATGGATGACATTGGTTTGGATTTTGAGAACTATGAAGAGCTCTTTGGTGGATCTCAAAATGACTCCCAGAGATTCTTCGATGATGGTGGAATGGATGGCCTGTTTGGAGTGGGGAGTACCCGCGGTGCTGATCTCGGTTCACAGTGTGCATATGCTGCTGAGGTATGCCCTGAAATTCATTCTTAAATTGCATTACACGCCATATACATCTCTTCAGCTCACTTGACTGTACACTGTTCTCTCTGTATTTAGTAGTTGAGGTTAATCATAATTAATCATGATCATCTGAGCATAATTAGAAAAGTTACATCACGTGGACAATCTGTTCACCTTGAGAAACATTTTCATGTAACTGTTAATGGAGGTTCTTCTTGTAGCCAAACTAACACATTCTTTGGTGGTGTGGTGGTCGGTACTGGGAGGGGAATGGAAATACATAAATTGGGTTCAGGTAAGAAAAAGAAAAAAACTCAAGGCTAAACAGGTTGAACAGTGATATCATCACACATCCAGTTTCTTTAGGAACCACAGATTCTCTAACTACCGGTGTACCTTCTCAAATTGGGGTATATTTGAAGTTATCAAGGATCTCTAGCAGGGATCGCATGACGTTTAACCCTGGATTTCCATCTGCTGCCTTTGGTATGGGTTGGTGGGGAACCTTCTGTAGTGGGCAAAGGTTTTCCAAATCTGTGTAGGTTTATTGTAGGTTTTGTATTTCTAAGATCTTATAATTAGGTAGGTTGTTGATGTATTCTTAGGGACTCTTATGAAGAAAGAAAGACTAAGCAATATGGCCCTCCTAGGCTAGAATGTATGCTTTACAATTATCCATGATATTGCCAAGGAAAGGGAAATGGATGGGAGGGATGTTATATCAAGATATTCCTACAGTTGCATTCTTCTTGTAAAAGAAAGAGAAAGAGTGAATGGTCTCTTTGCATAGTCCTATGTTGTTGGCAGGTGGGTTATCATAATCCTTTTCTTTTAAGGGGTCTTATTTCAATGTTATAAAGGAGTAAGTTAGATTTTACCTGATATTCAATTTCACATGCATATCAGTTGGTCTAGATCTCTATTCATACTTTCTTCTCTAATTGTTTGGTGTTTGGTGGAATAGCCTAGTATATGCTTTTCTCTATGTTCCTTATTTACGTGAAATACCAAGTGCAGGGTTAAAGCCTTGGCCTTGCATGTCAGGACCAGCTGAATAGGTTGAGTTCCTCGTTCTCTTCTCCAGATCTCACCAAATACCTTTAGTATTCAGTTCGTCTTTTGTTTTATAATGCCTCTTAGTAAACCAGCTGCATGGAGAACCGTGGGGGACTTTCTTGAAAAGACACCCTGAAGGATGATTAGCATCAGAGTACTGGACACCTGTGATCGAGGGTCTAATCTTGGAATGGAAATGGTTGGCTTCCATAAGATAGAGAAAAGAACTGGAGATATTTACTAAACTGAAGTTCAATGCGGCAACTTATTAGATATCCAGAGTCTTGGTAACAGGGTGATTCACTGTATAAATGGTGAAGCCTTTGAATCAAACGAATTTTCTTCGTTTCACTTTTTCCTGTATTAGCATAAAGGGGGCTTAATCAAGAGGATAGTGAAAGGGATCTGTGGCCTCTTTTGCTAGATGACTAAATGGTTCTATCCATGAGGTGTCTTTCATATGTTCTCCAAGGAAATCCCACAAGAGTTGGTCAGAAGTAATGATGCTTGTACATTTCTTGTTACTAAGAAACTTTATGCACAACGTATAGCTATTAAGAAGATCTGGAATCAAGAGGAATTTGGCTAGTTTCCTAACTAAGAGGGACTGCATACTCACCAATTTCAAGGATGGAGCTACCGCCTCTATGCTTTAAGATGGTTTTGCTGTGTAAAACTGACTTTGCCGGAGGTAATATATGCCAGCGAGCATCAGCTTGTGCTATGGCGAACACTGAGTCACGAAAAATCAAAGTATTGCTTTGATTGATATTATCAATAGGGTAACCCTGGATGGTAACTAGCAACGGATTGCCATGTATTTCATTTGACTCCAGGACTTTGTGACTTATTCCCAAATTGGACATTTACTATCATGTATTTTCATTTATCAGTTGTAAGGAATAGTTTTGGCAGCTGCTAAGGTGTTTTTTCAAGTACTTAATCTTGTCCAAGGTTGCTTTTGTTTGTTTGGTGATGGTCATAGACATGATCCATGCTACTGTTTGATAATTATCTTTTCTGCAAATGGTAATGCAGTGCAGTTACATCAAATAAGATAAGTTTGGAAATAACTATTACATGTGTATGGTGGAGAATGTTAATAATTAAGAATGATTGATTAGATGCAATCAGCTGGTGTTATACTTTGAACTTGTTGCTTTAGTCCTTAATTAATTTATTGACTAGATTCTTTTCGAGTTCCTGCTGAAGCTTGTTTTCAAATTTCAACATAATAGTGTCTGCAACTTGAATCGAATATGGGGAGGAGGTAATCGGAATCCACATCTTTTAAAGATGATGATTGAACGCAGTGGGTCCATTCGTGAGACCCTTTGGTAATGTGGATGAGGTGCGTGGAAGTCTTCTCGAAGAGAAAGGATAAAGTAGATCCCAAGTTAAAAACTACAATTATCTAGGAAGAGATCCAGGAGAAGGGTAGAAGTGGCGTAAAATCTTCTCTTCTTTGAAGGGGTTCCTGAATTGATTTTATTCCTTTCATTGTTCTGTTCTGTTTTGTTTTTTCTTTTCTTGTTTAACCTTTTCTAATTGAACTGCTTATCCTCCCATCTTGTATTCTCTAATATACCTTGATATGTGTGTGTGTGTGTATGTAAGGGACAAGAAGCGTCCTTTGTTACGTTTATTTGCTGTCTTTCTCATCGTTGGTATCCCTAGGTTCCAACATTAAAGGAATATAGGTTAATTAGCCTAAGGAAGAGGAAACCAGGGAAGATCTAGGGCCAGATTGGATTCCCTTTGAGGTATGAAATGGAGGCAGATGTAGGAGTGTCTTGGCTAGTAAAGCTATTTAATATATCGTGATGTCAAACAAAATGCGTATTAAATGGGAGAAGCATTATAGTTGCAATCTATATACATAAAGGAGACATCCAAAGTTGTATAATTGTAGAGGTTTAAATTGACGAGCCATATGATGAAGCTTTGGATGAGACTAGTTAAAATTAAGACTTGAGACAACGGTATCAGAGAAGCAGTTTGGGTATGCCTGGGAGGTCAGGATTGGAAACTATCTATTTATTAAGAAGACCGATGGAAAGACAGAGAGGGAAAGAAGGATTTACATATGGTTCATGACTTCGAGAAGAAACGGGTTACAGTGAGATATATTGATACAATTAAAGATATGTACGATGGAGTTGTGACAATAATTAGAATTACAATGACAGACTCATGAGTTCCCAATTACCGGAGGACTAAATCGAGTATTGGTCTTAAGTGCTTATCGTTTTGCCCTAGTGATGGATGGATATGATTGACCAAACATATGCAAGATGATTACCATGCTGCATGTTATTTACCGATGACATTGTTCTTATCGAGAAGCTTTAGAAGTCAAAGGGTTTTGAATAAGTAGGAGTAAAAAGAATATATGGAATGTAATTTGGGCTGTAGGAGTGATAGTGGAGACAAAGTTACGGTAGATGGCCAAGAAATACACAAAGGGATCGATTTTGCTATCCGGGGTCAGTTACTAATCAAGATGGGGAGGTAGGTGATGAGCTTTGTCAAAGAATGAAATCAGGTTAGGTGAAAATGCGTACAGAGTGTTTTGTGATAGGTGACTTTCCATTAAGATGAAAGGGAAGTTTTATTGGAGAGCTAATGGATCCGTGCTACTTTATGGAACAGAATGTTAAGCACTAAGATAGAACATGTTAACAGAATGACTAAATGACTGAAGCCGAAATGGGAATGGTAAGATGGATATGTGGTACAACTAGGAAAGAAAGTTTAAAATGAACATATGCGTTAGATGGTAGAAGTCGCCCCGATATGAAATAAAATGAGAGAAAGAGATGGTTTCGTACAATGTAGACAGTGCACCAATTAGAAAGTGTGACAGTATAATATGAAAACCAGATTAGAGGTAGGGGAAGACCAAAACTGAGTTAATAAAACATAAACAATAATAAAGAAAAGGACATTGTTTTACGATCTTGCATTGGGCCAAAAAAATGACGAAAAATGATTCATGTAGCTGATCAGAGTAATTGGGACAAAGGTTGAGTTGAGTACTTGAGTAGTGCCCTAGATTTCTTTTAGCCGGAACACGGTTGAAAGGGGGTGGGGCACCTTTCTTAGTACATGCAAATGCAAAAGGTACCTCAGTAAATCTAACTTCAAATTTAGATGCAAAGTTCCTATAAATCTATACATATTTAGTTGCATCCAGCACTCACATGCTTGACATCAACGTGAAGTGATGCCTGACTTGCTGAAGCAATTTTTAACACATCTTAGGCTGGTTTTAGTCAAATGTTGCATTCATGGTTAATTTTTTGCCAGTTTGGTGCAAGTGCCATTTTCTCGGTTGACTTTTGATGCAGAGTGTACCTAATGATAAACTTTATTGTTTCCCAGGGATCTTCTGCAGTACCAGTTAAATCAACGCAACCTACATGCAGTAATCCAGTATCTGTTGATTCCATTATGAGCTGTAAAACTGATCCAAATCATTGTTTTCCAAGACAAGCACAATCTAGCCTCTCACTATCATTTTCTGGCTTAACTGGTGAGAGTAGTAATGGAGATTATCAAGATTGTGGAGTGTCTCCAATGCTTTTAATGGGCGAACCTCCATGGCATAACCCCTGTCCTGATAATCAACTGCCGTCAGCTATCCGGGACAGTGCTGTCTTGCGTTATAAGGAAAAGAAGAAGAACCGCAAGTAAGTAAACATTAAAGAACTCACATAAGGATGAAAGTAAGCATAACCATTGATTTGTTTTGTTACCTTGAAGCATTGATATTAAGATATATTCGTTGCAGCATTGGTTGCCGTACAACTTAGTTTTTTGCATCTCTTATTTTGGGTTAATTCTAAACAATGTCATGGTGCAATAAACCGGCTCTAATTATCGTTCTTTAGGTTTGCAGTTCCTGTTATTTCTGTATAATCAGAAGTTGATTTCTCTTTTGCTTGGAAATTTCAAACAGGTTTGACAAAAAAATTAGGTACGCTTCACGAAAGGCAAGGGCTGATGTCAGGAAGCGTGTTAAGGGGCGCTTTGTGAAGGCTGGGGAAGCATATGATTATGACCCATTATGCCAGACAAGAAGCTTCTGAGTGTACATTTTTAGATTCAGATCGCAAGGGAAAATAGCATATTTACTACCTTGGAATGTTGATAAAACATTGAACAGTTTTGCTACATCGTTCATAAAATGTTGGATGGAGTCTGAACCCAATTATTCATCAGGCGCTTTGAATCAGCTGATTGAAGTGCACCAATAAGAAGTTGATTGAGATTCTGAATCCTCTGGTCGTGACAACCTGTATAAGCTAGCAGCTCCATTTAGTCGCTCTGAAGTTTTTGTCCCCCTACTCTTTGATGGTGGGATTACATGTTTGCCTGTTCTCTGCACAGAAAACGGGTTCCACCCTATTTTGTTAAGCTAGCGCACATCCTACTCTCTCTCTCTCTCTCTCTCTATATATATATATATATATATATATGTATATATATATGTATGTATATATATATATATATGTACATATATATGCCTCTGTGACCAGTGGCAGGGAAGTTGGATAGCACATTGTGAGGCGTCGTTAAGAAAGAGGAGGTTATGTCAAAGCATGTTTTTTTTTTTCTTTCCTTTTTCTCCCCCTCCCCATATTCTTGGAGCATGCATTACAAGTATTTATGTAATTTAGAAACAGGTTCAACATGTATATTATGTAGAGAAACTTATTCGTGTGATTCCCAAAAACAAGTGGACTCGACGGTGTGAGGGAGGTGATACCAGAAATTGTATGTACACATATGTATCTAAATTGTGTACTTTTTTTCGTACATATTACCTTCAGTAGGTCTTGATGATGCTGAGATTTTTAATCTGGTTGTTTACTTAGTCTTATACAGGCTTAGCCTGGCAAGTTGTTCTTCTTATAGTACATGTTGTTTCTTGGCGGCTCATATGCCTTCGTTGTTCTCTTGTATACATGAATATTCACCAATAGATGCAGATTCAGTTGGCATATACATTCGACGATCAGGTAATCAATAAAATTTGTCATACAACATTTTTCACCCTGAATTCCAGTGCAAAAGATTATCCTACTGTTCACTCTCCACATTCAAATGGAACACCAGATGGTGGCACTTATGGGAGAGTGAGGACAGCATTTACATCAGCTGATCTTTCTGTGCTATCTCTCTCTGCCTCTGTAGTGGCCATGGTCTGATTTACTTCTCCTCTGCAATGCTATCTTCTTAGGATCCAACATACTCCCGTGGCTTCCTTCTTCTACAATTTCTGTCCTAGTCTTCACTGGTTCAGTTTCCAGTTCAATCTTTTGGCCCGAGTTCCTCAACTTGTAATGACCTTTATCTGTGCTTCCTGGAGTCTTGCTTCTTGTGCCCTCAGCTTTACTTGATTGTTCACCTGGACCCAATTGCGATCTTCTCAGGTCAGCTGGTGTTTGTTGTCTGCTGTTGGAAACTTCTGAATGAGGCTGAAGTTTCTGATTTGCTGTGGGCCTGGCAACACCTCTTTCTTGTTCAAAGAAGAGAACCTGCACAACTGTTCTCAGTGGCAACCTCTCGTTCCTAACAGCATGTGTGCACACCTCTTGTGACAATTTCTGGCAGTCTAGAACTCGGCAGAGCAGCTTCTTCTCTGCCTTGGTCAGTTCAGGATGTTCCTAGTCATGATCAATTAGAGACAAAGTAATCTACAATTAAAATAACATATGGACGGTTTTGGTAATTTTGATGCTTGGAAAGTAGTGTTTCATCTTAACTATTACTGACCTTGAGATAAATGTTAATTGTCTTGTAAAGATCATCATGATCAGGCCTAGCAATTTCAGGCAAGGCTTCAGCAAGAGATACCACTTTCTGTACCGGCATATTGACATCCCTCACCACTACTTGAAGATAGGAATCAATGAGCTTCCCTACCTTTCTTATTACTCTAACAGACTCGCTACGTTCTCCAGATTGTTGTTTTCTCCATCGCATTAGGAAACTCTTCAACACAATCCCAACCAAGTCAATATCATATAAATGCTGATCATCTGAAGAGTGCGGAGGTAACAACAAGTCATATACTGTTGCCTCCTCGAATTGAAGGCTACATCGCTTAACAATTTCAGTCTTTATCATCGGAGACACCCTCACAAAACTTGCTATGCTGAGAAGTCTCAGCAGGAATCCAACTGAAACTGATCCTCTGTCTTCTGGAATCATGCTGACTATGGTCTCAAGTACTCGTCTTCTTTTCTCCACAGATTCATCAGATTCAGAAACTGAAGTCTCCGGAGCCCTAATTCTTGTAATGTCTGGTAGCCAACGACAGGCGTAAACATGCAAGGCTTCACCAATAAGCTGTGGCAGCAAAATGTTTGTTGACTTGACAGTAGTAACTATGTACCTGAAGAGGTCTATGTCAAGGTCAGCTATGTCCTCTGTCCACCAATCCTTCGGGACAGTCTGGTGGTGTTTTTTGTGTGCATAGCCTGGTCTCGTATAAGTGTAGGACCATGTGACCTGCAAAAGGAATTCAAACTTTGATCTATGCCTACGATTGATTTGAATTCTCAATTAAGCTGTTGTGAATGATCTAATTACCTTTGGCGGGGGAGTGAGTATTTTCTCGACAATAGAATCTATACAGCTTCTGATGATGCCAAGACTTTCTGACCATTCAGGCAATCTTCCAGTTGTCTGCAAAGTGCAAATGGAATCCTTCCAACCTTCCAGAATGCAAGAACTGAAGAAAGCCTCGAGTTTCGAAACGAAATTTCCCTTCTCGACGGACTCAGTCATTCGAAGGAACTTAGCAGCACATAAAGCCGATACAAAGTTATGCGCACTAAGATTGATTGTGATTCCGTAACAAAACTTAGCACACAGCTCGAAAGCATCTTCGCCCCCAGGGATATCATGAAGCTCCAGGGTAACATTGTTGGAATCTCCAGTATCTGAGCAAAGTCGTTGTAACAGACCGCACTTTGGAAGAAGTGGAAACTGCAGCTAGGCGTACCGTACAATTTTAACAAGGATCCAAATCAAGTCAAAGATCTCTTAGATAAGTGAACAGCTTTGGAAAAACTCGGATCATACCTTATGGAGAAGATAAGTGATGTTGTTGATTCGTATGGTGAGGTCGACTCGTAAGTCTGAAATTATACTCCTGCAATGTCAATACAAACATGATAGCTTTGTGGCACATTTTCCATTTCTTCTTTTTCTTCATGCTCCAACAGTATTTCTTGCTCAACCATGTACTTGAAACAGAAAAGTTAATGGTTACCTGGTGGCTTCCTCTGTATAGAAGGTGTCTGGTCTTGTCCCAAGTTTCATAAACTTCATGTTTTTCTTGATTTTCTATCTATCCAGATGACAACTTAACTTCATCCAATTGCTTTTCCATATGTTTTTGAAAAGAAATGCAAGAACCTGCATCGATATATGCATGCCAAAATGAGTGCCTACACTGTATGTCGCAGTTCATGATCAAACTTAGTAAAGTGCTAGTCCGATTTTCAATTTATAGAATTTGAGATTATGAACAGTGGGAGTTCAGAGTAACTGCACCAGCCTACTCACCCTCAATAGAAATGGTATAACATATCAACTTTGAAATGTAACAAGCAAAAACATGATGAACTTGTCAAGTAAAAGATGCTTGAAATGTTATGCCATGGAATTTTGGCTTGTGCTCCCATAGTAACGGGATACGCGGAGTTAAAACTAGGAATCAAGATAGAGATTCCCGTAATACTGAATGTAAAGCAATCATAGATATGGCCGGCCGATTGAAAATTTCTGATCAACTCGGCTCCAAACAACTGGCAACAAATGGAAAAGTTAGAGGACACAGAATACTGGAGGAACAATGGAAAGAAACACTTAAAAGGAATCCTGATGGAAGGAAACTAGAGAAGTACATAGCATAGAGTGCAATCGACTATATTGTTAGCTTTGAGACTATAGGGGACTAGTCCTTTCCTGACAGTTCACAATGTGGCCACCAAGGAATCCCATATTCTTCCTTGTTTCCATAATAGAGGCCTACAGGCCATCTTACATATAGGATGAATTTTCTCTTACATGGGAAAAAGGGGGAAACAGATCTAGACTTTATTTGCTGTCATGCACTGTCGACGATATCTTCATACTTTTTCTCTAGCCTAGCATTGCAAATTTCTCCCTCCTGAATTGAACTAGGTGGTGGCAGGCCAGGGTAACTCACTATTTGGTGAATGGGGAACGCTTATGCATACACAATGGCAATTCATACGCATTTTTCACAACTTAACTATCACCAACATGGTAATAAGAGGGTCTAGCCCTCGTGTCTCGTAAATTTTAAGGAGTTGTAGTCATTTAGGCATTATTGATAGGTCAGGCTTAAGACCCTAGCTAACCCCTTTCCTTGTTCTCTCTATAGCAATTCTAATCAAATACCTTGAGAATCGAGAACATATTATTTAACTGTAATATCAACTGGGGACTGGGAGCTTAAAACTTAAAAGAAAAGAAAATCTGCTCAAAAACACTGATTAATGACAGAATCACTTACCATTCTTCCTTGTTAGACTGTCCGATGGGAAAGCAGAAGAAATAACATTTTAAGAATAATTTGGATGAAAAAAATATAGAAATGCATCTCACATAAAGTTAGTAAACATAATGAAACGAATTAGAACAAACTTGAGGCTGACGTGGTGAAAGAGTACGATCTGGCAGTTAAAGTCTTAAAGAACATCAACTCAATTGTTCTTTACGATTTCAAAGATGATTTATTTGATGGTTGATGCAGAGGGAGCAAAGATAAACAGTGAAGAGAGGGAGAGTCGGAGAGAGAGGGAGAAGGCAAACGCCTTTAGGGCTCTACCCCAACTGATTGGTCGAGAACAAGTTGAAACCTTAGTGGCCTGTGCATGCTTAGACAGACAAATGATGGTAAAAAGAACCACAGTGCAAATATGGCACAGTATCAAATTCTTTTCCACCTTACAAAAGGAGGAATCAAAGATTATTGTTCAATATAGAGATAAGTTAAACAGAAACTAAGTGAGCCACTTTTTTTAAAAGTGCAGTGGGTTCACAAAATTCCTGCACCATGAATATGAACAAACCACAAAATCAGAATATGTTTTAATTACGTGTATGTGCCTGTGTGATCAAGTATGTGTGCATCTATGTGAAGGTAGCTTAGCTATATATGTCAAAACTCTTTTCAGAATATATATAAAGAACTAAACAACACAACCACATGAAGGTTCTATAATTATTTTTGCATTTGTCCACATTTCAGTTACTTTTTTTCAACAAAAAGGTGAAAAAGAAAAACCAAAAATAACCCAGAGAAGAGAGTTTCTTGAAAAGCAGTTCAACCTTTTGGTTAGTTATGAACAAGAAATGACAGTAACAATAACAAGCACTCAGCTGTATATCATTCATTTTAATTTTTTTGTTTGGTAGATATCTACAGTTTGATCCCTGTGATATTTGCCAACCAATTATTTGCGCTAATCATTCAAGTCTACATTTACTTACTCAAAAACACGTACGTAGAAATTATTAAATGCTCTTACTGGAAAAATGCTCCTGTTTGCTTCCAGTTTCCAATCAACCAGCACAGATTTATAGTTTCAAAATCAAGCTCGCGTAGTTAATGCAAGAATTAATTCAGAGGAACCATAGTACTAACTCCATTTACTGGTCTTAACACAATCATATCTGCACTGAATTCGAAAAAGGAGACATGTTCTCGTTGGTGTCTATGAAGTTGTGAGCACTAGTATGCAAGAGCAAACAGAAAATTCAATTGTTTCATGCATGTAATGATGCCTTCATAGACGAAGAGATGTAGAAAAGAGAGGCATGCTTGACTATGTGCTGTTGACACGTAGGCATTGAAGAATCTTCGAGTATTGTCTCACCAAGACTATTGGGGGAGAGAGGTAGAGGTGTTGTATGGGGTTAGTCAAAAAGAGCAATGTATCAAAAAGCATAGATGATCCATGGGTGGGTGTGTGTGTGTGTATGATTGAAATTAGCTATCATACACATATGATCATGCAAGTGGTAGGGGAGGGGAGCTCATATATACTTCTGCTACTTACTAAATGGAAAGGAAAGTAGAAACCACGCACCCAAAAATTATATGTATATAAATAAATAAAATGCAAGAAAAGAAAAAAGAGTTGAAAAGAGCTAGCAAGGGACCAGCAGGGCAGCAAGAAAAGATTTTCTGTGGCAATCCTCATCATAGTTTCCCCCACTAACTTTGGTATATTCTTCTAGATCTTCTTGAAATGTAGGTTGGTCAGTACTCCTAGCTAGATGGCCCATGCCTGCCACATGTGCTGTCTTGTACCACTCGTTGATCCATCGATGCAACACATATCACCTTGATGGGAGTGGTCGGAGGTTTGACACATGTGAAATTGGTTGGTGGTTGTGGAGGCGAAAAATACACTAGAGATTCTATATAAGTCGTCATTGGGTGTTGGGTGCGAGAGCAGCAGCATGCGTGTGTGTTCTTGTGCATGTGTGATTGTTGGTTGGATAGTCATTGGAAAGAAAAGGGTAGAAGGTAGCTCATCAATCTCTTCATTGTTGAGAAGCTTAGCTAGCTAGCTTGCAATAAAGTAAATATATTCCCTTTTTTTTTCTCTAATCTGTGGTAGTATATCTTAACTCATAATGTGATCATGCATGCATGACCCAAATTCTTTCCTTTCTTCACATTAGATCACTTGTAGTAATAAACAGCTAGAGATGAAAATAAAAAACTTTCTTCCCACAAACAATCATGAATATTATTTTGATGCAATATTATTCTTGAAAAAGAAAAAAGAAAATCTCAATATATATATATATATATATATATATATTGTTAATTAATGACTAGCTAGCTAATTAAACAAAAACAACTTGCCTAGCTAGTATATGGAGTATATAATATATAAAAATGAGATATTTTGTGTGTGATCATATATATAGTACAAATCATTTTGAGATATCATAGTGGAGTGGAGTGGAGTGGAGAAATTTAAGCGCATTGAGTTGGCATTGAAATGGGAATGGTCAAGCTCCCACTATAACAGATTCATGGCCTGGCCCGACCCCACTAACAGTAGCAGTGTTCCCCCTACTGTTTGTTACAAATTGTCTGGCAAAGCATTTCCTCAGGAATCTCATATCATATCGATGCCTCCAATCCATTATATATATATATATATATATATATATATATATATATATATATATATTTATATATAGGGAAGTATTTAATGGTTACTTTTTTATTTAACCATCAATGGTTACTCTCATTATCAACCATTTGATCAAAAATTAAAGGTTAAGATTTAATGCATTAAATGACTCACCTACTTGCATTAATTGCATTTTCCAACTAACCATTAAATTTCAACCTTTAATTTTTGATCCAATGATTTATAATGACAGTAACCATTGATGGTTAAATAAAAAAGTAACCATTAAATACTCCCCCATTTATATATACTAGTTAAGTGCACGTGCGTTGCACATGTTGTTAATAATTTTCTTAAAGTGTTTTGTTAGTTACTTCATATTTTTGTTTACTTTTAATTGTTAGAGTTCTTTTTGTGTTTTCATCTTTTACAGCGTTATTAGGCTTATAAATTCTGGGCCAAAATACGAAAAACCCCACAAAGTATACACCAAATCTCAAAGTCCCCCCAGCCTACGATTTGGCCCATAACCCAATCTGATGTTGTCAATTTTTCCAGTTAGCCCATGGCCATGATGACCGTTAGAAAGTTAACGTTTTTCATCATATGCCTTGCATGTAACAGGGACAATTAGGTCATTTCTTTATATATACAAAACAACACTAAATAAAGTTTTTATATACGAAAAAAAAAACTACATATATTTCTAAAAATTGTCTTTTACCAGACTTTAAAGCATATAACACATGAAAAATAATGAAATTATATATATATATATATATATATGTGTGTGTGTGTGTGTGTGTGTGTGTGTGTTTAAATTTCCCACTGGTATAAATTAATGAAATTTCATTTGCACCAGGTGCCTTTTTTTTTCCCACTTGGATACCTTTTCAATTTGTACCACATTACAAACATTAATTTGTGGCTCCTTTTAGTTTTAAGGCCAAATGAAAATTAGCCCCCAATGTAACCACCAAATCCCACTTTGCACCCCATATCAAAACTTATGTCAAAGTCATATACCATTTAACATTTTGCCCAACTTTGCCCAACTTTGCCCCTATGTGTGATAGATGTTACAAATTTGACGTTAAGTTGACACTTGAGAGTCATGGGAGGGGCATTTTGATCATTTGGATCAGGGTGCAAAGTGAGATTTGGTGCATTATTTTTTAAATAAAACTCTCTTTCTTTCATTTCAAATGAAAAAAAAGTTTTAAATAATGAAAAAATAAATTAGAATTTGTGCCTATAATTTTCTATTTCACTTTTTTATTTTTTTTCCCTTCTTTCTCCTTTCATCAAAGTTATGTCATATTTTTTTGGCAAAAATACGAAAACCCCCCAAAGTATACACCAAATCCCAAAGTCCCCCCCAACCTAAGGTTTGCTCCTTAACCATCTGATGTTCCCAATTTTTCCAGTTAATCCCCCTGGCCATGATGACCGTTAGAAAGTTAACGTTTTTCATCATGTGTCTTGCACGTGCGGCGGTAATTAGGTCATTTTCACTTAATAAACAGAACAACACTAAATAAAGGGGGTCAAAGTGTAATTTTAAAAAATAAAAATACTTAATTTCTCATTTCCATCCCCTACTTTCTCTCTCTTCTACCCGGTTTGCACAGTTGACCTCCAAGCTCCATAAATGGCGATGGAGGAAGCCATAAACCAAATAGTCTCCGAGCTCGAGACCAACCAAACCCTTCTCAACGACCAATCCCAAGCCCCCATTTCAAAGCAATCTCTATTAGCCCTCCAATCCCTCCTTGACTACACTCTCAACAAGAACGATCGAATTGAAATCGAAAACCTCTCCGATGAGTTATCGGTGAAGAATCTCTCTATATCCTTTCTCGTTTCTCTGATTACCGCCGCAATGGACTCCGGTCCCACCCATCTATCTCTTCTCGCCACCAAAGTCTACCTCTCTCTACTCTTATCCCCGAATTGTTCAGTTTTCTCTCTCTTCACTCCCGTGGCCTTTCTCTCTCTCCTCCGATCTATTCGTCGGGCTTTCAAGAATCCAAATCCGAGTAATGGGTCAGTTAGAGAGATAAAATTATGGTGAAAACAACAGTGTCATTGGTCTAGCTCCGAATTGTCATTTTATGATCAAAACCAGTGCTACCGCTATTGTCCAATGTTGTTGCGGTGGTGGTAGTGTCTTCTCATTAGGATTACGATTTAGGGCAGAAAAACGGTGAAAGCTTTGAGAATTTGGGAATTTTTGAGAACGAAACCCTAATTTACAGATGAGGACGAAATAAAATCCTAATTTACAGATTGAGGAAGAAAGAAAATCCTAATTTACAAACCCTAATTTACAGATTGAGGAAGAAAGAAACCCTAATTTACAAACGGTGAAAGCTTTAATTGTTTTTATTTTTGGTACTTTGACACTTTGCACCCCTTTATTTAGTTTTTGTTTTACGTATATGGTAAAAGACCCAATCGCCCCCCACGTGCAAGGAACGTGATGCAAAAACATTAATTTTCTAACACTGTGGACGGCCAGGGGGCTAACTGGGAAAATTGGCAACCTCAGATGGGGTTATGGAATAAACCTTAGGTTAGGGGGACTTTAAGATTGGGTGTATACTTTGGGGGTTTTTTTTTCATATTTTGGCCTATTTTTTTCTTTTTAATCTTTCCTCATGTCTGGTTTTAAATGTCTTCTTCTTCATGGGCACCAAAACAAAGACACCTGGGTGCACCAAAACAAAGTTACCTAGAAATCCAACGTCGGCGTCAAGATCAACGAAATCGTACTTAATTATTCTTTTTCTCTATCTCTCTCTCTCTCTTACACACACACACACACGTACACATCTCGACGCCATCTTTGAAATCTTCTATCTTCCTTTCAACCAGTAATGCAAATCTAAGTTGGACGAGGAACCCCCAAGTATACCTCGATCTTAATTACCACCAACGTCACCACCACAACCGTCGTTGCCACATCTGGGTTGATTTCAAACTTTGAAACAACTTTGTCAAAATTTATGACATCAGAGCTTTAGAGATCAAAAAAATGATTCTAATAAGTTTTTGGAACCCAATCCAAACACCAAACCTTGGAAAACCTTGAATTCAAAGCAGTAAGTTCTTGCTTTGAAATGGATATTAGATCTTGCTGGGTTTCGAACGAAATCAAATTTAAAGTGAAGAAAATTGTACAAGTCCTAATGTCGGAGTCCAAAATGGTCGACGAAGCACTTGAGACCATTGACAATTTTTCTTAAATCTTTCTTGGAGTCTTCTCGCCATATCTAATCAATCTTGCTAAAGAGATGGTAATGAATCTAATGATTTTAACTAGTTGGGTTGACATTGGAAAAAACTCACCGATTGTTTCTGAGTTGGAGGATAGCCGAGAGGAGGAACACTATCATCGCCGGAAAGACAGACCTCGCTGGTGTACAGTAAGATTGGCTATAAAAATGACCAAAATGGTCCTCACATGTCAACTTAACGTCAAATGTGTAACGTCTGTTGCACCGGGGGCAGAATGGGACAAAATGTAACATGATGTATGACTTTGACACATTTTTTAATCTAGGGTGGAAAGTGGGATTTAGTGATTACATTGGGGGGGGGTGCTAATTTTCGTTTGATTTAGTTTTAATTATAAGAAACTAAGGTGAGATTTGGTGAATAATTTTAGGGGAAATTTGTATTATGACCTAATTTTATGGAGTCAAAATACGATTAGCTCTCGAAAATATCCACTAAATCTCACCTTGCATCCCAACCTATAAAGTGTCTCACTTTTACACCCAATTTTGATTCTCATTTTGCCCCCTCCCGTCCATGTGTGTTAAAAATAGTAGGAGAAAATGGCATGTGAATGTCACATGAGGATTAGTTTGTTCATTTTGTTTGGGGTGTAAAGTGGGATTTGGTTATAATTTTATCATTTAGTTAACCATTTGATATTTAAGATAAGTTTTTAATTAAAAATAATAAATAACTGTTTCAATAATTCAAAAATAATTAAAATTTGTCTCATATTTATTTTTAAAGTTAAAAGAATGCCATACTCCCAAAAATAAAATATACATTTTATTTAATTTCTTTTCTTATCCCTCACTTTCTTTCATTAACCTCATCATTCATAGACCCACCACCACTACCACCAGCATCATCACCTTTACCACCGCAAATTTCAACATTAACAAAAAAATTAATTTTTAATTTGATTTTATTAATTTTTTTCTTATTCCTTAATCTTTCCTTCGAATTAACTCATACAAAAAATTCATCATTTATAGATAAACCACCACCACAACCTTAAATTTCATTAATACAAAGCCAAATTCAATTATTTGAATCTTAAAATTTGAAGGTTTAAACCCAACCCCATATGAAGATTTGAAAATTTTGAGATCTAACAATACCGTATTTCACCTAAACCACCACTGTCATCCCTACAATCGCCACGACCACCACCACCCCCATCCCAGCCATCGCCGCCACAGCCATCACCACCAGCAAGAAATGTGCTTACCGTGCCTTGCTCAAATGGAAAAATATAATCTCTTTAGCTTTTATTCGGTCACACTTCTTTCTTCGAACGTCTCTCTCTTCTTAGTCGCTTTCCTCCTTCGGTGTCAGATCGCTAAGCAATAAGAGAATTTAATTTTGGGATGAGACTACTTGAAAAGATTTCAGTATGTGACAATCTTTTTCAATCAAAGGAGAGTTGCGGTAGAAGAAAAGAAAATTGATAACTATGGGAGGGGAATAAAATGATTCTCTCATCTAACAAAATCGGGTTCTTTGGAAAGGTGTAAGCAAGTGAAGACCCAAAGAGGCTAGGGGTTTAGAACCTTGTTATGGAAAGGAGTAAAATATTCGGATGGATTTAGGGTGTGGCGCCCAGTTATTTATGGTTGGTGGCGGTGATTTTGATAGTGGTGGTAGAATATGACTTAGCTAGAAATGAAGAGAGAAAAAGAATTTTTGTAATGAAATAAAAATAAAAATATAGTTTTATAATAATATAAATATTAAAATAAGTCAAAGTGAATTAGCCTCAGATTTCACTTTGCACCTCGATCCAAATGACTAACATAGCCCTCATGCAACATGCACATATCAAATTCCATTACTATTTCTAACGCCCATAAGGTCAAGGGGGCTAATTGGGACAGATGGCAACAACGTGTATTAAAGTTGGACACTTCGTAGGTTGGGGTACATAGTGGGATTTGGTGGATACATCAGGGTGAAAATCATATTTTGACATTTTTATGGTTAAACGATATCTTCTAACTTGGCAAATAATTAATACTCTCTCCGTCCCTACATAATTTTTGTGTTTTTCTTTTTTGTCCATCCCCAAATAATTATCTTGTTTGAAAGTTTCATTTTTAGGACAATACTTTTACTATTTTACCATTACTTTTTCTTCCTACTTTAACTATGGGCCACATGCACATGTGCATTAAAGAAAACTACACACTATACCAATATTAATAATCAAGTCAATTATTTTTTTTAATCCGTGTGTCATGTCAAACAAGACAATAATTTAGGGACGGAGGGAGAACTATGGAGTTATTTCATTTTTCAAGGAAGATTGAGAAGAAAGTCGTTGCTATATTCTTCTCAAATACCAGTAATTTTATATGATTACTTAAGACAGTTCTCGTGCATTAAAAGATTTTGAATTAACTTGTACGATGTCTACAACTCGATAAAGTAATTTGCAGTGAAAAATGCGCACTCTCATTGTTGTTGGAGATTTTGCTCATGTCGTTTTTAAAATTTGTGACTCAGTGTTAGGAAGTGAAAATAATGGTTTGATTGAGAGATTTTTGAATGTTTGTTTTCAATTGATATACTGATAAGAGTGAACACATTCAAAGTAAAAAAACATTGCTCATTAAATTTTAACTCTATTTCTTTTGGGATAATTTATTTTGCAATTTAGAAAAGTATGTAGATATTCATAGTAATGGTTAATTTGAATAAAATATCAATAACACATTTTTTTATTTATTTTTAAAAAGTTTTATTTTTATATTACAAAATAAAATTGCCAAAGATAGCATATATATTTATTTTAACATTATTATGTAACATAAGATTGTCTATACATTTCTGAACGTAGGAAAGCCTATTCGAAATTTCTAGAACTTAACGGATAGTGAAAATCCTAAAAAAATTTACTTAAATAACTAAATAGGAATTTGTTAATACGATCTATAACTTAGGGACCAATATGATAGTCTTTAAGGCTGCTTGTAGTAGTCCGAAAATTCAAAGAAGTAAACTGAAAATTTTGGCTTTCTTCTCTAACAAAACGTACAAATTCATCAACTGAGTTCTCCATTTTTCTTCATCTTCTTGAAATTATAACACATTTTCTTAACACATTTTTCTTAGCTTGTTCACTGGTAATTACAAAACATGTTGCCGATTTGATAAATATCTCGACACTCATCAATAAATATATTATTATACTTATTTTCATATACTTCTAATAATGTGTGCCCAAACATATTTTAAAAAGTAAATCATATTATTTTTTAGATTCTAATAAAACTTTAGTCCTTCAACTTAGTAAGGGTATTTTTGTCACATTTAAAAATATTGGATAACATTTGTAAACGGTAATGACAGGAGGGGAGAATTTAACAAAAAAATTGACAAATGAGACAAAATGAATAAAATTCAAAATGTAGGACCTAACCTAAAGTTATGTATAAGTGGAGGGACCAAATTATTATTTAATTCTTCATGATATTGATTAGCCCATTACAAATTTACTTGTTCGGCCTTAATTAATGGTGAGTGATTTATTAAATTTAGGGCTATTTTTGTCCAAACATTATTTTTTATCATGATAAATTTACTTGTTTTGTCCTTAAATAAATGGTAGGTAGTTTATTAGGTATAGGGCTAATTTTGTCCATTTATTAATTTGTAAGCAACATCTCACACTTTTATAGTATAGGAGATAGGAGATAGGAGATAGGGAGATAGGAGATATATACATCCCTTAATAATTAGAGTATTCAAATATATGGACGGACTCTTTGGGTGGGTGGAGTAATTAATTATGAAAATATTGTCCTCCATCTTTCGAGAGTTAACCAAAGACTTAAACAGTGAGTGACCCACCCTCCGGCCGGGAACTGATGAGCGAGCTTCAAATAAGTCCTTGCCCCTTAATTTTAAGCTCCGCCAGTTTAAAGTTACTTTAGTTTTTATGGAAATTAAGCATATATATATATATGCAAATAAACTTACTTAATTGGTTTCATTCATTCATTTGATCTGGAGTTGCGTAAACGTATCCAACAACTGAAATCATCATTAAGTTGAAGAAATCCACTCAACTCACTATCTATTCATTCTATTGATAATCTTTCTTTCTTTCTTTCTTTCAACTTTACTACGTAATTATAGGATAAGATGAATGTCTTTTCATTGTGCCTGCCAAGCTAGCAACTTTGTTTGATGGCCAGCCCACTATTCCCCCAAACTCTCATGTAAAAATAATTACTCATATAAATATATAGATAGCCCCATAGTCTTAATCCATTTGGATTGGGCCGATGGGCTTCCTTCAATATGATAGCCGTACACATTTTCAATTTCAAATCCAATGCTTAAAAACATAAAAGACGGGTGGTAATGTTTCCGATTCCAGTTTTTAAATATATAACTCTTTTAATTTTAATTTGGAAGATTTTTTATTTTTTTTAACCTTGAACCCTTTTCATCTAAAGTTCTAAACCAATAACCTTTCCAAAAAAATAAAAATAAAAAAGATTTGAGAGAGAGAAAGAGAGAGAGTCCAATTCGTGACTCTCATTTGCACACTTCTCTCTCTTGACAACTCCGGCAGTACCATGAGCAACACCTTTGAAAAATAAACGCTGATTGATTCGTTGATATACATCTGGTATAGTTGAGGATGAGCCAGAGATTCACGTCAACATACTTAATCCTCCTTTGATTTCGATTCTAGTGACACAAAACACCCAAATTTTTTGACAAAAAAAATAACATTCAAGGTTAAAGAGCAATGGTTTGCTAGATTCGGAGCAACACTTTACTAGGTAAGGAGCAAATAAGAGAGAGAGACAGATTATCAAACATTAAAAAAAAAAACTTTACTAATAGTTAGAACTTTATTTAGATAAAAGTTTTAAAGGTTAAAAAACTTCTTCAAATTAGAATTAAAAAAAGTTATACTTGAGAATAGGAATTGTTTCCGAGCATTGCTATTAACACCACCATTTCCTCTTAATACACCCATTTTCTTAATACACCCACCTCACTAATTTTACACCAACAAAATTTCTAAATACACCACCCAACATTTCTTATTTTACCTCTCTCACTTAACTCATTATTTCTTTCCCAATACACCAACCAAATATCATCACAACCCACCCTATTTCTCAATACACCACCTATTTCAAACCCAATTTCAATTTCAAACACCTTACCCTCCTACACCGTTGTTAACATCAAATTTCAAACACAACACCAACAACACCGTTGTATTTCAAACTCTTGCAACCCAACTTTGTGCAAGGAAGAAGGAAGCCAGGAAGAAAGAAGAAGAAGAAGAAGAAGAAGAAGAAGAAGAAGAAGAAGAAGCTTCACCTTGATTTCACGAAGTAGAAGAAGACCAAATTCAAACAATGAAGAAAGCCCTAGGTATGAAATTCTTCTACTTTTTAAGTTCAAATGGTTTCAATTTGTATGCTGGGTTTTAATTTGTGTTATAAGTCATAACTGATTGAAGGGAATTCGGGCCTGGTTCTTCGAACAAAAATGTGGTGTTCGGGACTGGTTGTAGGAACACTGCAGTGGTGTTCGGGGGGTACCTCCCGAACACCACAGCAGTGTTCCTATATCCAGTCCGAACACCGCAGTGGTGTTCCATAAGTTTGCCCGAACATATAAAAGGTGTTCTACATGTAAGCCCGAACACCTGCCTGTGTTCCTTCAGTTGTCCCGAACACTGCAGCAGTGTTCTACTACATAGCCCGAACACCACTACAGTGTTCTGGACTCTGCCCGAACACCATTGAGTTGTTCTATTGGTGTTTCCCGAACAGTGTGTGGTATTCCTTCATACCTTCCCAATTTCCTCTACATGTTATGTTCTTCAATCTCTGCTGATATATTGTGATTATTGCATGTAAATTAGCAAATGTCTACGAAAGAAGAAGACCCACTGCTTCAAACAGAAGAGAAAGAGGTCAGCGTGAACAACAACCGCTGAGGATCCCCACGTCTCACGAACAACAACACTCTCCTATACACATGATGACTATAGTTTTGAAAGAGATCTTTGGTTTTGGAGAGAATAGAAGATGTTGGAGATGTAGGAGAAGAAAATGTTAGGGAGGAAAGAAGACGTGACATATACTCTATTTTCCGGTGGTCTGTTAATCCATCTCTACGACTACGTATGAGTCGCACGTAGCACGGTTGATATGGCGGGGGAAGAGAGCTTCTCAAGTGCAATAACCATCCGAGAAATTAGTTCGGTGGAGTTGTCGCGAGATGTATGTCACCCTTTGTGGTTGGACGTTGTCAAAGCGTCCACGTTGTTTCGATTAAGGCGAACCTCTTACTTTGAAGTTCACAAAGTATTGGTCGGTGCATTTGTGGAGCCACCCGAGACCAATAGCTTCCATCTACCCTTTGGCGAAATGACAATCACATTGGATGATGTATTTTGCCTTCGGTCTTCCGATCACGGGGACTCCGGTTTATCAAGACGGAGTATTACACCAACATCTACTTTTGATGTTGAGCAGTGGTTGGGAGTTTCTTACGCTGAAGCCATAGAAGGAATGCGCGGTGCGAGGGGATCATCTGTTAGGCTAGAGTGGCTTAGGGAGAGGTTTAGTGAAGATGCTATGTCAGATGATCCAGAAAGGCGTGCATTCTCAGCTAGGGCGTATTTATTGTATACCTTAGGTTGTACAATTTTTGCTGATAAGAGTGGCACTCGGGTAAATACTTCTTACTTGGAGTTCTTGGTTGAGCTTGATAGTGTTCATACATATGCATGGGGAGCCACTCTTGCTTATCGTATAGACTAGGGCTAGCGTCTAGGATTACAACCAAACAGATGGTGGATATTCCACGTTGTTGGAGGTAAGAAGTTCATATTTTTACTTATTTTCAATATATTGAAATAAATATTTATTAGATTATGAACTGATTATTGTGTCTTCTTATTGCATTTCACGTAGGCATGGATATACGAACGATTCCCAGTGTTTAGGCCTCCACATAACGTGCAGTACAGTGAGGAAAATCCTCTTGCAAAGAGGTGGCTACCAAAGGGTGGACAAGGAACTTCTATAGAAAGATTAATGTCAGTGCGTGAGGTTCTTGACTCCATGAAACCCAGTGAAGTGAGTATTAATGTGTTTTTATATACGTGAAAATCTCGTGTCAAATATACATGTTGTAATTTTTTTGTTTTTTAAATTGTTACAGGTTATTTGGAAGCCATATACCGAGACGGTGAGACAACATTTTCCGTTCCACCTGATCTCGTATTACCATGGATGCATCTCAGCAAACACTATTGTGGAGCCATATCATCGATCGAGTCGAGACAGTTTGGATATGTAGACAATTCCATACGTCCCTATTGCTCCGGTGTCCCGAAAGGAAACCCAACTGCGGCGATATGGGGGGTACTTGTCAATTACTTTGTACAATGGGATAGTCATGTGTTATCTGACGAGAGACTTGGTCGACCTGCCCGACCAGCAGGACAGTGTGACCCTTCATATCTTGAATGGTATTACACACATTCACATCCCATAGTTCAAGACCCCGACCGTCGGTCCGCCTACGTCAGCAACGCAGCTGATACTGCTCCGCTAGATGCTTGGGACATTGTCAGATCTGCACGGGGTTTAATGCAACCGATGGTGCAACGATTGAGAGCTGGAGACCGATCTATCTCCGGGAAGAGTTTGAGTCGGTGATCCTACGAGCATATGATGCATTAGGAGGTGCGGATGATGAGGGACCACATCAGGCAGGACCTTCGCAACCTGCGTCTAGTCGTAGGAGGAGAAGTGTTAGTTGAAGTTGACTATTGTATTATGTATTTCAATTTGGATATTGTTGTATTTAAAGACGATGTTATGTATTTAAGTGTAAGATGTTATGCATATTGGTAGTCATGTGTTACTATTATTTCTTTTGATGTTATGCATTTTGTATTAAAGATTGATTTACTTATAAGTTAAATGACATAAAAGCAAAATATTAATTTACAACACAAATTGATTCACATAATAAGCAAATGATATGCGTCTACAACACAAGTTGATTTATAAAAGTAATGAACATATTGATTTACAATTGAAGCTAATCTAAAGAGATAGTCGCAGCGCTTCGACCGATAGCGGTTCCCACGTCACTATACAAATTAAGTCGGTCGCCAATCCAATTTTTCCGGCCACACATTGAAGTCGATATGTATTCCATTTATCTGCGACGGGTGGTAATGGACTCCTCGCAAGAACACCTACAAAATATACTACATATCAATATCATGGATATATATAACATAAATAACTTCGATAATATCCTTGATATGGTGTGTACCGAATATAATGATCATTATTCACAAATCCAATACATATCATCTGTGGATCACTTGGGATTGGGGTTCTTAAGGGCAAATACGTCATCGAATTTGTAAATCCAAAGACACGAGCGCATTGAAAGCCGATGCGACCAAATGACCCATTTCGGCAAACAAAACTAGTGTTCCTTAGGTCGCTCATTGTAGTAGTCTAGAATCGCAACACTTCTTCAACGCGACCATGTTCAATGAACACATTGTTGTATAACTCTTGGTTGGTAGTCAACTCGTGATGAAGTGCTCCTCTAATCCTACCTCACGATTCCTCTGTGAAGCCAAGTTGGTCTGCTACGGCACGGAATCCACAATGACCATCACTTTTAACATTTTTTGTCTCTACAATCCAATTGTGCAAATGGGATGGTAGTTGTTGGATAAAACCACTCGTAGTCGCGATTCGAGTCCTTTCGGACAACCTATTGAAAAAGATGTATCAATTCTTTGTTTCGTTAGCGTATAACCGGTTTTTCTATCTTAAAAAGGATAAAAAAAAATACCTGTTTCTTCTTTGGCTTAGGTGTCGGTGTCGAACTGAGGGTAAGAGGTTGTTTAATGGATGGACCAACCTCGTAGGCAATCTCTTCGCATGGTGAACAGCTATCTTCTATGGACTGGACATACTCAAACTTACTCGGATCACGTTTGGTTGACTTGTCTTTTTTAGTCTTTACAGACTTAGGACGACCACGAGTCAACACTTTCTGTTTTTCGACCGGATGAGTAAGTGATGTCGTTGGAGGTTGATTTATTTCAGTCAATTTCTTTAAGATTAACAACCTCTCTGGCCCAGGTGCTTGTTCCCACTTGGACGATAGCTCAACAATTTCTTGTTTAAATCGACTGCCCATCTCTTCGACTATGCCAGGATCTTCTACCTTTGGAGGTATGATATCTAATTTTCTCCAAAAGGCGTCAACCTTATCAAGTGGAATTGGCATGTCCGATCTCTTATATTCGTCAATCTCATGACCACAAGGCAGCCCGCATCTCTTTCTTAGTATACACCCACACAGGAGAGGGTCTACACCATGTTCACCAATAGCGCTCAATTCATCATAGATCAAGTTCAATCCATGCATCGAAACCATCCTCGCACTCTCTAAATACAATTGATTTGTATTTATCTTTGGACAACATTTTGCTCTTCTCAAATGACTTTGATTGTTGTGTGTGAAGTCTCAATGAGGGTGTGAATCATCGCCAACACGTCTCAAAGTTACCCTGGCTCGAGCCAAGTGTCTTTTCAACAATGCATGTTGACTCTCCACCCTAAAATACAAGTTACAACCTTATTAAGTATATATCTAACAAAATATATAAAACAATAAAATATACACCGATATTAAAATGATAGATACCTATTTGTTGTGGTATTGTCGAAATGCATGGTATCCGTCCACAAAGACACAAATCTTTCCTTATATGGCATCAACCATTGCTCCATGACATATTTAACGGCTAGTGGATAATCTTTGAAGTCATTGGGTCTTTGTAGCAAGGCATCATAATTTGCCGCATATCTGCGAGAACCAACGTATTCCAATGCATAGAAAAACAATCCCATTTATCCTTCACACGGAATAATTTCTTGCAATTTGCCAAAATATTCTTGTTAATGTGCCACCGACAAAGGAAATGTCTCGAGTCGGAAATGTTTTCGAATTGCATTCATTAGACCAAGTTCTCTGTCCGTAACAATCACGTGGGGTAGAGAATTGGTCCATCAATCCTTTTAAGGCCGTCGGCGCCACGTATAGTTCTCTTCCCGCTCGAACTCCAAATACGCGGCGGCAATATGAAATGTCATTTGCGTCGAGGTGACACCAACAATTTCCAACAAAGGTAACTTATACTGTTTGTCTTGTATGTACAATCCATAAATAGGACTCTCGGAAAACATCGCAATAAATCAACGCTCGTTGGGTGAGCGAAGAAAATATTCTTGACAACGTCGGTCTTCTCACGGCGAATGTGATGATATAAATATCCATGCTCATTCAACTTGAACATAAGGCTGCATTTGAGATCGACCACGACGCTCTACAACTCTATTTTGCAACCGAGCATTGTAGATAGTCCTTATTGTGGACTTATTATCTACAAAATTTTCTTTTAACCCAAACAAAATGTCCTTGGGTTTACTATTTGTGTGAGACAAATTAATGACAAAGTCTTTCTCCTTGGGTGATAATCGACCAACATATGAGTGGCCCTCCAAATAGTCTGCAGTTGGATGATTGTGGACACCACATTGAACATCCAATGCCCAAGGTCCATCAGCTGATATTTGTCTACCCCTCAACCGAAATGGACAACCACACTTCTTCGTTCCAGTTTCTCTTTTCCTTTTTGATTTTCTCACAACGTCCTTTTCCATAGTAGCTTCTTCGTTATTTACTTCAGACAACTTTCCAGGCTTCTTGAATTCACGGTAATTCCCACTACGTTCACATGCCAGAACTAACCGAACTCTTTTCTTACACGACCCACTATCGGATCTGATAATTACAATCAACATTCCATGTTCCTTTCCCGTAACACGCACCCAATCAAACAATGCATCACGAGATATAAACATTTCATACGTCGTGAACACATTTGTGTAATCCATAACGATATCTTGAACGGGTTCAATCTCCTTAATAACCGGCGCAACACTACCCTCGGTAGACAACGTGTTTGAATCTTGTTTACAACAAAAGAAAATTTTCAACAAAACAGATGAAAAGTTACTGTTCGGTAAGGGGTTATGGAACACCATAGTGGTGTTCGGGACAGATGATGGAACAACTGGGTGGAGTTCGGGACAAAATATAGAACACCATAGAGGTGTTCGGGAACCACCTAACGAACATCACTGTGGTGTTCGGGACTACCTCAGGAACATCACAGTGGTGTTCGGGCGGTGCGATGAAACATATCAAGTATGTTCGGTAGGTGGTCACCGAACACCACTATGATGTTCCATAGACCAGTCCCGAACAAAACGACGTCCCAGTATGTCCGAAATTTCAAAAAAAATAGATTGAAAACTTGAAAACGGTAGAGAATACTTACATCAATGGTCTGCTTTACTTCTTTAGTATCCATGTCTGATTTTTGTTGCAATGTGGTTGCTTTACGTCGTTCGTGGGTAATGGGAGTTTGATATGAGATGGTAAGTTGAAGATGTAGTTGAGTTTGGAAGTATGGATGTTGTGAGTTTGGCTTTGGATGCTAAACTGGGTTTGAAGTTCTTGAGTTTTTGAGAGAGTTTGGCTTGGTTGAGAGCTGGGTTTGAAGTTCTTCAAAAATGTTCACAGCGATATACGTTATAGCCGCTTGTTATGGAGGAGGGTGTATTGATGAATTGGTTGGTGGTGTATTTAGAAGTTTAGGTGGTGGTGTTTTGGTGGTGTATTTAAAGGTTTAGGTGGTGTTTTAATATTTTGGGTGGTGTATTTAGTAAAAGAAGGGTATTTATGTCTAATAATATAATGACATTTTTGTAATTTAATTGGAGGGGTGTATTAATAGGATTGGGTGGTGTTAATAGCAATGCTCTTGTTATAATTAGCCTCTGCTTTATGTTTGTGTACACTTAAGTCCTTTTTAAATAATTATCCCTAGTAAGTTCATCATGTCTTAATACTCCATCCATTCCACCTAAAGAATTCATGTTTAAAAAGTCCAATAATTAAAGAATATATATATATATATATATATATATATATGTGTGTGTGTGTGTGTCATTGAAGTTTATCATAATTACATATGGAGGAGGATAAAGTTGAATTTTTTATTTTTTTTTAAGAATAAAACGAATGCAAAATATAAATTACTCGCATTGAAGTCTCATAAGAGGAGTGTAGCAAGCAGGGCATCATAAGACAAAAGATGTTTCTATACAAATTAAAAATGGGATAATGTGGTCGATGAGGCATAAATTCTAATATCAGCAGTCCTTAAAATAATAATAATAATAATAATGTCTGGCGAGGCGATGCAATGCAACCAAGGGGAACTAACTGGCCATCTTTTTGTTTACCACCCGAACCATATTCCAAAAAGCTTGAAACATAGTTTCGGACACAAGCTTACTGCTGCACCAAGGCTAACTAAACTAGGAACAAGCTAAGAAGAAACTTGATAAAAGCTTAGATGGTTGCCAAGAAAAAATAAGGGAGAGAAGAGGAATATATTCCATTTCCAGTACTACCACATGCTGTGATACCATCAACTCTACATTTCCTCAGGGTTTTGATATATAAAAGTTATCCCCCTGCCTGCCACCTCCAGCATTGAATCACTGAAATCAAAGCCTTCCTTCAGACTTCTCCTTGAATCTAAACTATGGACCAACCAATTCCTCCAAGTGAAGAAGATGACTCTAGATTTCAACAATTTGTTTCTCATGATTTTTATCAGTTTCGAGACAACCCCTCCTCATCACCACCAATGTTCGATCCCAGCACCATTCAGGATTTCAGTATCCCACTCCCACTGAGGTCCATAACTTACAATGATGATTTGGACATACCATTCTACACTCAGGAACAGATTACTAGGATTCTTCGGGACTTTGAACAGTACGAAGAAACAGCATTTCAACAATTTCAGAGAACACCATCGTCTTCGCAGCCGATTGATCCCACCAGTTTAGAGCAAGATGGTCAGGAGGAGATTCCAAATGACGGTTTGGAGATAATACCATACTACAGTCAGGAACAGATTACTAGGCTTTTCCAAGAATTTGAACAGTATGAGGAAACGACACTTCAACAATTTCAGAGAACAACCTCATCCATCGATCCCACCAGTTTTGAGCAAGATGGTCTGGAGGAGATTCTGAAGTCCAGTAGGGCCCAGTTTTACAGGCTTCTAAATGACTTTGAAGAGTTTGAAAATACAATGTTGCCTCCATATCAAATGGATACCAATGTGAATGCTTCAGCTATTCCAAACGGTGAAAATGTTATCAACGTCAGGACACTGGTAACTGGGGAATTAACCATGGATAAATTTGTGGAACAAAGAAATGTGTCATTTTGTGGTGTAGGTGGCAGTGAAAAAGGTATATCTTCAAAAAAAAAAAAAAAAAGGGTTCGTGTGAAAATCAGCAATGGAATATACGTAAATAAATTGGTCGAAGCAAATGGGATGGCCGCTAATTCCAGTTCTCACCCCAGGAGGAAAAGGCGGCACAGAGGGGTTAGCTTGAGCAAAGAAGAGGCGGCTCCCAGATGCGAATCTCAAAAGATTAAAAACAGAGTTGCAGCAGCTGAAGCACATGCACAAAAACAGGCAAGTCCCTTTCTTTTACTCAGCAAATTGCAAGAATTCCTGCAACTTAGTGACCACATCCCTTAAAGGCAGAAAACTAATGTAAATCGATCAACAGCAATTTTAAAGCCTATAGTTCCTGAAGCATTTAGGGTTCATGGATCATGGAATAAAAAATCTCAATCAAGAAAGTGAGCCCGTAGACTCCTGTGTTGATGATTAAATGCAACACAAATAAACACACACAAAAAGACACTCGAGTGTGATCACACACATCCCCAAGCACATTGATGAACATAGCATATAACTCTAGTTACTAATAAAGAATCTTCCCTTTCGTCCCTTCAGGCTCTGAAGTCCAACTACGAGCAAAGATTCAGAAGCTCCACAAGCAGACGGAGATTCTAAAAAAGTTACCCACAGTGATTACATTTCAGTTTAATCTCCTGGTTCACTTATCTGAATACACCATATTTCCATGCGAATTCTATTCTTTATGCTCTTAATCATGCAGGGTTTGAAGAGTAATCCAAGGGTTGACATACCTTCGAATAAACTGAAGAGAACCATCTCAGCATCTATATAGAATAAAAATATAACAAAAGCACTTCTTGATGGCAGTCTGGGTCTACATTTACAATGCTGCAAGTCATAAATTTTCAAAATGAAGTGTGAAAACTAGAACTATGCTTTGGTATTTGAACAAATATGCAACATCTAAAGGAACCTATGATTGCCTTCAACCCATGTGGAACCAAGTATAGGAGAGAATTGAGAAGAAAATTGCCGTCGCCCAGTGATTAGAGCTAGGACATAATGTGGCAGCTGTAAATCATGTTCTAGTGAGTTTGGTCATGGGAGAAATTGGATGCAGTTAAAAATTGAAGTTACTAATTCATGATCTGGTATGTAAAGAATGGAAACTTCATTCTCAATCCTTGCCTTTTTACAATAGTACCATGAGTAAGATTTTATACTGGTTCACCAATGGTTAAGTAGCAATTCAACAAAGGTCATATGGATTGTCTCTAGCACATGAGTATATGTAGTAAAATATAACAATAAATATTCAGCCAGAATTCTTTAATGTCCGAAATCCTTGCCTTTTTACATTTATATAATCAAATATCATAAGATCAAAGACAGACAGAATGCTATGTAAGGAACTTGTGTACACTCTCCATCATGTTGAAAAAGGTCAAAAGTAAGTTTTTCTCTTGTCATAACCGGATAATATGGACCAGGTTCAAAGAACTTAATAAGCAAGTTAAACCCAGGAGACACATTTCCGATAACTCTATCGTCATTCCTCTAAAATAATAATTAATCAAAAAAGACAAAATTGTATGCTTAAACCATTAGCCATGCAACTATGTCAAAGGCTTACGGCTTACCACACTTTGACCAAAGCCCTTACCCAAAGAACAGTAAACGATGAAACAGAGACAACTTTCTTCAATGGAAATGACGACTTCCTTCAGCACACTTGTTAAGAATATATGGACTCGGCTCAAACGATTCAAAAATAGAGTGCGGGTACTTGGACGCACCTTATGGCTTTATATTTTACACTATGTCTGCTATGTTTTAATTATACTTATGGATATAGAGAGAGAGAGAGAGAGAGAGAGAGAGATTGTTTATCATATCTATCTATTCCATTGTTGCTATTATCAACAGAACCCAACCAGAAAAAATGTAAGAACTTAAGTTTGTTTGTTTATTACTCCCTTTGTTCCAGGCAAAGAGTTTACTATTCTATATCTAGGAATGTGGAGAGAGAGAGAGAGAGAGAGAGAGAGAGAGAGATTGTTTATCATATCTATCTATTCCATTGTTGCTGTTATCAACAGAACCCAACCAGAAACAATGCAAGAACTTAAGTTTGTTTGTTTATTACTCCCTCCGTTCTAGGCAAAGAGTCTACTATTCTATTTTGGGACGTTCTATTTAAAGAGTCCACTTTAAAAAAATTATGCCCACAATCTCCATAAACCTTTCAACTTTACCCTCCACATATGCTATAAACATCTTAACTATGCTCAAACATTATTATAATTATAACCAACTCCAATACTACTTATTTATCCCTTAATTATTAGACTTTTCAAACGTGGACTCTTTGGGTGGAAAGGAGGAAGTAATTTTGACTGATTTTGAAGCTTAAGTTTGTGTTTTTAGGTTTATTTCTTAATTTTGATTGGCTTTGAAGCTTATTTTGAGTTTCTATTTGGGTTGAAACCATAGTTTGTGCTGAGGGAGGTCAATTTAAAATTAGATTGTATGGAGAGAAATTGGGGTAGTAGTGGGCGGTACAACTGTAGAAGAGGGAGTAAAGCTGTTTTAATTGGTGGGTGATAGAGAAAAGGGTTAATATGTCCATTCAAATCCACCCAGTATTGTTCACGTGTTCTTTTTGACGGTTCTGCAACATACACCCCAACTCTGTTAAACTTTTACATTAAGTGGGTCCTAAATGGGGCTTATTAGAAAAATGAATCATATGGGGGTTCTTGAAAGAAAAAGGTGTCAGCACATGAGAGTGTTTGATAGTTTACCCTTTAAAATTCAAAACACTTGACTGAAATCATGAGCTGGAGCATCCATTTACAACTTGAAGACTCCGATAAAGATCCTACACAGTACACCCGTGTCGCACCCATGTCTGCGCAGATTATGTTCGACATGGGTGGTGCGACAAGTGAAAAGAAGAGTCCATCTTACAGAGGTTAGAATAAACACCAAGATAACTATGACACGTGTAGATCTAGCCATGGCCCATGATCTTTCTCGAAACTAATCTGAATTCTAATATCAACAAATTTAAAAAAGGCACATTATGATGAAGACATATGCCAACAAATAATTGTAGAAGGTAAGTGCCCTAGAGGGATCCCTAAGGTTGATCGTGGGAGGTGTCTTTGGGTACTCTAAAGAGGTACCTTACTGAAGGGCTCCATAGGTTGTGGTGGCTAGCGTTACACTACTACTTAATGGATCGATGGATGAATGGAAATGGGGAGAAGACCCCGACAAAGCCAAGAGGGAAGAGAGGGCAGCTGCTGCTAGGTGACCTTCATCCGGGGAAGGTGTTAAAACGAGCTTGTCGGAGCTACATCTTAAATTGACCCACCACAATATATGGTGAGGATTGTCGTTGTCAACACATGGTGCCAGTGGGTTGGGAGAGGTATTTGGTCGTGACACGTGTCCTGCAAGGGTGGGCCCCTCTGAGTCCTCTCAGATCGCCAAAGCTAAGGACACACGTGGCCCCTACACTAGATCTCAGCCACCATTCCAAAATCCCATCCAATCCAAGCGCGGAGGTCTCCCTGAGCATGTCTTGCTTGGGAGACACTTCTTCATTGAATCCCCGGGGGTGCTTTGGTCGGGGAGTAGAGGGGTTTTCCCGTTTCCCCTTACTGAGAGGGTCTCATTCCACAATCATTGTTCTCCGCGAACTCCCGTATCCCCTTGCTGAGAGGGTGTGAAGCTGAATGGAGGGTCTCATTCCACAATCATAGTTCTTGGCGAACACGAATAATAGTCACCATGCTTTTGGAAAATATCTTGATTTACTCTCTCTCTCTCTCTCTCTGTGTGTGTGTGTATATATATATATCTGTGTGTGTCCGTGTGCATTAATTTTTACAAGTAATTAAGCAACATATATCCTATTTTGGGGATAGTAACCATTGGAATGGATGCTTTTCATTTTAACAAATTGTAAACCATTTTATAACAACCATACATACTATGATGTACTCCCAGCAGAGTCTGCAACGCTATAACATTTCAGCAGGAGTTTCCTATTAATTTTCATTTTAACAAAACTTATATTACTATGTGTCATTCTGAATTTCAAACAAGACAAGCAAGAAATCAATTTCCTTGAGACGCCACTTACAATTAAAAGAAAAAGACATGTCGGCTGTCGCCTTTAGGTTTAATGTGCTATTTTGTATTTATACACACACACACCGAAGCTAATTTTCCAACAAAATTCACCTTTTACAGGAATTATGCAAAACGAAAACATAAAATGAGGAAATAAATAGATTCCATTGGCACATTGGAGATGTTGAAAGGTAATAAATAACTTTGAGATACACAAAGTTCAATGAAGTAATTCTGAAACTGAAAAAATAAAAAAATAAAAAAATGACGAGTGTGACAGTTTGTTTCACTCATAGGTGTTACTGAGAACAGAAGAAAAAAATCATTGTTCCATTTATAAAAGAGGAAAGGAGAATAGAAGAAAAAATTGTTGTGAGACTAGAAGTGAAATGTTCTTCCCCAATTCTGATTATCTTCATTTTAATCCAACAGGAGGTTGACATTTTTGAGGGGTGATATTCTCATGTATTTAGTCTGCTTCTCATCTCTTCACCACTTTACAAGTGAACCAAACTTTAAAGTTAAGATTTCTTTATAGCACTCTAATTTCCCATCTCTATCAAAAAACACTATTTGAGACATTGCAAGTAAAATCTTACAGAAAGATTCCAAATCTTTGCCGGAAAACCACTAAGCAGCGCAGAATATTAGAATATCAAACATTTGACTTTCCAATTTGGCTATGTAAAGACATTCAATACCACAATCTTGGGTAGTAATCAACTTGAAGGTTCAAGGAGAAAAATGGACAATGGAGTACCAAGAAAAATTCTCAATGCAAAATAGAACCAAATACCTGTGCTATTGTCCACAGTTTGAAGCTCTACATCTTTCAGGGCGATGAAAAATTCATAACAAGCGAAAGCCCCCACCACTGACAGGCAGCCTCTCCTTGTTCCAGCTACCCAAATAAGTCATCATCACTATCGTCTCCAGCATTGCTAGAATTATCATCTGGTCTTACACTTACGGCACCAGGAGCCTTCCCTTCAACAGAAGAATATGCCCAAGCTGAACCCACTTTGTTAGATAATGATTCTCCATAAAGATCATCATAAATTCCACTTTTCGGAGGAGCTTTAACCTTGTTTAAGACTTGTTGCAGTTTCTCAGTTACACCTTTTTGAGAAACACTGCCTTCCTTCACAGACGAAAGTTCCTTCCCTTTAGGTATGACAGTGGTTTGTACAAGGGACTCATATTTTCCTACAAGACTGCCTTCTTTCACACCCACTGGACCAGGCTCAGTTTCTACATCTGCACCATCTGAAATACCAACAACTTCAACAAGCTCTCCCCCAACTTGATCTCTGAATGCCACTCTCGTCTTCCTAATCCTCTTTGCAGCTCTCTCTGTCTGATGGTTAATTTTTCTTCCACCTGAAGGACTACCCACATCAGCAGGTTTAGACACGGAGTCAGGTTTAGTCAGACCATAACGGTTCAAGAATGTGTTATAAGCCAAAACAGCTTCTTCATCAGATGGATCAGGAGGTGGGGGCATGTTGATTTCTGTGGGTAACGGAGGAGGAGGGAAAAGGGCCGCATTATCCTTTCTCAAGATATAAACTCTTGTCGAAGCAGCAAAGCGCAAAGACTGCCCCACTTCAAGCTCAACGGGAGAATCCTTTGTCAGTCGTTCATTTGCAACAAAAGTACCGTGTGCAGATCCTAAATCAATTACATATAAGCTGTAAGAAAAAGATAAAGATTCGGTCAACTGACTTGGTCTAAAAATAACCTCTCCAGTTAAACTTTCAAACAATATCATACTCCCTCCGTCCCCAAAAAAGAGTCACATCTCAAAAGTCAAGCTTTTTAGAATTGTAAGGTTAAGACTTCAGTGATCCTTTCTCTTCCTAGAATTCTGTCTTCCAAGAACATCAAGAACGTAGATAAGGAAAAGAAAGAAGTCATAATCTAACCATAGCTATCAATGAATGTTTACTTATTGTACTAAAATTATAACTCTTTTGGGTATGACACGTTAGATAAATATCATGTTTTTTGAAAAAAAAGAAAGATTGGAAATGCAACTCTTTTTTTTCTGAGACAAACACAAAAGGAAAGTATGGCTCTTTCTTAGGACGGGGGGGCGCAAGTGTTATTAACTGCAAGCATCATGGAGGGTGAGTTCACGACTGATATTTTCAAAGCCTTCAAGTTCAGCAGTCAGAGAACACTTTAAATTAGAAGCCTAGAGAAGAGACCTTAAATATCCCTGCCACTCAGCATACAAACACACACATTACAGAAGGAAAAGAAAATAGTAACATCTAGACTGCTCCAAAAGGAAGTCGCATGTAGTTTAAATCTTTGTTTCCTATCAATACTTTGGTGATTTTTTGTAATTTGTGCACTAATCTCCTGAAGAAAATCATGCATGAAACCTCAAACACACAAAAACAGCATAAGTGAAAGTAAAATAATAGCCCTAACAGATACAGGTCAAAGATTGACGAAAGAATTGAATTAGTCAAGAAGAACAAAAGAGGAAGACTGAGCAAAGATCAAACCTTCCATTCTTGTGAGGAATAACAGCAGCATGTTGGCGTGAGACAGATTGATGATCGAGAACAAAATCACAAGCATGAAACTGCCTCCCAAAGATGTGCCTTCGCTTGTCCAGATTAACCCGATCAAGAACCTCACCATCTTTCAAAACATCAAGATAATAAACACCTGGGCGGGGCTCAATAGCCCAATCAGGAGGCTGCCAAGTGGATTGTCCCCCTCCAACCTGAGTCACATGCTGAGCTGACCCAATTGGTCCCACATCTGGAACTACTGGCTTTTGAGAAACATGGTGTTGGTGGGTTTGCTGGTAAGAAACTTGAGGCTGGGAGAATGAATCCTTAGGATGGGAAAGGGCTTTTGAGATGGCTGGTTGCATGGTTGGCTTAGGAGCTGAATTTGAAGCAACTGAGAAAGGTTCGGTAGTTTGAGCTTTTTTAAAACGATCAAGACCTGCTCTCCCATACATGGTTCTCTTTTCTTTAAAAACTCTCTCAAATAAAAGTGCCTTCAGCAATTCAACAAGTTTGGGTAAAAAGAGAACACAACACAACCCAAAAACGATAGTATTAGTCTCTAGCAACAATCCTACTCCACTCAATACAGCCCTCCAATTCCAAAACCTATGTTAAAAGAATAGATTAGTAAATTACACATTTAATGAAGAGCAGAATATCTTCTCAAAAGCACATTCTTATATATGCCTATGCAAATGCACATAACTATCACAACTTTTTTACATTTGTTTGGGATGAATCCGATGTCTGAAGCTCAAGGTCCCCTCGGGAACATCCAATAAACTGGGAACCATAAAGAGATAGAACGCAGCTAAGTAACAACTAGTAGTACTTTTTCAAAAGCAAAACCCCAAAGAAGTAGACAACTTTTAAAGATCTTAATGACAAAAGAAAGCATTCTAAGGCAACAATGGGTATAATGTTTGAAAAGAGTGATATCAAAACTAAACCCACCAATTTTTGATTTATTTTGAACAAAAGAATAACAGATTTATGGAAGTTTGAATGAAAGAATAGACAGAAACAAAACTGAGAGAAAACATAAGACAGCTTTGCTTGCAAACGAGAAATTTTCTTGACTTTTTGACTTACCTCTAGGAGAGAAGGGAAGAAGAGGGATTTCGGAGAAATTTGTCGGGGTGTCTATAGTGTAGAAGCCTGGGGAGCGTCTGAAATTTATCAAATCTCCGGAGACCTGAGCTAATTAGGAGAGGAGAGGGGGTTAAAGGCGCTCTATGAAGAAGCGCACGAGAAAAACCGCTTTTTATATCAATATTTTCCTTTTTTTGTTCACATCTATTATTACGGAGTATTATAAAGCGGGAGGGTGCAAAATAAATCTCTATCATGCTTTTTGAAATTACTCGAATTATTCCTGATCATAATAAAAAAATATCACATAAAAAATAATCACCCGCTTTCCGAAAGTAACTAGATCCCTCTCATTACAACTAAGTTTTAATGAAGAGTAAAGTTGTCTGTTTTCAAAACACGATTACCATTTATTTTTATCAAAACTTAGCTTTAGCTAAAAATACTTGTAGACCTAGCTAGCATTTTTTGATTACTTATTGAGTCATTGAACTAAACCTGAAAACGAAGATGAGTGCAGCAGCCACCATGAAGTTTGTTTTATTTTTATTTTACTAATACTCTTTATAGTTAATTTGCTACAACTAAGCCCTTCATTAAAGCTTAGCTGTAATGTTAATAGTGGTAAACTTAACAAACATCATCCTTTGACCTCTAGTTTTAATTAAATTTCATCTTCTATTTCTTTCCGTTAGATTTTTCGTTAAGTACCCATGTGACTAGCACACGTTCAAAATTTCAATAACATTATTGTTTTTTCTTGTAAACTTGATAAATATTCTTTTTTCCTTTTAATATTTTCTTCACTTGAAGAAAAATTTTAAGAAAATAATAATTCTCCTTAAATAATATCGAGAAATTTATTTTTGCGTAAATTATCTTAGATAAATTGAATTAGGATATATTTAATTTTTGAATTTTTTTAATTGAGAAAGAATTTATATGGCGTGAAAGAGATCCATTTTACCTTCTTTTAACCTTAAATGTCATAAATATAAGTTTTTTTTTCTCTATCTTTCTCATTAAAAAAGAAAAAATAAAATTACAAGTTTTAGTATTAATTTAGCTTTAAATAATTTTTTTACAAGGTATCAAAGCCTGCCTTAATAGGAAAGAGTTACATAGAAAATAGAAACTAACACCAATTAAGGATTAAATAATCGAAAGAGAGAAATAAAATAAAAATATTAGTTTATAGGAAAAAGACAAAAAAAAAAATAATAATTGAAAAATCAAACACGTGTAAGAAAAAAAGTTTATATATATATATATATGTTTGTTTATTAGAAAAAGATAACAATATTATTAAATAAATTAAACATGTGCAAGTTCATCGATCTAAGAAACAACGTAACGGAAACATGGATGGATTAAAGAACTAAATCTGATCAACGAATTGAACGAAGTTTGATTAGTTTTTGGGTTGAATGACTAAACCTGAAAATGAACACAAGTGGAGTGGAGTGGAGTGGAGTGGGATTATTTTTGGAGTTTAATTGCACTAAATATATAAGTAAACATGCAGCCACTAGTAATGCATTAGCTAGCTAGGTGTCATAGCCAGCCAGCCAGCCACTAGACTAGTGGGAAATAGTTACATAGGCGAGAGAGAAGAAGGTTAAGCCTAATTAATTAAGGTGATGACCGGGGCTCGATCGAGTTTGAAAGAGTATGAAAATATTCTTGATCTTTTTATTATATTTTTGTGATTCTGACATTTAAAAGTAGTGTATATATTTTATTTATTTAGATTATTATCTTTTGTAAATATATAGTTTATATTGACTAACGACTAATAGTTTATATTTAGTAAAGTTTTGTTGTTTAGGTAAGAATCTCAAGGAGGAATGGACTCTTGGAAGATATGGAAAGAAGGATCTTAAAATCAGGAAGTGATTGAATCCTTGTCAATCAAGGAGTTTTGAATGGCTATAAAAGGAGTCCATAAGTTTGACTGATTTCAAGAGAATTAATATAGCATTATTAAGAGAGAAATCATTGAGAGGTTTAGTGCATGTGTTTCGAAAATCAGGGATTGATTCTTCGAGATTGTTTTGTGTTTGTGTAAGTTCTTAGTTTAGAACTCGGGTTTGATCTTTTAGTTATTTTTTTCTTTTCATTGTAAGTGTTTTATTCACAACTTGTTTTCTAGCAAGGTGTGCTTTTATGAAAAGGTTCAAGATTTTTCTTGAAGTATTAATTATTGCATTTATATTGTTCTTTAAAAATAAGTTTTCTGGAAAAAGTTGTTTGCGTTGTTGTGTCGTCACTTGTGTGCACAACTGTACACACAAGTCATCGCACATCTGATTAACAGTCCTAGCTACAATTCTTTCAGAATTTGATCTGGCCTGGTGAATGATATATAGTTCTGATCCTTAAGGAAGGCCAAGTTTTTGTTACTATATATCTTTTAGGGAAACCAAGGTATATGAACTTTATGGGAATTATTAAATCACAAGAGATTTAAGTATTGGAAAAGTACAAGCAAATAAATTAATAGTGAAATGGTGGGATATGAACAGGTAAAACTAAATCATCACCTTTAATAACTAAAGACTGGCCGAAAGATGAAAAAATATTAGTAAATTTATATTGAAGCGGATGGATAAATAAACTTATAAACTAATTAAGTCGATGGACCTGATCGATATGATGGTTGAAAGCCAATGGTTAATGCCAACAATTGATATGAATACTCCTCCTCCTAATAAGTAGTGGTATATAAAGCTAGCTAGCTACTCTGGCTAAGAGTATATATAGGTAGGTAGGTAGGTGCATTGACCGTACGTAAAGTTCTTCAGTTCAATACAAGGAAAGTACGATAAAATTAATATAAGAATAAGAAATGTAAAATAATTAATTGGTCTAAGTTATTCGATCTAGGAATTGTAATTAATTCTTCACATAATTGAAGGGTGATGTTGATAATGTTGACGTTGTTTGCAAGTCAATTGGTGTCTTCTAATTATAGCAATCCGATTAGATTAAATAACTATATATTACTATTTTAGTATGTATTACACTTGAACTGTTTGCTCTATCCCTGATGCATGGGTAATTATCATATGCTATCTATGATTTATGTGATTATTTGTTGCAGTGTAATCACTCACTCAGCAGCAACGTACCAACGATCACCTTATATAATTAGATCTAGACAGACGACTTAATCTTTATTTTATTATCAATGAAATTGAGTTCAGGTTGCATGCCCATGCATTATCATTCCGTAGCTGGGTGTATCAACTAGGGATCACAACAACGACACACACACACTGGTCTTACTGGATTAATAGAAAAAAAAAAAAAAAAGGAGTTCAACTATATATGCTCAAGTATTTGTTGTATATATGTTTGGATGACATGAGAATATTAATTCTCTAACAATAATAATAAAAATCTAACTATTTAGATTTAGAAAAAGTGTTATCAAATATTCTATCAATATTTGATGGACCTCTTACCTATATCTTATTTGGCAATATTTGATTAATTGATTTGAAAAGATGGATTCATTCTTGAAACTTTGGTTCTAATAGTAGAATTACTCATTTTCTAACCTCCATAAACACTTTTCTACAGGAAAAACTTTTCGCATATTGTGTCCTATATTTTTAGCAGGTTTTTGCATCACAAAAAGTTCTAACCTATATTTTCTTGTATATTTTTTTTATCCAACCGCGTGTAAGAAAAAACTTTCTACTTATTTTCCTTTCCTTCACTTTATTTCACTGTAAATTTTGTGAAAATTATTTTCTCGTATGAGTTTTTTGACATTCAAATGGAACCAAGCTTCTTTCCTATTAGGAAAAATTGAAGGGCGCTTATGGTGTTGACAAAAAATGAAAAAAGAGTTTGTAATTACTATTTTTTGAGTTATCTCACATCAGTTGTGGAAGGAAGGAGTTGTGTGCTTAGTTAATTCGTATGGGCTAAAACTTCACCCCTTGAGGCTAGCTTTTGGGCTGAGAAGGCCATGTAGCACCTTAACTTGATATTAAAACCCAAGGTACAACTGGTCCGGGGAGATTAGTTTCCACCATCCCAGAGCTCAATGTGTACAATTATGAAAGGGCCAAATGCTTGGTTACGCCATGATGTGTGAATACAGATTGTTGGAGCTAAGCTTTTGGGCTAAGAAGACTCAATTACATCTAAAACTGGTATCAGAGCCCAAGGTAACCTAGAGCTTGATCTGTAGTTGTGAAAAGGGCTAGGCGCTTGGTTAGGGCATGATGTGTGAGGGGAAAATTGTTGGAGCTAAGAAGACCCAATTACATCTAAAACAGGTATCAAAGTCGAAGGTTACAACATCTTCTCTATTATTACAGGAGATTAGGTTGCTTCTCCCCCCAACTTGGATTTGTGAAAAAGGCTAGGTACTTGGTTAGTTGGTTAAAAAGGCTAACGTGTCACGGCTCAAAACTGATAACCCAAACAACAACAACAAATGCTTGCTTCTTATAAGCCTACCATCCTTCCGGCAATGTGGGGATGTGTCCCATATTTTTAGGCTGAAACCATTCTGTCTGAAGCTATACGAAGGAAAGCTTCTCCCTTTGAGGCTAGCTTTTGAGTTGAGAAGGCCTTATAGCACACTAAATGGATATTAAAGCCCAATGTACAACATCTTCGCCTCGTTCGAGGAGATTAGTTTCCCCTAACCTAGATCTCAATGTGAGCAGTTATGAAAAGGGCTAGATGCTTGGGTGGGGCCTGGTGTATGAGTGCAGATTGTTGGAGCTAAGGTTTTGGGCTAAGAAGGCTTTTAGAGCCCAAGGTAACCTAGAGCCTGATGATTGTGAAAAGGGCTTGGTGCTTGGTTTGGGCAGGCGAGAGGGGCAAATTGTTGGAGTTGAGATTTTGGGCTAAGAAGGCCCAATTACATCTAAAATTGGTATCAAAGCCCAAGTTTACAACATTTCCTCTGTTTCAGAAGATTAGGTTGCTGCTCCCCGAAACTGAGATCGTGAAAAAGGTCGAGTACTTGGTTAAAAAGACAAATGTGTCACGACTCAAACCTGAGCGCCGGAACCGCAACATATGCTCGCGACTTATAAGCCTACAATCCTTCTGCAATGTAGGACTTGGTTAAAAAGACTAATGTGTCACGACTCAAACCCGAGCGCCGAAACCGCAACATATGCTCGCGACTTATAAGCCTACAATCCTTGTGCAATGTAGGACTTTGTCCCATATTTTCAACCTGAAACCATTCTATCCCAAGCCATAGGTCTACGACTTGCACACTCAAAAATTCATGGATGATATTGCCACTAGTTGACTACTTATAGGTCTACATTCCTTTCCACATGTATTTAATGTGGGATTGGGGTGTACATAATATGTGAGGGGGAGATTGTTGAAGCTAAGTAAGTATAAACTCATGTTCGTTTGTGACCGAAGAGGAAAAGGTTATAAAATAGGAGAAACTAGATAGTGGGCGGAGTGAGTTTTATATCATTTCCAAAAAAAAAAAAAAAACTTGAGAAATACTGAAAAACATTAAACGAAATAAAAAAGAAGCTGGACCACCCAACTCAAAGGGACATTTACAAGCCAAGTTATAATATCAAAATATTACTCAACATGTTAACAGACCACAAAACATGTTTCTACTTTCTAGCCATTATTATGGCCATATGTACCGGCTACTTCCACTTTTGCCCTTTCAATTAACAAAGTTAAAAGACAATTTTCTTCCACATGTTAATATCCAAAATAAATGATACCATTTGAATATGTCTGGGTTCCAAAGGGAGCTTTGTTTTCCCATAGGGATACCAGTCCCTTGCAATCTGTTTGGATGGTAACCCTGCCCTAAGCTTTGGAAGCTGCCCACTTGGCTACTGCTAGAATTGCATGGGCTTCCATTCGAGAATCGGAGAAGTTGCTTCATGAGATCACCCTTGCTTTAGCTATATTGCGCATCATGCTGCACCACCCGATTTTAGGTCCTTCCGAGCCCTGTCTTTTGAGGATTCTCACTGCCATTTGCGTTGGATTTCACTGTTAGTCCATGTTACAATTAACATTAACATCAACATCATAATTACTATGGATTGGAGGTGGGACTGTTACAATCGCTACACTTCTCTTTCAATCAACATTGTGTTTCATATTATAATCAAAAGCATGCGCGCCAAAGTTTAAAATACAACAAAATATATAAGTTACCATAGAATACAGCTGTACAACCGTGACAAAAATCTGACATGAGGGTTAGCCCTAATCTAAGCACTGTCAAAAACCTAATCTACAACAATAAGCCAACTGAGACTGCTGCAAGTCTTTACAAAGCACTTGACTGTCTACAGGGCTTTACAAACTCCTAATGGTCAAAAACTTTATCCATACAGGATAGCAACCACCCTCAGGCCTATCTTGGTATACTTTTCAATCTCACTTGAACTATTAATCTCCTAAACAAGCTCTGTAGAGTTCATTACTGATTTCCCATTGTACTCTTGAATCAAAGACTTCCACTGGCGCAAAGCCACACTGGAGAGCCCGTCCGGCTGGAGTTCAGACTTGTCCTCAAACGTTCCAAGGTACCATGAGTTAGCGCAGTTTGAATGATGGGTGCAACTGCAAATGCACAGGGAGACGAGTGATTGCTGAAAGTTTGCTCTTCAAGAAGTTCCATGATCTTCCCCATCAAGTGCACCACAGTGACCTGAACAGCAGTGCACTGGATCCATTATTCTTCGGATGCATATTGCTTCTCGAGGATACTGAACATGACCATTAGGCGCTCTTGCAATTTTGAACGGATGTTCTTTGTGATCCTTTTCTGATGTTTAGTGCTTTTCAGCCATGCAATTCCAAAGTACACTTGGACTTTACATCCGACTCTTGTGAGTTGATCCTCGATATGGTACTTCAGGTGAAGCTGCAAATGAAAAAGATCACATATCTGAAGCTAAGAAAAGTAAAATATTGCATATGGATTATAAATACACCAAATAGGAAGTCGTAAGCGTACAGTGAAATAGTCACCAAGGGGGACCCCATGGAGAGTCATGACCTCTTCTATAAGCCAACCATGTCTATCAGACAGGTAAGATTTTTGCTGACTGCTTGTCACCTCACCTCCGTAGCGAGAAATACATTTATGGAATTTGTAATAAGTTTGCCTCTGATATACATCAGTCTTTTCGAATTCCCAAGGGCTTTGAGAGTAATTAACACAACCAGCTCTCTCCATAACTCTACGCTCCAATTCATTCCCACTGAATAACTCCATGACAAAATTAGTCTGAAGCAACCACAAAAGAAAAAAAAAAAAAAACACCAGATTAGATCCAAATTAAGCATGGCAATAGTAAGAAAGTAATTTCTATTTAAAACACATTATATATATAGGTGAATAGCTCCAATCATCACTAAACTTTACCCTAATTTGCAATTGGGTCATTAAACTTAAATCTTTTTGCAATTTAATAATCAAACTTGCAATTAGCGTGCAATTCAGTCACTCTTTTGACGGCCATCCAAATTTTTTTAACGGAAGTGCGTCATTAGACCTGATGTGGCACATTTGACCAATTCATCTTCTGACTAAATAATGACATGGAAAAACTAAAAAAAAAAAAGAACTGAAATAATGATAAACATAGTAAATGACAAAATTTTAATCTTTTACTCCATCCGTTCCTAAATAATTGTCATGCTTTCTTTGTTTGTCCGTTCCAAAAAATTGTATTGTTTCTAAACTTTCTTCTTTAGGAAAACTTTAAACCATTTTACAGTTACTTTTTCTTCCTACTTTAGTGCTAGTCCCACATGCACATAGGCTTTAAATGAAACTACATATGATACAATATTTATATTAGAGACAATTATTTAAGAAAGGGAGGGGGGGAGTAGTATTTTTACTCAAGTTTTACGGAAAAAAATTATTTAACTTCATTTATAATAAAAAGTTAAAAACTAAATATACTATTTATCACTCTGGCCACAAAAATGAAAGTAAAAAAAAAACAAATACTCCATTTTTATTAAATGAGTACTTTTACTCAATTTTTTTATTAATGAGACACTTTGTACTATCCTTCTTCTTCTTCTATTTTTTTCCCCTCCCACTCATTCTTTCCCCAAGATCCTTTTATCTAGTTGTCCAAAGCCGCCACCACCACTGTCGTTGCCACTGCTCTCCTTAATATTATTCCATTTTGTTTGATTTTCCTTGTCTTTAAACAAATCCACCCTCTATCTTTCCACTCTTAAACCACCATCAACTCTTAATTACCATTATAACCACTGTAGTAAAAGCCAGCAGTCGCCCACCATTTTATCCGATTAATTACCAATTAGGTCAAACCGAAAAATTAAATCCTGAAAGATTGTCAAACTATATGGTTTCCTCGAAGATTTCCCGGCCTTTTGACAATCTTAACTGGTTTCAGCGAGTCTAAGTTCATCGTTGTTTGTGACGGCGCTGACGGGCATAATTTTTCTTGAGAATGAGGTAGTGTGAGGACTATGACAGGGAATGAGACCAATCATAAAGCTTTGCAAGGCGGTGGAAAAGGCCGGCGATTGTCAATGGGATCCCAAATTAACCAAATCTTAAATTATATTTCAGATCTGGATTTTGAAATATTTCAATTGGATGTCTCTATGCGTGTGTTTGCTGTTATGGAATGGTGGTAATTGTTCATATGGTAATGCGTTGTTCTTGAGTTGGTGGCGCTATTAATGGAGTTTGAAGGTGGTGGCGATGGTGGTTCAGCATTTGTTGGTCGCCAGATTGGAGTATAAGAGACGACCTAAGAAAGAGAGGGGGAAGGGAAGAAGTTTAAAATTATAACTATAAGGAAAAATGTCTTTATTTTCCACCTAATCATCCCAATCAGCAGATGAGTCAATAAAAAATTGTCACATGTCATAGTCCCATTATCTATTTTGGATGGATGTTAGAGAAGTCACTCAATCGCACGTAAATCATGAGTTCAGTTATCCAATTGCCACACACACAAAAAAAAAAGAAGTTAAATGACTCAATTGCAAGTTTGGGCAAAGTTTAGCAACCATTATATATATATATATATATATATATATATATATATATATAGAGAGAGAGAGAGAGAGAGAGAGAGAGAGAGAGAGAGAGAGAAACTCACAGGAACAGCAAGAACAGAAGAATAAAGGGTAACCAAGCTGACATCCTCAACACCCAAGAAAGAACCACTCTCTTCACTCTGAAGGCTACTGGATTCAGATTCCTCTTCAACTATACCATTGTTTTTCTGAACAGATTCTTCATCAACAATCTGGAGGTTCTTAGATTCAGATTCTTCTTCAGCTATTTGTACCTTCTGCTCAGGGCTCAGGGCTCTAGCTTTCCATAGTGCCATGATTGTCCTATTAAATACATTTAGTCAAGATCAGTGGTAGTTCCAATTATATTTCTCACTTCCCTTGGGAGATCCTTGATGATTACCCTACTGTTCCTTTATTCTTAATCCAACAAATACTAAACAAAGGCCTCTGATTTATAATTTCATATACCAATAAATGCTAGATGAGCACAGGTCATGTTTTTGTGTTTAAGATGAGGGTTGCGCTCCACCAGACATACGTGCACAGCAGATAACAATAATACACCCATGGTTGTAGCCTATTGGCCATGCAAATTTAAAGGTTGGTGACTTCATTTCACCCTAAAGCTTGGGGTCAAGATTTCTCTTTAGTCCTCTTTATTGTTCTCATCTGACTCTGGCATTAATAAGGGCTTCCCTTAATTTACAACTAATTAGAGAGTCCTGAATATCTTTGAGAGGTCAAGTCCAAAGAAGTTGATCTTTTACTGTAATAGACACAAAAGATGTGCAAAAGAACATATGCAACTTTTTGAAATTTAGGAGAGAGAGAGACTCAAATTCCTAACTAGGTAGAATGTAATAAGAGTAGCGATTCAATGGTCCTAGTAAAAGATGAGAAACAAAATAAGGGTGCAAAATATTTCGAGACAACGTAGTCATCTTAAGAGCATAACTATTGAATAGAATAACCTTGTGAAAACTAAAGATATTACATTTATGCACAATCAGTCCTGAGCTGAAGATTGCTAACAAAGATGAAAAAAGGGAAGAATTCAGTTTGCGTCTATGCCTAGCAGGTCAACTAAGAAGCACAAAAAATTTAATACACTTAGAGAAGGCTTATGATTAGAGTGCCTGTATGATCATTTGCTTGGTATTAGAATGGAAAGAGAAACTTGTGAGTTCCACTAACAACAGAACCACACCAATTTTAAACCAAATCTTTGCCTTAGTGAGGGATCAATTGACTAAACATGTACACAATGACATACCATGGCACAAGTTACTTGTTGATGACACTCTTATTTACAAGATGAAGGTCGGAATCAACGCAAAATGAGATGTATCAGGAGAAGGTTTAAATAAAAGGTTTTTGAATAAGCAGGAACAAAGTTGAATATATGGAATACAACTACAGCAATGGAGGAGATACAAGGGGAAGAACTAGAGCTTGATGATCAAGAATCCCACAAAGTGATCATTCTGAACTCTAGGGCCACCTATTAATCAAGAGGGAGGGGTTGGCAATGAGGATAGTCATTGTATTAAATAGGGTTGGGTGCAGTAGAGAAGTGCTTTTAGACCATGGAGTTTCTTCTGTGATCGGGACAGATCCATAATGTTGAGTGTATTACTTTTAGACCATGGAGTTTTTCTGCGAACGGAACAGATCCATACTGTTGAGAGAATATTCCTTTAACCCATATACAGTCTTACTTTATGGTACGGAGTTTTGCGCCTAAGAAACAACATGTGCATAAAAGTGTATTCGAAAGACTGTTAAGATGGATAGGTGGTAAAACTAGAAAATATAACACTCGAAACATTTATGAGATGACAAAGTATCCCCAACAGCCAATAAAATGAGAGGAAGTTACTTCATGGAAAGAATGACGAAATCAAGTCACAACATCTAGCCAAAAGCAGCAACATTTTAAAGTGAACAAGTTGCTTCACTAAAACTCCAGGAGGGATGGCCAAAAGGCACGATTAATATGTTTGATAGCATATCAACTGTGGAAAGCACAACTAAAGGCAGTAAAGCGATGAACATTGTATATACAGTAAATCATGATAGTGAATAGTATTACCTGTTTGCGACATTGAAAGATACAAAAGACTGGAAGTGGAACTTGAGCCTGCCTTCTTCATCTTGCGTCTTAGCACCATGTTTTGCATCTCCGCCTCTGCCTGGGCGTAAAGTCATGACAACAATTGGACTACCTATCGATGATAAAGTTGGAGGTACCACTTGAATGTCTTCTATGTCCTCCCAGAGAAAAAAGAAATTTGTCTTGTGTCCAAATAAATCTGCATGGAACCCAATTATTCTTGCTGACAAAAACAGACGGCCCTGCAAAGGAGCATCAACAAGTTCAAGGGATGAGCTATAAGAGCAATGCAAATATAAAGATAGAACTCAAGATTAACAAGTGATACTCTTCTTGAAGGTTACAGTTGGATTTTAAAAAATCAAAATAAACTCAGTCGTAGGAAGTACCTGTAGGGGCATTTTGCGTTTCAGGTGACAAGTAAAATCATTGATGAGAAATTCCTCTGGTGGAAGCTTGAAGAGTTTCTGAAATGCAGAATTTGTTTGAGGAGACCGCAACTTTATCTGCAAAAATCCATTTCAAACCTTAAGCAAGCCAGTAAGGAACAATCTAATAGTCAGATTGACTTTCAGATGTAGAATAGCTGACCACTTACCTTCTTGCCCACCTCCTTCTCCATCTTAGTCAAATATTCTTTAACAATATTGCTACCCCTCGTATTATTCAAGAAAATTCTTAAATGCAACTTAGACTGACATGCCTGAGCTAACTTCCCTTCAAGAGGAATATACACATCAGCTAAATCTGATACATTAGTTTTGACAAAATTAATTTGAGCATGTCCAAGAGATGTAGCTTCATCAAAAGGCCCATCAAAATCATAAACCTCCACATCCAGTGTAGATGGAGGGTCGTCCATTGCATCAAACTCGAATATTTCTGCAAGTTACCAGGACTCGTCAACAAACTCAATCAAGAAACACTAAACTCAAAAACAAATCAATCAACTATGTTCAATTCTAGCAGTCTGTTAAACTATTTGTTATATTTTGGTCCATATGAAAGGAAACAAAATTTACCATTCCACCGAGGATCAGATTTCTGAAATTTGATTGAACTGGTTCTAGTTTTACCGTTGCAAGTAAAGACTACATATGGGTCAGAGAAACCAGTTGAATCAACAGATGCTAAGTTGCTTCCTTCAACCAATGCAACAGTTAGCAACCACCCATCACCTTGTGCTTTGATTCCATGATCACTACCTAAACCAGTAATGTACATGATAGAAAAATCAAAATGAGAAATGCAGTATGTGATGATGCATACCAACTAAAAGAAGACACCAAGAAATCAAAATAGAGTGCATACATTACCTTTTTGCACCCTGGCCTGCATGAAGCGTGAAACCAAATTCATTACCCTCTCAGCTTGAAGAACCAAGACTCCACACACAATGATTTCCCCAATCGAGTCTGGCAAGTCTAGCCCACCGAACTCAAGCCCTTGAATGGTGCTAGGCATGGTTAGCCAGACGTGCACAAGTACATACAATCCCATTAATATAGTGGAAATCACTGTAAAATTTGCAAAATACTGAACTGCCAGCTTCCAGTCACTCTGGGGCTCCACCTCTAGAGATGCCAAGACCTGTTCCTTTTCTGAACCAATGTCTTTTGCATCAACCGGTTTCACATTCTGAGCTAATAAAGTCGCAAACTGCTGAAAGCTATCCTTTATACCTTGCCGGGCACCACCTTCTATCATACTTTTCATCATGGTACTTTGCAAGAATTTCATTCGCCACGATATTACCAAATGGGACGACTGATCACCTGATGGCAGCTCAGGCCCAGGAGTGATACAGTAAAGCACTTCTGCTCTATAATTGCTCCCGTATGGAGCATCCGGAGTGTTCACGCTTCCTAAAACAGCAAAAGCATTCCCATCAGCTTTTAGATATGTCTGGTCCTCGATGGCTTTTATAGCCTTAATTATCCTAGTAGCAGCCTTAATACAGGTAACCACTCGTTTCAGGCTCTCGCCATTATTCTCAAATTTCCAAGGTCCTAGTTGCAGGTCTGTACTGCCCTGAAAATCTGCTACCAATTTGGGGAAGTTTGAGTCTGGTGAAAAAAGTAGAGTGTTCAATTCAGATGGTGCAATTGCATACAGTTGGTCAACTACTACTCCTCCAGGCAAATTGCTAGGCATTTCACTGCCTTGATCTTTCATCTCCATGCTTTTCATCAATTCTTCGAAATCTGCAGACGAGGAAGGCTCTTCAGGCCTATCCTCATAGTCCATAGACTTGGTTGTTTCAGTTATCTCTGACAAGTCATACCCTTTACTAGAGGTGGCCGATAAGGTATCACCGTTTTTATCACCATTTTTATTGAAAATCTGTGAAAGTCGATCTTTGAATTTACAAGGCTTGTCCTCCTTGGAAGATGTAACATCCTCTGGTTTCAGTGGAGATGATGATCTCAACAAACCACTGAAAGACCGCAAAGGTGATTCAGCTTTTCCATCAGTAGACTTCCTCGATACTGATCCATTATCAACAAGAGGTTGAGGTTGTAGGCCCGCGGAAGAACTATTTTGCGAGAAACATATTGTGAGAAGAATTTCACCTATTATGTATACAGAACACAAATTAAATTTCAATTAAGCACAAGCACAGACTACAAGCTTTTGAGGCAACAGTCGTAACTTTTAAAAGGCACATACTCCTGCCATTCCACTCAAAGAGTCCTACTATCCTTTTTAGGGGGTGTTTAATTCAAAGATTCTAATTCCAAAAGTGAAGCTCACAATCTTCATGATAACAAGTTGGCCACAACACATCAAGTTTGCTATAATGGACTTCTAAGAGTACTTAACCGCAAGTAGAGTGAAAGGAGTAATATGTATGTAATCTATACTCTTGCAAGATGCTTAAAATTGTGAAAGAATAGAAAAAATAAAAGAAGAAGAAGGAGAAGAAGCTCTGTACTGCAAAGCAATCATTCAAATCGCTATCATATGAATATCAATATCACAAGCTATCACGAAGGTTTTCCATCTCAACCATTAAATCAAAGTAACTCAACTCAGCCTTTATCCCGATCACTTGGGAGGTTATTTAGAGCACTTCACGAAAATAAACAACAATTGGTAGCATAAATCACATAACATCAGCAAAGAAAAAGATTCACTAAGACAAAATTAACACCATACCACCAAAAGCCACACAATTGCAATAAAAATCAAATACCGACACGTCAAAACAGAAACAAATGTGAAAACTAAGTGAATAACTAAATTACCACAATCTTTGTTCTTGGCTTTCTTCTTATTCTTGGGAAGCAAAGTGTACCAAGCAGTACCAAGGGACTTATCATCAGCATCGAAAACTCGAGAAACGGGGACTTTAATATAACCAACAAAATCATCAATCTTGTACGTATCTTGATCCATGACAGAGATAACAAGCTGTTCGTTCAAATCATCCACCTTAAAGGTAAATTCTTCACACCAAGATGGGTTCAAGCTCTTCTTCACCACTTTAGTCTTGTACCTCTGGTTAGCAACTCTCAATCTAACATAGGGATCACTAAATCCATTTGGATCCATGGCTGGTATGTTTTTAGCTTCAATTACACGTACTAAAAGCTTCATATTTGGAAATAAAAAGAGGAAATTATTCAAATTTGCAATCAACAACAGTTAATTATGAAATGACTACATAAAGCAATCTACAAAACTGAATGTGGATATACAACACACATAATTACATTTACATTGACAGCATTAATATAGGTTTATTTGTGAAAGACATGAGCAAAAATAGCTCATAAAGATTCAAGTTTTAAAGGAAATTGACCCATAATATAAAAGGAAAAGACAATTGACCAAATGGGTATAAAAAAAAACTGCAATTATATGGTAAAGGGAATGGAATAAAAGAATCTCGACAAATAAGAAATCGAAAATTTGAGGAAAAGATCAATGAAATGGGAAAGAAAGGGAGAGAGATCAAGATTAGATTTTGATTGGGCAACGAACAAATTTAAACCCCAAGAAATTGCAAAAAGTAGATGGAATTTGTTTTGAGGTTTATGCGTGGTTAAGGGAAGCAAGTCTTGAAGATCAATTTCAATCAGTTTTCCGTGGAAGAAAGAGAAGAAGAGGGAAGGAGCGAGGGACACCGGTTGAATTTGTAAGCAAAAAAGGCTGACTCGCTTTGTTTAGCACTTTTTAATAATTCAGACTGCGCGAACCTTTATGTTGACTCAGATTTCCTTAGCCGGATAGAGTTATTTGAAAAAACAAAAATGTTAGGTTTTTAATTTTTTTTACAGCTAAGTCTTTTGATGAAACAAAGGTATTTTGAAGAATGAAAATAGTTATAACAATAATTGTAGAAAGAGTTATAAATTTAGTAAAGTTGTTAAGAAATTATTAAAAATTTATTTATAGTAGTATGTTTTAAATTAAGATATATTGAAATTTATGAATAAATGGATATCGAGGCAAAACTTATTTAATGTAAGCCCTTAATAATATATACTTTTACGACACATATTAGCAAACTAAAATTTTATTTTAGTTAACTAAAAAAAAAAACTCCTAGTAAAGTCCACAATAGATAAAGTAAAAATCGTACAAAAACTATGAACCATAAAACGCTGTATTTTTAAAATATTGTATTTTGTAAACGCTATACCAAAAGGACTCTTAAAACTAGTTTCTCCTAAGTAGAGTAAATATCTCCTAATTAAATTTGATATCAGTATATAATACTCCATATTAAACCTACATATATAAAACTACTACCTCAAAACCCCTGCAAACCAACTCTTGTCATGTGGAAAAATAAATGTTACAGCTTGTAGGTTAGAAACTAGTTGTAGAACCCGTGTTTTGCACGGGTGTAATTTAATTTTTGTGTTTAATTAATACATTTTATGAATAATTTTATCTAAAATTATTATTATTAGATATAGGCGTAATCGTTTAGTATAATATTTTCGTTTCAAAATAAGTATTTTTTATTGGTGGTCAATATATGTATTTTCATTTTTATACATTTTTGTTGGGTTGTTTTTCCTTTACTTTGTTTTTTTCTTTTTGTTTTTATCTTGCACTTAATAAAGATATTTTGGACATATATTTGAAGAATTTTTTAAAAATTAAAAAAATATTTAATTTGGGATTTATTAAAGAAAGATAATTTTTTTCTGAACAAAAGAGAATTGTTTAAGGATTGAATATAATTATATTTTATAAAATATTTTTTGAAGATCATTCAATAATTAGAGTAGGTTTAATTGGATATTATATTTACAAAATAGTTTATTTTTGATACACTGAAATAATAATCAAAATAAGTAGATATTATAATACATGGGTCTCATGACCCTTACCTAACTATAATATATGTTGTATTCTAAAAACATACATATAATATAATTGGTTGAGTTGGTATAAGGTGGGTATACATATATAAAAGGGTGTATGTTCAAATCTCATTACAAATATTATTTTGCTTTTCATTTCCTTGTCAATACCTAAAGTTCTTCACCTATTACTATTTACTATTATATATACCCTTTATAATAGTTATTGTTATTAGGTAATATTATTATCTAATGACATCCTCTCCTAATAAATAAGAATTTAAAGAGTCAAATTCATCAAAATGAAGATTTAACAAAAATGGTGTAGGTGACAAACTCATAGGCCTTCTCACCAACTTTAATATATATATATATATATATATGTGTGTGTGTATATATATATATACACACACACATATATATATATATATATATTTTTGGTATGCATCATTTCATTCATTCATTCATTTCTTTCTTACTTTTTTCTTTTTACTCTTTTTTCCTTGGATATAGTATCATATTAAGTGAAGTTGTTATTACTGTAATTTATTGTACTAAAAGACAACTTTTTATGTTTTTGCCCCTTTTTACCTTAATTTTCCATTGATGTTTAACTTTTAGGTACATTATTATTTCTAATTAAAGACGATCAAACTTTTATAAAAAGTTACTTAATGATAATATCATAGCAGGGACTTTGTTAATTTTACCTTTGACATTCTAGTATATATGAACTTGCAATGTGTTATATGTGGACCACTAAGGATGTTAATATATGATCTAAATGTCAACTTTCTTTATTTAATTTTAACAAAAAACTAAAAAATAAACATTAATCATTTAAAATGAAGGGAAAAGTAATATTTTAAACTTTCTTATGTCATGTTATTAGCAATGATTGAGCTCATTCTATATACCATCTACATGTCTAAGAATACTTTACTTGTTAGTACGTACTCTAGCTCTCCTCTCCTCTCCCAAATTAAAGAGTGATTTGTTTGACCCAATATATAGATTAAGAAAAAATAATTAACTTTATTAATATTATGTATTTTGTAAGAGTACTTGTGTGGGAGTGGGATCCTAATTAAATTAATGGTAAAATGATAAAAATATTTTTTTAATAAATTTTTTTTTCAAATTAGATAATTTTCTTGGAACAGACCAAAAAGGAAACATAACTAGATCTTTTTTAAGGAATGAAAGAGTATTTCTTTTTGTGACTTGATATAGAAACTAACACGAAACTTAACAATTATTAGATGGTATTTTTTTTTTTTTTTTTGTCCCTTAATGGTTTGTTGTGGTTGATGATAATAAATATTGCTGAAATGATTAGGCCTTTATATATTGCAAAATTAATTCTTTTAAACAAAGTCAACAAATTAAGGATTTTCATCCATTTATTAATTTTTCCTACATACTCAAAATGAAAGCAAAAAAATTAGGCTCTTTTATTAGTTGTTACAAATTATTGTTTCCTAATCTCAAGGAATGGATCATATATGTGAATGTCAACCATCATTATTTGACTAATAATAAATAAATTTGCAGCTTTACGTGACACATATGATTCTAATTACTAATTCAAAACCTCATAATTCTATTATTTATAAATTTCTTTTACGTATTTTTTTTATTGTTGCAGACTAAGACTAGTCAAATTATTGACTTTTCATTATGGATCATGTTGAGGGTAGTTGACAAAAGAAAATTATTATTCCCTCCGTTTTTGTTTATATATATTTTTTAAATTAAGTTTGGTTGATTCGGCATAAACACTTAAAAAAAAAGTTATTTGAAAAAAATATTCATATAAAAGTGGGGTCAACAATTAATGAAGAAATCAAATCAAGGATCAACTAATAAAATTAACATTTTAAAAAATGATTACAAAGTGGATATTTTTTTTGAAACGGCGTAAAAAGAAAAGATTAAGTCTTTGTGTGTGTGTGTGTTTGGCATAAGAATTTAGAGATTAAATTTTGATATATATATATATATATATATATATTTTGTAATAATTGAAATAAAAAAGAATATAGAGAAATAGACCATTTAGAAACAAAGGAAATATAATAATAATGTGTGAAAGAAGCTTCCTTGAACTTTGCCAAAGTCTAATTTAAGCAAGTCCTAAAAGTCCAACCCCAATTAATTCCACGCAACCAAATTCAGAATCAGCTCTGGAACAAGTAAAAATTTTCAACTATTTGCCTTGGATAGATAGATATAGACAACAACAGTTGTTCGCCTTGACTTGAGAAGCAAGGTTGGTTAAGTTTCAAAAAAAAGTTGACTTACAATAAGCACCATATACTATACAAACTACAGTTTTAAGTTTGGAGAAATTGCTGGCTGGTCCACTTTTTCAAATTTTTTTTCTCTTCAGTACACCCTTTTTTTTTTTAACCGCTAAAAGGCATTTTAAAAATTTTCTTCCTAAAATACCCTCAACAACATCGTTGCTTCAGATTTGAGATTCAAATTGATGTATAAATGATTTCATGTTGTTAATATAGTCTTTCCTCATGTTTGGGTATCAATTTTCATGCATAAAACACGAATTTGATCAAATTCAAAATTTTTGAGTTCATCCCGTTTTTATTTGTTCTTGAGCTGTTTTGGGCACTTAAATCTCTGTTTTAAACTTCAAATTTATTTAAAATCAATCTCATATTATTATCCTAACTTAGTACTATATTTGTGCACAATTTTTCTACCAAAAAATACTATTTTTGAGCTTCAAATCAAGCTTGACAATGTGCTGTCCGAAAACAGAGGAAGATGTTCTTGGACTGATTTAATTCGCCAATCGCAGTAAGCTGGGCAACGCAACGGGGTTCGACCTGCCTGGTCAGGTCGCAGGGATCGAGGGGACAGCGTCCCTCGTGGGGGTTCGGGGGTAACGCCCCCGAAAGGTAAACGAAAATCAAGTTCCCTAAAGAGCGCTGCGATGATCGCGATGCACCAATTGTTGCATCGCGATGCACCCATTGTTGTATCGCGATTCCCCAATTTGCACAAGTGGTGCATCGTGATGCTTTGGTTCCCTAAAGTGCGCTGCGATGATCGCGATGCACCAATTGTTGCATCGCGATGCCCCAATTTGGTGCATCGCGATGCCAAAGTGGTGCATCGCGATGCTTTGGTTCCCTAAAGCGCGCTGCGATGATCGCGATGCACCAATTGTTGCATCGCGATGCCCCAATTTGGTGCATCGCGATGCAAAAGTGGTGCATCGCGATGCCAAAGTAGTGCATTGCGATGCCTTGGGTTACTGAAACGCGCGTGTTTTTCTTTCATTAATGGCATAATCGTCTTTTTGCCCCAAAAATGCCTTTTTCCGATTTTTAAAAAAGATGAGTGGATTGGAGCGATTACAAATGTTTAAAAAGGGATCGTCCTGTAATTCACCCTTTAAGTTTAACACAAGACCAATTGGCTAGCTAGCGTACAAGTCCGGCAAGTATAGAATTTTTTCAATGCAATCTTCTATCTAGTAAAAAAATTAGATTTTTTCAAAAAAATCTTTTTCAATGCAAATCTCTAATGCTGAGGTGGAGATGATGTGTCATTCAGAGCATTCACGTCATTTACCGTCAGTTTTTATTTTGTTTTTTATTTGTTACCGTCAATCAGTTACAGTAAGAGTAATTTTTTTTTTTACTTTTTATAAATAATTATAAAACAAAGTCACATCTGAAATAATGTTCTAAAAGAAGTCTTGCAGTGGAGCACGTTTAGATAAATGACTCTATATCTTTTATATTTTTTTGCTACATATGAAAGAGGTCTTCTTGTTTAAACATGACAAATAGAAAAAACTAGATGATAGCTGAACTACCCAAAATTATATATAAGGGTGAAAATGACAAAGCCACAAACAAAGCAAGCCGCCAAAAGGCAAGCTACTAACCCGCTAGCTTTCGAGTGACCCGTGCACTACACTACCAAAGAAGGCGGGTCACTTACCCGCAAAGGCGTAGCATGCATCGTTGGTCATTGCTCTATGTACCACGAAAGTAGAGTATATCACTGAATTATCTCCAACTGAGTAGAATTCTACTAAACACGTTCTTCGCATTAATCCTTGACGGACACATTACCGTGACCCGTAAACTACGGGATTTCATCACATCTATAGGCCCGAAATTATCTAGGGCTACAAGCTACTCTCTTATAAATAGTAGCATTGGATACAGTACAAGGTACGCACAACTATATATACATTTTTTGCTCCTTGAATTAGCATTATTCTCTCTCTGATAAATAATGATAATTCTCACACCGGAGGGACTTTGCAAGGATTCCCTGCGCAGTAACTATTTTCTTGTTTTCAGCCAGCTATAAGTTATTTCACTGGAGCAAATTTCCATCAGGTACATGGTGCAAAATTCGGCATTACACCGGAGGGACTTTGCAAGGATTCCCTGCGCAGTAACTATTTTTTTGTTTTCAGCTAGCTACAAGTTATTTTACTGGAACAAATTCCCATCAGGTCCATGGTGCAAAATTCGGCATTATCAATAGCATTGGAGATGCTCTAATCTTACTAAAAGCTGAATGAATTTCCATTTATTAAAAGGGTTAAATTGTATTTTAGAATGGCTTTAGAGAATGGTAGCAAGGTGACGGGGGCTCAATGGACAGTGGTTCAATTCCATGAAATCCACCAAATGTGTATTGTTGGAAGATTAATACAGTTTTAAGTTAAGAGTAGTGTGTTCTCCTTCCGTCTCTATGCATGGTGATCATAATGATTCATTCTTTTGCAAATATATTAAATTCTCTTAATTAGTTTATTTTCTTAATTGACAAATTTATATGTATGCATTCCCTACAAATTAATATTTCCTCTCAAATCCAAATGCTTGAATGGGAATTAAAATACATTCGCACGCGTGAAAAGGTTAGAGTAAATCTGGGTCGTTAGATTTTAGTAATTTGGGAAAATCTCAGCCGGTATCTCACAGCAACATTGGGTTGGGAAGGAAAGAGAGGCGACCAAGGAAACCGGCCTTCGCTCGCGTGAAAAGGTTAGAGTAAATCTGAGTCGTTAGATTTTAGTAATTTGGGAAAATCTCAGCCGATAGTTGTCTTTCACACGTGAGAGTCCACCGCTATTGTATATATATATATATATATATATATATATATATGGGTAATTAATTTCCTATTCCACATCTTTATATTATTCCTACCATCCAAACAAATTAAAATCATTTTTATCTCCATGCCAAAACTGAAACTGAATATGAAAAATAATGTATGCTAGAAATACATGAGAAACGAAAAATTTGGAAAAAAAAAAAACAAGAAAATAGTCGGGTTAGAACATAGATTTTCACAAATTTTGAAAACAAAATTGGCAAGCACTTGTTAAGCTTACATTGGTAGAGAGAACAGCTTAACCTAGTGCATATATAGATTTAATCCACTACAGATGGTCGCATAAACGAGTCTTATAGGAATAAACATGACTTAGCAGCTAGGGGACTTTAATTTGCTAATAATGTAGTGCAAGGCGCTGTGGAATATTAAGGTTCCTCCCAAGGTTAAACACTGTCTGTCGTGGGTGTTTGCTTAACAAAGTCAATCTTATCTCTAGAGGTGTTCGTGTTTCGGTAACGTGTGTGCTTTGTGAAGGGGACGTTGAGCATTCATGGCATTCGTTTGTTGCCTGTCCGTTTGCTAGAGACTGTTGGAGACACACTAATCTTCTGAATACAGTGGATTTACAAGCGGCTAGCTAGAACGCTGGAATTTGTAGATTGGGTCTTTGCGTGTCTTCATAATTTGAGTGGTTTAGATCTCAGTAAATGGGCCATGGTCATTTGGAAGTATAGAAATGTGAAATTGTGGTAACGAAACGTTTGTTTTGCTTCAATGGTTGTCCAAGCTGCTTTCGGGTTTCTATTTGATTGGATGGGTTTTGTTTCTCAAAAGCCAACATGGATTCATCTCCACACTGTCGATTACTCAGTCGATTGCTTTGGAGCCTGCCTCCTCGTGGGTTTCTTAAATGTAACATATATGGGGCCTTTTTCGAGGATAGCAATTCCACGGGTGTTGGTATGATAATAAGGGTTGGTGTTGGAAACTTTGTTGCTGCTCGGTCCAAGATCTTTCCAAGTTGCTTAAGTGTTCGTGAATGAGAAGGTATGGGTTTGTACAAAGCTCTCTCTTGGGTTCGCTCCCTCGGGCACTCAAACATGATTTTCGAGATCGATGCCAAAATGGTGTATGATGCTGTCAAGAATACCTCCTGTGATCTCTCAGAGTTTGGTGTCATTATTCAAGGTTGGCGTTCTTTTTTTCATCAATTCCCAAATTTTAGAATTTCTTTTGTTCGTAGACTCATGTGTTAGCTAGGTAATCTTATTTTCATGATAGTCCAATGGATTGGTTAGCTGTTCCACCTTTCTTGGGCAATCTTGTAACTCCTTCGATTGATCATCCAAGTAATGAATGATCTTTGCTTCTTTAAAATAAAAATAGAGATATTATTAGTGACTCAATTGAAGCCCATAAATAAAAAAAAAAAAAAGGGAAGAAAGCTCTCTATGTGGATCTGACTTGGTATGCTAAGAGCATCTCCAATGCAATTATCTCGCTTTTCTTATTTGACATGTTTAAATAAGAAGACCTCTTTCATATATAATAAAAAATTTAAAAGATACAGAGTCCTCTTTCTAAACGTGATCCAATGCAAAACTTCTTTTAGAACAGACATGACATTGTTTTATAATTATTTATAAAAAGTAAAAAGCTTAATTAGGAAAATTTTAAGTAATACTCCCACCGTCCCTTAATTATTGTCTTGTTTGACCAGACACACGGATTAAAAAAAATAATTGATTTGATTATTAATATTGGTATAATGTGTAATTTTCTTTAATGCCCATGTATATGTGGTTCATAATTAAAGTAGAGGAAAAAATAAGGGTAAAATAGTAAAAGTAATGTCTTAAAAATTAAGGAAAGTTTTCAAACGAGACAATTATTCTAAAACGGATAAAAAAGGAAAGAAAGACAATAATTTAGAGAGAGAGAGAGTATTAAAAATAAAATTATTTGATAATACAATATTATATTACTTAATAAATTAAGTATTTTTAAAAAATAACCAAAATCTTAAGTGAAAAGAGGATGCTTAATGTTTTAAGCTCTATTTTTTCAAATATTAATTTTCAGATCTTAATTTTTAGTTTTAACAAATCCATATATATATATATATATATATATATGGTGAGGAGGCCTATGAGTTTGCCACCTACACCATTTTTGTTAAATCTTCATTTTGGTGAACTTGACTCTTCAAATTCTTATTTATTAGGAGAGGAAGTCATTATTTATTAGGAGAGGAAGTCATTAGGTAATAATATTACCTATTATAAAGAGTATATATAATAGTGAATAGTAATAGGTGAAGAACTTTAGGTATTGACAAGGAAATCAAAAGCATATGAAAAGCAAAATAGTATTTGTAATGAGATTTGAACCCACAACCTTTTATATATATACATACTCACCTTAACCAACTAAACCAATTATATTATATGTATGTTTTTAGAATACTACATATATTATGATTAAGTGGGGGTCACGAGACCCATGTACTATAATATTCACTTATTTTGATTATTATTTCAGTGTATAAAAAATAAACTATTTTGTAAATATAGTATCCAACTAAACTTTTTCTAATCATTGAATGATCTTCAAAAATAATTTTATAAAATATAATTATATTCAATCCTTAAACAATTCACATTTGTTCAGAAAAAAATATCTTTCTTTAATAAATTCTAAAGTAAATATTTTATTTTTAATTTTTTAAAAATTCTTCAAATATATGTCCAAAATATCTTTATTAAGTACAAGATGAAAAAAACAAAGCAAAGGAAAAGCATCCCAACACAAATGTATAAAAATGAAAATACATATAAAAATAAAAATTTTGAAACAAAATATTATACTAAACGTTCACTATATCGAATAATAATAATTTTATATAAAATTATTCATAAAATGTATCAATTAAATACAAAATTTAAATTACGTTCAAAATTCTATAACGATAATAAATAATATCTTTTATATAAAATTATTCATAAAATGTATCAATTAAATACAAAATTTAAATTATATCCGTGCAAAACACGGGTTCTATAACTAGTAGATCCGTAAATAATATCTTTTTAACTAAATATTACGTCAATCTCCACCGTATTAGAGATTTGTACCGGAGATTGATCTATCTCGTCATTTTTTTTAGTAGCTAGATAATTGAATCGGACAAGCTATTCTTTCCAAAATGCCGTGTCATTACCCTCTGCATTGGCATCCCATTCTGTAGTTGTTTTTGCCATCCAGCGGGAAAAGAGAATCCAATCTGAATAAAATACTAACGATCCATCCCCATCTCCGATTCCAAAGAAGATGGATCCTCTCTGAAATTGAAACCCTTACAAATTAGTAGTAAAGAAATCAACCATATTCATCATAGGAAGCTTGATTGGAGTCTTTATCTGAGCGTAATTGAAGCCATGGAGGGCGAAATCAGTAGTAAAACTCCTCAGCTCCTCTCTGTCCACAATGCTAAGCATCTCCTCAACTCTGTCGACGCCTTTCTCTTTGATTGCGATGGTGTCATCTGGAAAGGAGATACCCTTATTCATGGAGTTCCCCAGACGTTACAACTTCTTCGCTCCAAGGTACTACTCTACTTCCTTTCCTTGGTTTTCTTGATTTCCTTTGATTGCCCTCTTACTGCTGCTGCTGCTCTTTCAGTAATATTTTGAAAATGGGTATTATGTGTTTCATGAAAAAAAAAAATTAAAATCACAACATAAAGATTGTTACTTTGTAGCTTAAGTGCAAACCCCAGGTAGGAAAAATGCTCTGGGTTCACTTTCTTATTGTTCTACTTTAGAGAGTGAAAACAGAAATTTAAGTTTGGAAGCATGCCATTTACAAAGAAGGGTCTTGTTGCTACTTCCATTCTTCGTAATTTATGACCTCTGTGGTTTGTGTTACATTAATATACTATCTTTTATATTTGATTTTGTAATTTCAGGGCAAGAAGCTCATATTTGTTACTAATAATTCAACAAAGTCCAGAAGGCAATATGCCAACAAGTTCCAATCCCTCGGAATTCCCGTTAGTGAGGTTAATTAGTTCTGATATACTTTCAGATTTGTTGTACTACTGAACTGCCACTTGTGAACCCAATTCTCAATCTCCCAATGTATGTAGGAGGAGATATTTTCATCGTCATATGCTGCGGCTATGTTCTTGAAACTCAACAACTTTCCTGAGGAGAAGAAGGTTACTTTTCGTCCCCACATTTTCTTAGTTTTCTATGCAATTAAGGCTAGACTTCTTCAAAGACAAAACAGTTCTTTTCGAAGTATTTTGTAACCTAGTCAGTTAATGGAGTAATGGCACTCAACTAAGACACAGTGCAAGGATTTCTGGACAAGAGAAGCACAAATTAACACATATATATGTTTTAGTCTGTGACTGTATAAATAAACAAATAATTTGTATCTTCGAGGAAAAGTTCTTTACAAAGTACAACAGCGACTTCTAGTTTTGCAATTGTATACCTTCACTTTTTTCAAAATACCTATACTTGGTATTACTATTTAAAGTTGGTACTCTAATAATTACTCCCTCCGTCCCTGATTGAGTGCCCTTTTTTTGTCCCAAAATGAGTCTCCCTTTTAATAAAAAGTTACTAAACTCACCTTTGCTATCTATTATGTCCAATGTGCACTTTCCAAACTATAGTGTGAACACTAAGGGAATTCAAGTATATGTACTACTCAAATGGCCTAAAAGTCAACTTCCTTAATTTTTGCAAAAAACTAATAAGGGACACTCAATTAGGGATGGAGGGAGTAATATTTAGGGGAGATGAAGTTATTTAATAATTGGTATGTATCAGTTAATACAATTGCGTAATGCTTGCAACAAACTAAATGAAATTTCTCATATGTTACATACATTCATGAATTGTTTCCATTTCAATTGTTAGCATATAGGGGTATAACTTTGTCTAATTTTTGGACCAGTCGTGATCCAAGCTTTTTAAATCTTAGCTTTTGTCGTTCTTTCTTAAATGAATGAGCAGTCTTCTTGTAAGAAACACACATCGTAGGATATGTGTCGTGTATCGTGGGATACCAATAACTATGATCTTGATTTTGTACTGTTTCTGTTTGTTGTTGAATGTGTTACAACTTTCCAGGTTCTTTTCTCACTGAAATCCTTTGTCAATGTCCTCTAATCATGAAAGATTCAAGTCTTAATTGGACTTTCCCTTGCTGAATCTTATAATCATTGTGTCGCCGGCTCGCCGCCCGAATTGGATAATATCAGCACTCAAATTGCATATGCAGGTTTATGTAATTGGCGAGGAAGGTATATTAGAAGAGCTGGAACTTGCTGGTTTTACTGGTCTTGGTGGTCCTGTAAGTTTCCATTTATTTCAAGATTCAAGTCACAGATTCATTGGATTTTAATTTTTAAATTTTCATTATAGCTCCCAATCTTCATTTTCTTTATCCTTCGAGGTTCTGTTGGCTTCGGTCATTCACTGTCTGTGGCTTCAGTGATTTCTCTTTCCTTTCTCCATGTGTTATCTCTCTCTGAAATCTGAGCATTTCCTGTTATCATCTCACTTGCTATCTTCTTCGCATGCTAATGCAACCAGCGGTCATGATGGTTTACGACAACTCTCATAATCTTCTTGCTTTCGCTAATAGTGAGGAGATTTAGATATTTATTCATCTAGAACTTCTCAAAGTGGGTTTAATTGATTTCCAAATATTGTTGATTTTTTGAGTTTTAGAATGTGTGTTTTTGTTGAAATTTCCAAATGCACAAATTAAGATGTTTTTGGATGCCATTAATATTTACTTCCAGGAAGATGGGAAAAAGACAGTGCAGCTCAAATCAAATTCTCTCTTCGAGCACGATAAGAGTGTAATGTAACATTTTGTTCATTGTTTGCTTTTAGCATTATATTGCTCATGAATTCATGACATAACCGTTGCACTTTCTGATGTCAGGTTGGAGCTGTTGTGGTTGGACTTGACCAGTATATAAATTACTACAAGCTGCAGTAAGAAAATTCAAGAGCTATTTTTCTTCTTCCACTCTTGTTCGTCTATATTTCTCCTTTAAGCATGGCAGATGATAACAATATCCTCCAGCCATCATGATAGTTTGGTCTGGACACGACTTATTGACTGATAAATGACCTTATTGAATTTGTGGAGGTATGGAACTCTTTGCATGCGAGAGAACCCTGGATGCATTTTCATTGCTACAAACCGTGATGCCATGGGCCACATGACTGATCTACAAGAATGGCCAGGTAGCCTTTTAATTATAGCTCTAACTCTTCAAACTTATCAATAACAGAAAATGAAACAGAGGTTGGCGATGTACTCGTCACTTATTTCACTCCAGGTGCAGGGTGCATGGTTGCTGCAATATGCGGCACAACAGGGAGAGAGCCGATTGTTGTTGGAAAACCATCAACCTTTATGATGGAATTTTTACTACAGAAGTAAGTTGGTCTAACATACCATTGCATATTAAGCTATTTGAGAAATTATTTTAACAATTTACTTTTTTTCAACTCTTCTGCAGATTTCGTATCACAACCTCCAAAATGTGTATGGTGGGTGACCGATTGGACACGGATATATTATTTGGACAAAACGCTGGGTGCCAAACTCTCCTTGTTTTATCAGGTCTTAAAGCTTTTTATTTGCAAATTATTTTCTTAACGCGTCTTGTTGATCTTTAACATGCAATGCTTCATCCATTGATTATGCGTTTGTAAGTAATTGAGCTGTTCCAGGCTCATGACATTTCTGTTATTAATGTGGCTACCATGGTTGCAGGTGTGACAACCCAATCAAACCTTCAAGACCCATCAAATCATATTCAACCAGATTTTTACACCAGCAAAGTGTCCGACATTCTTGATTTTGTTGAACCATGAAGTACTATTAGGATCACAAGGACGATTTTTTATGCACTGCAAAAATGTAACCATTTTTCACAGAACATCCAATCAATATATCTATTTGTCATGGATCTAGTTTAAAAGAGCTAATGTCCTCATTTCCCTTCATAGAAGAGTAAAAGGCAAAGCTGGTTATATGCCTCTTACCTTTCAACTTTGAAGTGTGTCCTCTTTTATGTTACTGATAGATATTTGGGACCATTTGGAATCCAATGGGTTCTATTCAAAGGAGAGGTTATATTACGTTCTTCTTTGTGTCTTTGTATAGATTCTTTTCTTTATTTCTTTTTAATTCGACAAAATTTTGTGTTTGCTTTAGCATTAGAACCACCCTCTCCCAGTCCCAGGTCTTCTTGATGCATTAAATTCATGGAAGTAGTAAATTAAATGTATGAAACATCATTGTGTAAACAATCAGAGTCCAAGTTCTTGAATATTAGCTTCACATGAATAATGTAAAGACTAGTAAAGAACAATTTGTTGTAAACATCTATCGAACACTTTGTTGTAAACCTCTATCTAGCCGTGCCAATATGACATAATTTTCACTAAAAAAAAAATCTTGTAACAAGTTTCAAATAATAAAGTAAGAAAAGCAACTAGTGAAGTCTACGAAAATCTCCTTAATGAGTATGTTGTACGACTTTGATTACAACTTGTCCACACTGACAACAAAGTGCTCTAGACAGTAAAAAAAAAACACCAGTGGACAAAGAATAAAGGCACAACTTCAGACTAAATGTGGTGAAAGCAAGATGATGTGACCTTCTCAACCACATATAGTTCTTGACAGTGTTTGAGTATTTAAAGCATTATCTCTTGATTTCTCTCTTTCAGTCTCTAATGGAGCACGGGCTCCCTTTATATATATAGAGTTGAGAATTACTTGGAAACAAAGACAAACACTAAACAAGGAATATTAGAGTTAGAGATACTCCCTCCGTCCCAGATAAATGTTCTTAGTGGATAAAATACAGGAATTAAGAAATATAATTAATGATGTGCTAAAAAATGTGTTTTGATCATAATACTCATGAACATTAATTGAGTTCAACTATTTTAAATAATTGAGTTTCTTTGGGATGTGTTATATTTAATGAAGCTTTAAGGGTATATTAGGAAGAATGGTAGAGAATAGGTAAATCAAAAGTCTTTGGGAACATTAGTTGGGACATCCTAAAATAAAAAGTAGAAACATTTATCCGGGACGGAGGGAGTATAAAAATGTTCCTTCACATGGACTGCCTGTAACTATATAATTTTATTTTGGAGTATATGGCCAGGCATTACTTTACTCATGCATTTGTGAAGAATCCATTTCCAGAAATGTTCTTTGCTTAGAACAATTACCCATACATACATTGGTGACCTCTCTTTTCCAATGCATTAGTAAGCGAGCGAATATTTCTAATTTTATGATCGTCTCTTCTCTTCTCTTGGGACCTTTTGTGGACCGCACCACCACGTCATATGCTTTTTGGGGTTTCCTCCAAACTGCACCATGGCCACGCTAGCTAGTACGTACGTAATTGCCACACATGGATGGATCGGATGGGTTTGAATTAAACTCGTCCTTTCTCATTTTCAACGCACGCGTATGCTGCATGGTTCCAACTGCATATTACTGACGAGGCAACCCGTGTTGACGGCCTAATATATTTTCTTGTTAACTCTGACTGTACGTTTTTGAATTGACTCATCACTAGCTAGTCACTATATATATATATATATATATATATATATATATATGCGTGCTTTCCATTTTTCTTAAAGACATTATAATACTAGCTAGTAACATATTTCGATCCATCTGTGCCTTTGATCGAGAGATACACATACAGGAGATATTTGTTAGCTAAATTAGATGAAGGCCGCGGCATTTGCACCTATAATTAGGACTTTGACTGTACCACTGCTCATGATGATCATGATTATCCTTTTTCTAACTTCACCAACCGCTGCAAGACTAGGTGGAGGCATAGGCAGGGCTGGTGGCAGCGGTGGAACTCGAGGTGCTGGGAGTAGCAGTGGCCGTGGAAGGGGATACATACCCGTGGTTGTACCACACAGACAACCTCAACACCATGTGGATAGTAGTAAGGCACAACCAATTTCTTACCAGTGGTCTTCCTTTATCACGTGTTTCCTAATCTATAACGTAGTATTACTTACATACTAGCTAGCTAGTAGTCCGTTATTCAAGATTCTTGTCATCCGGCCTGGTTACAAGACAATCCTCTTTTTTTTAACACCTTTTGGCAGAGGAAACTTGATCAGACCACAGAGATAATCATGATATGGGTTTCAATTCGATTTTGGAGTTGCAGTAAATTATGTTAGTAGTACTAGTAGTAGTTTTTCTTTTGCATTTCCTTCAAAGTAGTAGTAGTAGTAGTAGTAGTAGTTTGAAATCGCCTCTGTAAACGTCTCTCTTCTTAATTAAACTCTAGCTAGCTAGGGTCCATCTCAAAACCAACCAATTAGCTTAATTGTGAGAGATGTGCCTCAGGATCTTTATTAATAGCTTGAAAGGCTTGATTTTACCCGACACGACCGGGTTTGATATCTCAACATCTCTCTTGGAAATTATACTTGTGGCCGGTCTTTATTTTTACCCGCCGCATCTTGACTAGAGTTACTGCTAGCTGTTGGTTTTGGAGGTGGAGGCATATATAGGCATGCAGGGGTGGTGGAGGTGGATCCGGCGTGAGTAAGAGGATATATAGGAACTGTTCCACACCTCATGTACACTCACAGTCAAGGTGGTGGATCTCATAAACATGCATGAGAGGAGCAATTCACCACCCATTTCGTATGTGTGGTCATTTCTGGTTGGTTCTTCTTCAGGCTTAGGATTACTACTGCTGTTCTTGAAGAATATGCATGGAGGCCCTTAGTTTCTTTGAGATTATATATGCTAGTGCAGTACTAGGTCGATCTAGCTTGATAAGGATTATAAGTGAGATCTCTCGGATATATGATTAACCTTTAAATTTTCAAATTTGTATATTGATTTGTATATATCTCCTTGATTTTCTCCAGTAACTGTGATCAAAGGCTGTAAAATATTCGATCTGACTGCTACGATCTTCGTTAAATTTGTATATTGATCCTTGATTTGTATTGCAGTAAAACCCAGTATGTGATCTCTACTATACATTAATTCCTTTTTGAAATTATATATATATGGACTAAAAAGTACTTGCTTAATTTTTGCATTCTTATTGTTTGCAATAAGCCTGCCAGCTTTGTGCGATCCTTTACATCCGTACGGTTTGTTTGTTGATCTTGGCCTTGGGCCACCTTGCTGGCTCATGTTAGGAAATTATTTATTTTTTAATTAGTTATGTGTCATATATATATATATATATATATTTAATGATTTACAATTAATTATATTAGCCTAGTATTATTATTGAACTTAATTAGGTGATCTAATTTTGGTAAGAGTCCTAGCTAGCTAGCTAGCTAGGGCCGGTAACTGAGTTTGATGTGTAAATACCTAATAGTAATCGAGTTAGGGAATTATGAGAATCCTAATTTTGATCACTATATATAAAGATAAAGAAAAGTACTTGAGGAAGGCCACAATACTTGTTCGTATTTCACAATTGCAAAGGCCACAATACTTGTTCGTATTATATATATATAATCTGTTAATTTCAAAAAAAAAAAAAAAGTTATCATATCTATTTCTGTCAAGACTCCTCTCATCCCAAAACAAACTCTCTGTTGAAGATCTAGCTAATAGGAGTCTCTATCCTCCCAAAACACAGAATAGGTAAAAAGTTTTATAATTTCTTGTGTAATGGTACAAAATAATAACCCTTTACAGAAGAGGAATCCTCAAGGGAAGGGCGTAGACATTGTGCGTGCGTGCGTGCGAAAGCATGCAGTCAGTCAAGTTGGGATCGAGAAGATCTGATGAAGAAGAAGCTAAGCAATATATATATATTGCACGTGTACTTGTGATTGTTACCCTACTTTAAACGTCCAACTTTTCTGCTGGCCGTGGTTGGGGAAGATTTGGTGGCCGCCGTAGTGGTTTTCTTGGCGGTGTTGGTATTTGGCATTTATGCACACCGCCACCACCACCGCAATTCATCGACGTCATCGGCAGCATCATACTCCTATTATTCAGGGACTTGTTTGCTCATGTGCCTCATTGCTAGCTAGCTCAATTATAACTCCTTGATCACTCTACTCACTCCTTCAATTAATATTGTATCTTTTCTGTACGTTTTGTTTTGTTTTGTTTTGATGAGTTTTTCCTAATTGATTCGTACCATATATGCCAAGGTGGCAAGTCAATTCATGATTTCTCCTAGAAATAACTGTTGGTGTTTGGTTAACATTCTTTGATCTAGCAGCTTTGAATAAATAAATAAATAAAATGGTAGCTAGCTAGTTCACTACTTGTCAATTGTCACAAACTATTTCTCCGACTTCAACAAAGATTCCGATGCATCTTGTTTCTAAAATTAATTAATCTTCTACTCCATCCATGCATCTTGTTTCTAAAAAATATAATAGACTCTATTATAAATTAATTAATATTAGGATAATATGTGTTTTTTTTTAAGGATACTCATGCGATACTGTGACCCTAAAAAAAAAAAAACACTATATTTTAAATATTACTATAAATAGAAATAAATTTATTAAAAATTAGTATAATATTTTACTAACATAAAAAGTAGTCCTTAATTACCTCACTATTTCAGAATACATGATGATGATGAAGAAAATGGATGAGTGAGTCTAGTGGGCCCTCCATGCATCAAGTGCTTGCCTTTGTCTATATATATATATATATATATATATATATATATATATATATATGGGCGGGTCTATATATATATATATATATATATATATATATATAATTGGGTTGGTTTTGTCTTTTTTATTTTCACGTCTTCTTCTGCATCAGCTCGCTCCTCAATATAGTAGAGTAGGTGTACGTCTACTCTTTTCTTGAGTCGTCTTTTAACTTAAAGAAGAAATACAGTGAGTTGAGTGGAAGTATATTCATTGCTTCGATCTCTTTTTTCTATTTAAGCACATCACTGCACTGCAGCATTAACATATATCTTGAATGAATTCAGATAGATGATCGATCGATTGACATGAATTGATCATGACATTTCAACTAATGCCCGGATCCATTATATTAAGAAATATACCACATACAATTCTACCTTTTTCTTCTTAATTATCTTTTCTCTCTCTCGCCCTGCCCTGCCCTACGTACCCTACCCTACGAAACTTTAACCAAATTAATTCTATTGCTAATTCATACTCCCTCCTTCTCGGATAAATGTTCCTACTTTCTATTTTGGGATATCTAACTAATTTTCCTAAAGACTTTTAATTTATTTATTCTTTACTATTTTTCCTAATATACCCTTAAAGATTCATTTATTATAACACATCTCAAAGAAACCCAACTATTTAAAATAGTTAAACTCAATTAATATTTATGGATATTATTGTTAGAACATATTTTACAGCACATCATTAATTAATTATGTTTCTTAATTTTTGTGTTTTATCCACTAAAAATCTTTATCCGGGACGGAAAGAAGTAGTAAATTAAATGACCATTTTTTAGCTAATTATTTTTCCCTTGTCTATCCAATGTTAATGTGTAAATGTAAAATTGGGGTGACACAGTGAGAGATATATCATAGAATATACTCACTCCTCCACAAATCAAAGACATGATGATTACAATAGGCCCCGCTTCCTCCACCACACGCTCTATATATGTTGATCGCCACCAATGAAAATAAAAGTCAAATCAAGCGTCCGTCTGTCCGTGGGAATTAGTTTGACTCATGGTTGAAATTAAGTGTTACTACATGCATGGCTTGATAACCCAAACAGCTAGGGCAGCCCCATCTCACAATGAGAGAACATGAATTACAATTATATGATGATCAATACCCTTAGCTAGGTTACAACAAGAAAAGCAATAAACTTAGCTTGCAAGACAAATCTATACAAGAAGGAAAATAATTAAAGACTTCTTAAAATACAATTATGTGCCCCTACACGTCCCCCCGCAATTTCAATGGGGTCCTTAGACCCATCTAATCTAATTTGGTATGCTGTTTAAAACGCAGCGTTTTAAGATGTTTTAAAACAGGTCTTTCCTTATAAATACGTTTGGGATATCTCTTCAATACGTTTTTTTCCTAGGAGCGTTTTAAAACTCGTTTTGGGAAAAATAATTTTTAAAGCACGTTTGAAAACCCTACCACATTGAAACACATTTTTCGCAATCCATGCGTTTCCAAACCAAAAAGTAAAACATCATAACCTACCAACTATCGCTGAGATTATTCATCATTAAAGTTATAAAAAAAGTAAATGTAAAATAATAAAAATATTTTTTTAATAAAAATAGTTTAAAAATTATTGGAAACTGACGAAAAAAAAAAACATTTATTTATTTAGAAACAAGAAAGTAAATAGGTTATCATCATAGAATAGGAAATGGGGAGGGCTATTAACACCCTCTCTTCTTCTAAATACACCCCCCTCTCCCAAAAAAAAATTAATTATAAAAATAACATCATATAAAAAGACCTTGATACCCTTTACTATTTCTAAATACACACCATCTCTTTTCTTTTTCTTTCTTTCTTCTTCCCTTCCCCAGCCCTTCTCTCATCTCCCTCTGCTGCCCCTCCCCCTCCCTTTTGTTCCCCCCACCCCCTTTTTTCCCCTTTCTTTCATCTTCCCTTCCCCAGCCATTCTCTCCTCTCCCTCCCCTTTCAAGGCCAATCGAACATCACTGTGATGTTCGGGACTGGTTGACCGAAGAACATTACAGTGATGTTCGGCCGGTACCAACCGAATATCACTGTTATGTTCAGTTGGTACTGGCCGAACATCACTGTGATGTTCGATCAACCAGTCACAAACACCATCAACCAGATTTTTTTCTTCTTCTTCCTTGTTCAATAGAGAGAGAGAGAGAGAGAGAGAGAGAGAGATGTGAACTTCAAAAGTGTAGAGAGATGTGAACTTCAAAAGTGTTTATTTAGTATTTTGAATTTTAAAATTTCTTCTTCTTCTTCTTCCTTTTCTTAATTCTTCCTGTGATGCAGTTTCTTGTGTATGAAATGGGGTAAGGGAATGGGTGGTTGTATTAAGAAAGAGGGATGAGAGAGAGAGAGATGTGAACTTCAAAAGTGTAGAGAGATGTGAACTTCAAAAGTGTTTATTTAGTATTTTGAATTTTAAAATTTCTTCTTCTTCTTCTTCCTTTTCTTCTTCCTGTGATGCAGTTTCTTGTGTATGAAATGGGGTAAGGGAATGGGTGGTTGTATTAAGAAAGAGGGATGATAATGGGTGGGTTTTAAAATGTATAAAATAGAAAATGTAACCGGGGGGATGGTTTGTCATAGGAAATTAGGAATAGGTTTTTTCTTTTGTGTACAACTACGTACTTGTCGGTCTATACATAAACTGTTACACAGGCCGGAGGCATCATCCTTAGAATAGTAAAATTCTACAAGACACTTTGTGTCGGAGAGATTGATGATGATGAAAATTACCTAAGCGTTGCACTTGTTCTTGTGATGGTTTAAGTTTAGACTTTTCTTACAGTATATCTTCGAGTTCTACTAATTAATTAATCATAACCCACACCAACCAACCAACCATAGGTAGCAGGATTAATTAGTGGAGTAATTTTTGTTACAATATTTTCTTGAATTATTGTAATGACTAATCAATTTTCATGGAGGAAAAAGTCATTCAATTAACAAATTCCGAAGATTGGGCATGCAGTTATATTTTCATGGAAACTTACGTGTATGTCTACTGCATATACTGTAAGAAATGTTGTTTCTTGTGCATAATTGGCAATTAACCACATTTTTATTACTAAAAATCTTTAAAATTATGACTTGGTCAGTCGTCATCCTTAATTCATGTCTTAAACGTACGTTAGTTATCTTCTTGGATAATGGTATAATATTAGCTAGGAAGGAAAATGCTTTTGATAATTATGCCTGCAGCCACGTAGCTAGTTTTGACATTAATTTTGTTCTATTTTTACACGCTAAAGAAATTGTCATCTACTTATTTGTAAAAGACAGACGTGTATACAAATTAAAAAGAAATATTGTTGTTTATTTGTGGTTATATAATTAAACAATCCAATATATATATAGGCTTGTTTATGCTTTAATTTCTGGTTAATTAGCTGCCTGTCAAGATGATGAAGAAGCAGCAGCAGCAGCCAATATGTTCAACTAGCCTTTTAAAGATTTTAATTTTACTCATGATGGTTGTTACCCTCTTTCTAGCTTCATCAGCTGCTGCTGCGGGAGGCAGGGGTGGTGGCAGCAGTAGCAGTGGAGGCAGGGGTACTGGCACTAGTACTGGGAATGGAGGCAGGGGTGGGACTGGAGGTACTCGTGGTGCAAATGGAAACACGGGGGGCTCTACTGCTGGTGCCGTTGGAGGAGGCGCTGTGGTAGGAGGAGGAGGAAGAAGAGTGCCTAATACTGGTAGCACAAGCAATTCATCACCCATCTCTTATGGAAGCTCTTCCTTGTTTATTTGTTTCTTTTTCTACTTCTTTCAATACTTTTTGATCACTTGCTGAATACTAGCTAGCTACCAATTACCAAAATCATGTACACACAAGTATGTCGTCTCTACTTTCTGTAAAATATATTCTCTTATTATTGAATTGATTAAGGCAATTTCTGATATTGATTGTGAAAAATTGGCTGACGCATTGGTGGCGGTAGATGATTTCCGACTCCAGCACTGACTCTGCCACCACCGCAAATGATAATATTTCACACTCAAAAGTTGACTTTTAAAATCACAATTGACCTCAAACAGAATACCATAACGGATTCACAATGTAGTGAGTATCATTTATTGTTTTTGTATCAAGTATAGTATTTGAAATAAGTAGGGTGAATTTATTCAAACCACATTAAGCAAGTAACTAGAAACTACGGGGACTAGAAATATGAAGGAGCATGAGCAAGCATAATTGGTTGTGGCAGACGAGTTGTGCTGGTGATATCCACCTCGCCCATACGGAACTAATGGGCCTCTTCCTCCACCACCACGGCCGCCACGGCCGCCACCACCTCTGCCACCACCTCCGCCTTTTCCAACCACAAAAGTTGACAACAGTATTAGGACCATATACACCAGAACCAATTTCACGAGTTTAGAGTTATGGGCCATCCTGCTTGCTTGCAGGACTAATCTTCATCTATCATTCTATAATAAACAAGTTCATCTATATATATATATATATATATATATACATATTACATCATGCTTCATTATGGTGGTGCCAGGTACTAAATTACAATAATTATATGCAATCCATTCAATAATTTGCAGTTAATGTAATGATATGAAATATATCTTTGATTCTCTTAAATTTCATTCATGCTAATCATAGTATTTTGATTTCAAGATTACCCTTGAAAATCAGTTTACATGTATCGGTTTAGTTCAACAAGCAAGTTTCCTAATCATCTTTGTGTATGCATCCTTTTAAAGTGCTATACAGCTTTGTATTCAATGCAAAACACAAATAAAGTATACAGAGAAACAGTTTGATGAAGGCGTCATCGAACGACGGGGCAACCATCAACCACAATACCCGGGGCAGTAGGGCAGCTAGCCAGTGGACAGTGATCATCTATCTCCAAACCCCACCATTTCGGTCCATTGATGTCCCTAACCTGTAACACAAAATAGCAAAGGATAGCCATGAACGCCACCCCAGCATCAAGCCCTGCCGACAGAATGTAGTTGTGCCTCGCCCACCAACCCTTGAATCTCTTGTACACAACAAAGTTAAAGAAAATTCCCACTGCAAACCACATGTTGTAGTTGACAGCCCTAACTGGTGGCATTCCCCCCGGACCAGATATAAGGATCGGCATGTTTATGGACCTAATCCACTTCTTCTGGGGAAACTTGCGAGCAAAGTACCAAACAGGCACGGGTGCAAGAAGTCCGATGAGGAAGAAATAGTTAATCTTTGAATATATGCCAAGATTACCAAACATTCTTTGTGGGCCAACCACTCCCCAAATAACAGAAGCATTGTAGAAAACATCGTCACCGGGGCATGTCCACGGGCTTCCTTCTGGCAGTTTGGTTGGGTCACAAATATGTTCTACTGTCGTGAGGAGCCACCACGATGTGCCAAAGTAGACCGAAGATGAAACTAACGTTCCCGCCAACTTGATTATGCACCATAACACATGCATGTTTAGCATTATTTCAGATAATCCATGACAAATCAAGCAAAATGGGAAATTATTGGTGATTGGTTACCTGAACAACAAACATGGACTTTGGAGGGATTTTCATATAATGACCAAGCTTGAAATCGGAAAGGAACATTATGGCTTGTGACATGCTTATGTAACCATATGTTTTGAAGGCCACATTAGCAAGAGGTTTCCCCGGGTACATATAACCTATTATCAGCTCAGTAATCACATTCAGTCCTGGTTGCTGCGAAAAGGATTTCAGAAATTTGAGCAATCAGAAGGTAATTACTAACAAATGTGAGGACGCACAAATAAACAAACAATACAATATTTGATGTCTATACCTGATTGGTGGTAGCTGTAATGACACCAATAGGCAGGGTGAAGACCATAGCCAACGCGATGGCTAATAAGACTCCCCAGTACGGAAGCTGTAATTGTCTGCCAAATCCCTCGCATGTAAGAAACGCTAGTCCTATCACCAATAACATGAGAGAGCCGAACCACCACTGAGGAACCGGATCATAGTTTTTCCTCATCAACCTCGTGTGGACATCCCCAAACTTGTCTTTAATTGATGCTTTTGTTTGTTCCCAAATTGATCTGCAGCATAAATGGAATCACGCTTACTATATGGAAAATATTCAGATCATTTGTTAGCAAATGAATGTTATTGACCTTGAAACAACAAGTATACCTTCCATGGAAGAGTGCAACATGAGATATTGTTGCGGCCAATGTCGCAAAACTTAGGCCATATGCAAATACGAATAAGATGCTAAGATTAATATCGCTGTAATTATCGTATCCCTGTTGATTGAATGAGAAGGACGTCTCATTCAAAACTTTATTAACATCGTACTTCCCTCCATTAAAATCAAAAACATGAGAAGAGTAAATTGGGAATCGCTTGGCTTCGTACAAGTTGGTCCAGTAAGCAACTGGAATCACTATGTAAATCATGATGACATAACCAGCCAATATGTTTAGGATAGCAAATCCAGGTGTGGCTAATGGACTCCCAAGAAAACCAGCCACCGTTGCCCAATCAAGGGCAAATGACCCAATGCCTAGGCCACGAAGACCAGAACCAATTTGTTGAGCTGTGACTGAGTCCTTCCAAATCAAACAAACAAAAGAGATGGCTGTTATGGATTGAAAGAGATAGTTGGGAACGACGTAGTAGGCAAAGCTTGATACAAGGACGATTATGAAGAACTGCAGCCTTGACAGTCCTCTTTTCGGCCTCTTCTCATCATCGTGCAGCGCTCTACAAGTTCAAATAGAAGTTTCAGAAAACAATAGGAAGGTGGTATATTTTATACAAATGTCCCATTTTGATCTTAACATTCTCTGAAGAAAAAAGATCTCGTGTATACTTATAGCATTACTCGAGTTTAGGGTGAGGAGAGAGAAAGATATAGAGTTGAACCTGAAGAGAGAAACTTGAACCAGATTGGCAGGCCACCACATGTATGGTGATTCAACTAAAAACTTTCGGAACATACCAGCCCAACCATACCCAAGCAGCTAATTTCCACCAATCGTACACAATCATGCCAAATAGAAAAAAAAAAAAAAAAAAAAGAAGAAAAAAGGTTAGATTCAAGATAGTGCATGCGATTATAAAGCTCAAAAGTAAATTATCCATTAGTAGAATTGCACCTGGGTAGTTTGCGTTAGTAACATTGCTGCAATAGGGTTTAGTTGGCGATGATAGAAAGCCTTCACGATGGTAATAATGCCGACGGCATAAACAGAATTCGAGCCAGAATTTGCAAATATGGTGATAAGGACATGCTCTTTCAAGTTGAAAGGCCCTGGGTTCAATGAAAATGACCAATCTGTTCTAGGGATTTGGATCGATTTTGTAGGTAGGATCGCTGCCATTAGCTTTCCAATGGGAAGGACAACAATCTGGGCTGAAACAGAAGATATGTATAACGGATTTTGGCGATAACCAAAGAACTGGTTCAAGAAAGCAAGAACTGAGCACGAAATGATGCCCAAAACCCAGGTCCGAAATGTCAAGCATGGCAGTGTTGGATCATCCGTTATAGGGACAGTGAGTCGGACTTGCTCAATTGGGGAATCGTTTACCTCCTCTGCATATTAGAATAAATTACATTGTCATCATTGAAACGTAGCTAGCTAGCTAGCTTAGAGATAATTAAACGACTACTTTTTCAATTAATAAGCTACTCAAATGTGTAAAAACAAATGCAATCTCTGAATGCACATACGGGAATGGATACAAGTTACATAAGATGGTGTAATATCTTGGTTTATTCTGTACTGTGAAAAGCTAGAATTTGATTAAAGCTTACCAGTGCAACCATTTTCCCGAGTACACCTCTTACTACTCTTAGGGGGCAAAGATGGCAGTGGAATCATATTACTTTCTTTCTTAATTATGGTTATTACTAGAATCCTACGCTACTGCTATTAATTTGGTGAAACAGTATTTTTAGCTGGAAAAGATTTGGTAAACTCAATTAGTATAAATATATCAATATATAATCTGCTATTCTTTTTCTTGATACCATTTTTTCACTTCAGTTTTGTCTTTAAATTAAGCAGTTAAAACATGACTGGTGGAAAGATTACATCAAAGACTCCAAGTCATTTTTGGCATTAATTTAACTTTGATTAGACAGTGAAAAGAAAGGTTAGCAACCCTCCTCCTCTTTATGGCCAGCTAGTTTGGTACAGAATGGAAATTAGGCTAAAAAGCCACGGAATTAATTAAGTAATGGAATAGCTAGCATAACCAATTAAGTACCAAACATCAAAGAATTAATGAATCTCCTTCCACTGATATGGGGGTGGAAGAAAATGACAATGAATTTTGGAATCGTCTTAAGTAAATTCCATGGTGCAGGTAGCCTCTCGATCAATTATTAAGAGGGAGGGTTACCCTTAGTGAAACTACGCACAGTTAATTAGTTGGCCTACTAGTAGAATTAAGTCGGCTGCAGGCTGATCGACTACCATCCATGTCCTTTAATTTCAAGCATGCTTAATTGATAAGTACCAAGTTGTTTTCGTTTTGTCGTAATGGATTTTTGTCTTAGCCGAAGAGACTGAAAGATTTTGTTGAATTAATGAATAGAAAAAGTAAGCCCCTTTTGTGCTCCAATAAAGAATGAAAGCATTCATGGTAAACTTGACGTACTACACAGAATGAAAGCTAGCTTGGACCATTTAACTTAAGCATGGTGTGATCAAGCTCATCAAATTTCAGCATGGGTTCCCACTCATTAGTCACTAGCTAGTTGGGGTTATGGGGTTAGGATTCCCAGATCCCTTTCAACGTTGACAACAAAAAAAAAAAAAAAAAAAGAGTGAATGGTATGGTTTCCCACTGAAATCAAGATCAATATGTGTGTGTGTGTGTGTGTTACTAGTCCAAGCATGCATGATTTTAGAAATTCATTGTATTGCAGAAATTTGATTTGAAACCCAAAAGACATGAAGATTAGAAAGTTTGACAATTAAAAATGATTGCTTTATGGTGTGGCCCAAACTAAAGTAGGAATTTGGTTTGACCTCAGCTTATTTTAAGGTCAGTGGATCACCAACTGGCTTTGTTCACACAGAGAGAGAGAGAGAGAGAGAGAGAGAGAGAGAGAGAGAGATCTTCTGAGGAGAAATTAAAGTTAAGAAATTTCTTGTACAAAATATCTCTCGGAGATTAGATGGTTAAGCTAGAATTCAAAAACCAGCATTTGTATCCACTAATTACTACAACGTCTTACTTTTCTTTTGATTCTGCTATATCTATATATATAAATACTACTCCACTAATTACTTATCAGGGAATTAATCTCTAAATAATTAACAGATTCCATCATCAAATTAATTGAATTTCTAGAAGTTAAGATATACTGGAGTATATAACACATACAAATAAAGCAATATATAAACAGAGGAGGAGGAGGAGGAGGAGGAGGAGGATGATACAAAAGTTGACAGTATTGCTCTGCTCTGCTCTGCTCTGCATTACAGCGTACAGACAGACTGTCTGTCACTACTCAAAAGCATAAATAACAACCCATGTTGACAAATTGACATTAAACTAAACCTAATCAACCTGCTGCCATGTGCCATTAACAAGTATTTGTCCATCAACATATATATAAACATAATACCAGTACTATTTTTAATCAATTCAATTCAAGTAAACAAAACAAATTATACGTTTATGCATGGGTTACTAATTATATAAATCCCTGCATGTTAATTATCAAAAAAAAACACACACACAAAAAATCCCACATATATCTAAGTACGATGATTGAGATTCGACGAAACAGTCATATACTCGGATTAATTATCCGGTCATAAATATGATTCAGCTTTTGAGTTAGTAAGGCCCATATATGCTATGTTTATAGAGTAAATGATATGCATGTGAATGAACTATATATATATATATATATATATATATATATGTAATGGAGCAAAAGTAATTTAATTACCTTCATCCAAAGTAGTCATATCAGCAACATGATTCAGCTTCTTGGAATACTCGAATGGCACCGGACTAGTCTCTGAATTCTCCATTGTAGCAGTCAGTATTCAAGAAATTTCTCTAATGATATGATGTGTAAAGCTAGCTAGCTAGCTGTTATATATATATATATACCTTCAAGCCAAAGAGCCTGCTAGCTAAGGGATGTATATATGGAATTAATGGTAAAAGCTTTAAGAATCCAATGATTGGAATATTTGGAATCCAGTTTCAAATCTTTCTTGCATTTCTTTAATTTTCCTTTCCTTTGGAGTGAGGAAAAGAAAGGTTGAAACAACTGATTCTTTAGTAGATAGCTAGCTAGGCGGTGAGAGCTAGAGAAGAATGGCTGGAATTCTGTATATATAATTTGTATGTGACGGTGACAGTGACACCAACCAGAAAATACTCAGATTAACATGTTCTAATGGATTGGATTTCAAGCTCACTTCCTCTTTATATTTGAATTGAATGGGAATGGAACAAGTTAGTTAATAAAATAAAAATGAAAAGGGTGCCTTGTACCTATCTTTTGTCATAATCTTCCTTACAATTATTATTATACTTCTAATAATACAATAATATAGTTTTGTCATATAGTCCTTGCACTATTTTTTGTTTCATTCTAATACCCTTTCTTAACCTGTTCCTTTTTGGACAAAGACAAGATTTGGGTCATCTTATTATTATTATTACTCCCTCTGTCCCGGATAAATGTTCCTACTTTCTATTTTGGAATGTCCCAACTAATGTTCCTAAAGACTTTGATCTACCTATTCTCTACCATTCTTCTTAATATACCTTTAAAACTTTATTTAATATAACACATCCCAAAGAAACTTAGTTATTTAAAGTAGTTGAACTCAATTAATTTTTATGAGTATTATGGTCAGAACACATTTAACAGCACATCATTAATTATATTTCTTAATTTTTGTGTTTTATCCACTAGGAATATTTATCCGGGACGGAGGAAGTATTATTTTATTTAAAGAAGATTCACCGTAACGTTTAGGATGGAGTAAGACCCCCCTTTAATTTCTCTCATTTACCTCTGTTTTAAAATGACAAAGATTATGACAATAACATTATTCTCTACGTTTTATTTGATCAACAAGTCTGATTATTCTTTGATTTATTATTATCCTTAAAATTTGACATAATTATAACAATATTTTAGTTTATCAATGTGATATTTTACATCGGATAGATGTGAGACTTGTGTGTACCTTATAATTAGTCACTCACTATCACTAAGCACCAACCTTTTTTATGAACTTTTGAGGTCGTTACGAATAGTATCAGACCGCTTCGGGCACGAATCGTTACAAATAATATCAGAGCACATCCCGGCTCTCAATAAAATATTTCAAAATACCATAATGAATCTTTTGTTTGAAACTTGAAAGTGAGCGTAAATTGCTCTTTTTCCACTTTCCAACATTTTTATTCCGAGCTTTTTATCATCCCTTAAACTCCTACAATACGTTCAAATCCCAATAATTTCGATTTCTTTAATTAACTCTTCCAATACTAGTTTATATTTCTTCATTTAGGCGCAATTCAAATTTTAGTTTTGTAGGAAATCCAATAACCTCCATTATTAATTTGCCATAAACAACTTTCTGTAATTTAACTATATAGTTAAAATTTAAAATTCAAATAAATATTGGTGAATATGCTTCTCCATCGGTCCCTAAATGCGTGTCCATTTAAAAAAAATATCTATTTTTAAATAAATTTACTAATTTCACCTTTGACACATATCTTGCTCTAGTATAAAATTTAATATTTTCACCAATATTTACTTGAACTTAAAAATAAAATTTGAGAAAGTTGACACTTTTTTTTCTAACGAATTAAATAGGATAGATAGAATTATTTATTTTTGTAGAAACGGAAGGAGCCATAGGCGGGATCTAAAAATTGAGGCATAATTATACTATGAGTCCATACCAACCTGCTGTAACAATAATAAATAGCTAAATATGACTAAATAAATTAAAAATAATGATCACATTACAAAATTAAAATTAAAAATTAAAATCAAACTTACTAATTACTATCATTTCAAAGTAGAGGGAAGAAGGGGAATACTTTAATAACTTGAGGGAAAAGAGGAAATACTTTAATAACTTGAGGGGGAGGTTGTCATTTTAAAAATTAAAAACCCTAAAGCTAATAACTCACACGCCTCTCTCTCTCTCACAAATCCATTGACCAGTCTCACACGCCTCTCTCTCTCTCTCTCAGTCTCACATAGGCCATACATGATCTCTCTCTCTCTCTCTCTCTCTCTCTCTCTCACTGTCTCACACAGACGACATGTAGCGACCCAACCCGGATCGCTAGTGAGCTGTTAATCCCACAGACTCAGACCTGACCAGCCCTCTAACCGAGTAGCACAGTCAGACCTCAAGAACTTCCCATGCCTAGTCATGGGTTTCATGCCTTCCCCCACATTCGAACCCCTGACCTCTAGGTAAGGACAAAGGTCTTTAAATATGAATGTGAGTACCAATTGAGTCATATTTAAAGACCTTTGTACCTTACCTAGAGGTCAGGGGTTCGAGTGTGGGGGAAGGCAAAAACCCATGACTAGGCATGGGAAGGTCGTGAGTGCGACTGAGGAGACCATCGCGGGACCCACAGGGCTCGGATGTAAAGGACCAGGTCGTGACAGTTCGTGGAGTTATATTTCTTGTAATCTGTAGTTGCTTATAGTTTGATTTAACCTTGCTTTGTCTCCTCACTCTGTTGGTATTTCTATTCAAGAGATATGTACTTTTTCCCTTTTTTCATCTTAGAACCATCCTCTTCAGCTGTTAATCTCACACCATCCACGTTGAAGGGCAGCAATGAGGATGTTCTTGTGAAAACTTTTGTAACTAATGATTCATCAACAATTTACTCCTTGTATGTTCCCAGTGCGAACATTTCATGCAGTTATATTCCTAATTCTATTATCAAATTGGTATAATATGTGCTTACATTCAGGGTGTATGGAGGGCATCATTCAGCTTGCTAATGCAGACATACAAAATTCTGGTGCAAAGGCTGCTGCTTCTGGTCGCTTAGCTTCTCTTGCAGTCATTTCTTGTAAAGGTAGAAAACTGTTCCTGGTGCTTGTTAAGATTGATAGATTGTTAGGCCTCTCTTTAACAGCGTAAGCCTTTAGGTAAGTTGGATACTATATGGTATAAGAGGTCTAGTCATGCAAGGGTTTCAAGGCATCCCACTTGCAATCTTTTCCCTCTTTAGCAACTTTATCCTTTACTCCCTCTATTCCAAAATACGTGTCCCTATTGACTTTACTGTCTCAAGCTATGGTGAGTGGTTGCAATATTGAGGAGGTGTAACATATGCCTGCAAGTGAGTGAGAATCAAGTATAAAAACAATTCAAACATGCCCAAAGCAAAGTCTTTTATGCATTTATGTCTCATGATGGTTTTTTGCTAATAGTGGATGCTACTATTAGGTTGTGCTTTCAGTTTCTAAATGTGATAGTTCTCTTCTTAAACAAAAGTAAATAATTATTGTTATAAGTTAGTTGTAAGATAATCATGTAGAAACTTGTTAAGTTTCAGCATCCAACATTACTTTAATCTGTTATTATTTTTGCTACTAGAAAAGAAACTAGGGAATTTTTTTTTCAAAATGTAGCGGTACATTAATCTCTAATCCACCACAATACTTCTGAAAATATTGTCATGTTTGACATTATTCACTTTAAATTTGATTGATTTCTTATCAAGTGCATATTGCTTACTTTGAGTTGTCAATATAGCTTGCCCGAGAGATGGTGATAAGTCCTGGAAATTCAAGGCAAGGGCATACTGCTGTGACGAGAAAAGCTGCACCATCGGAGGTAATTGGACATCTGCATATGTACAAGGTTTCTTTCAAATATCTGAAGTGATGACTACCCTAGGAGTCTTAAGTTTCAAGTGTCTTTTCAGCTCTGTTGCTTTGCCTCGAACAGTTTTCCTTGTTTCTTAATTTTTTCTTGTCCAAATTTGTACAAGTAATGTAATCATGGTATATTGAAAATTTTCCTGTATTTATGAAGAATTTTGAACTAGTGATGAATTTTTGCATCTTAATTAAATACAAAAACTTCTTTGGCAACTTCAATTTTGTAATTTTGTGGCTGTGATATGTGGGTGGATGTGGAGGTGCGGGGACGGGAATGGGTTACAGAACAGGTTCTGGGAATTTAAAAAAAAAAAAAAAAACTTAGACCTAAGACAACGTTTCTAAAAAAAAAACGTTGTGTTAGGTCTAAGACAACGTTTTTTGAGAAATGTTGTCTTAGGTCTAAGACAACGTTTTTAAAACGTTGTCTTATGTCTATAACAATGTTTTAAAAAATGTTGTCTTAGACCGAAGACAACATTTTTTAAAACATTGTTATAGACATAAGACAACGTTTTAAAAACGTTGTCTTAGACCTAAGACAATATTTTTTAAATGTTGTCTAATGAAGCTTCAAAGAATGGGATTTCAACTTGGAAGGGAAACAACAACGTTTTTTGCAACGTTTTTCAAAACGTTGTCTAAAACTACACCCTACGACAACGTTGGATTAGACAACGTTTTGGAAAACGTTGTCTTTTCCCTATAACAACGTTTTAAAAACGTTGTTAAAAGTCATTTTTGTTGTAGTGTATATATATATATATATATATATATATATATATATATATATATATTGATCACGCCAAAAAGATCTTCGTGACCACGTCGGATCCACGTGTATAGCTAGCTTCTGGTCAAGATGCCTCAGCTCTCAAAAGACGTCTCTGGTCGGGACCAAACCGTCGCGAGTGAGCTGAGTTCCTAGCTGTAAGACAATGTAAAACACCGTCAAGGATGTCGGGGGTTCACCCGACTAGTACCCTCCGGCGTGAGAATCAGTATCGGAATAAATGTAGAGGCAGTTTGATGTTTAATGCTAATTGATCCTTCACAGGGAATGAAGGTGAGGGTGTTTAATGCTAGTAAGTAAATGTGATTCCCCAGTATCTTGCTTCATTCTTAGGAGTAAATGCAGTTTATCTTTAAATGAAAATAATACCTTCCTTTTATAGCCGGAGATGGTGTGTTAAAATATATGAAGTTAGTCACCTGGACCTTGGGGAATCGGTGTTCATTAGTGAACCCATTCCTCTGTCAGTCTGCAGGGACAGGATAGAAGCTTCCACCTTGGGAATGGGGAGAAGCCATAAATGCTACTGTTGCTTTGTTCAGAAGAAAGCCCTCCTTCCAGTGGGAATGTCTTGCCTCTTCCAGGGAATGCGCGGACAATCAGTGTGTATTGAATACTTGATGTTGACCCAGGGCCGAGGAGTAGTCTGTTCGTCGAGGTACTCCAGTTCATCGGCGAGGGCATTCTTGAACTTGCTCCAAGGATGAGCTCGGAAGATAACCTCGGTTCAAAGATCTTGGGGGTGTCTTTAATTGGGGACCTCGTCTTAAGTCCTTGACTGATTCTTCGATTGAGATCCTCGGTTGCTTCCGAGGACCGGATTACTATATTCGTCGTGGAAACTGGGACCTACTTGGGCTGTTGTGGACAACACGTAGGATGGGGAATTTGGAGGATCCCATTAGTAGCCCTCGAGTCCTTGAGTGTAATGGATTTATCCTGAACGAGAGGAATCTACCCAATAGCCCGTCATAGGTGCTCCGAGCTCCTTTCTTCTCTAGAGGTAGCGAAACCAGCTCGATCTGGCAATTTCGGCGAGCTGTTCCGGAAGCTACACATCAAACTCGTCTTGGGATGGCACGAATGCAAAGGGTGACATTCCTGTGACGATGAGTGGGGAGTACGGAGCTGCTCTACATTAATTTTGCGTCCTTTCAAATTTCAGAACGCGGCTGGACGTTCTTCTACTCGCGCGTGGCCTTCACGACATTGGCTTTCAGAAGAAGCCAAGCTAGGATCCGCGTGTTTTTATTCGGGTCGACCCAATGACCCGGGCTATAAAAAGGGAAAATCACTGTTTGATTTTCACTTTTCACTAAACCTCTGCAAAAACCCTTCTTCTCCGACGGTTCCAAGAAACTTCCGGCGACATCACTGTTCTGAGAAAACTCATTGCTGCTCATTTCGTCCACCCTAGTTCTCGTTTGTTATGTAAGTTAGCCTTTCCTTCCTTTTATGTTTTCTTTAGTATCGGTTTTTAGCCACTTTGGCCTATTCCTATTTGCTAACTTTTGGGTTTTTTCGATTCCTGTCGCTGGTACTAACTCCGGCGTCCTCTAGATTCTCAGGTGAACTGTTTATCTTCTCTTCTCGTCGCCCCAAATTTCACCTCGATTCAGGTAATTTCTTGCTCGGCTCCCCCTTTTTTATAGTCTTTAGTATGTCATTTTTAGAAGGAGTCAATTTTGTCTTCAACCCTATCGAGTCTTCGAGCTCGACGTCTTCGTCGAGCTTGGTTTCGTCGAGCTCTCCCTCTACGAGCTCAACATCCTCGTCTGGCTTTGCCTCCTCGTCCGTTTTTGCTCGCTCTCCTACTGGTGAGAACATATATAGGCAATCTCAAGGTCGATGGGCCTTCGTACCCCCCAGCGCGGCGAGGGCATTCTTAGTGAGTCAGGGTATTGAGGTAAAAATTTCTTTCGTGGTCGCTGATGATCTTTATGATATTCCCGATCTCCCTCTGTCTTCCGCCATGTATGTATTCCATCACCATGAGGTTGTAAACAAGCTCTGGGACCATTATTTCACCATTGATAAAATAATAGCCCGGATTAAGGCCAGGAGAGAGAGAAGGGATTATAAGGCTGCTGAGGCCAAGAAAGCTTGTGCCAATCGGTCTAAAGTTTACCAGGCTGCTAGAGCTGAGAGAGCTTGCTCTAGTCATAGGAGGTACAAAAGGACGGCCACGGGTCTTTCATCTGCTCACCTGTCTCGGTCTAATGAATCTACTTCTATACATATGGCTAGGACTAAAAGCGGAGCATCTACTTCAGGTCGACCTCCAGTTCCTCCCATAGTTTCTTTCGAGCAAAGAGCCCCCAGGCAGTGGGCTGTTAAAGAGTGGAAGAATCAAGCCACCACCATCGATCTATTAGTATGGAGGACTCGCTTTGAATACCTGACCAATGATTTTCGGGTTTCGCTCCCTCGAGCTGACAGCCAACTATATGATATTCGACAGAGGAGAGATAAAGTCAGTTTTATCTTAGCTTTTTGAGGTTGGCCTCCGACTGCCTCTCGATCCCTTCATTTGTCTTTTCTTGAAGAATATGTCTGCCCATCCTTTGGACCTCTCCCTGAATACTATGAGGATGCTGTCGAGCTTTGTCGTAGTAGTCCGTTCTCACGGATTTGAGCTGACCCTCAACCTTCATCGTCATTATTTCTTGGTGAATAATACCCAAGGTCGACTTCATTGCAAGACCCAGAACTATGGGGTCAAACTCTTCACCGATACCCCCAGCAAAGTCAGCGGCTGGGTAGATAAAGTCATTTTGTTTGAATGCAGGAGGGGATGGTGTTTTCCCCCTCCTCGTCAAGCTTTTAAGGTTCCCGACCTTAATTCGAATGAGTTGACAGCCTATGAGAAGAGGGTAAAAGCTGCTATCGAGCTTGATCTAGGCTTCGAGGGTAAGGCATCTTCTCGTCTTTATGACTGGGCCGCTATTGTTAAGAGTAAGCCCCTGCTACGCATTGCCGGGCTGTCAAGCAGGGAGGTCGCGACGATCACGAACTCACAGTTACCCTTAGCTTTGGGGAAGGGACCAATGAGGTCTATTCCCCACATGTCGAATGGCCAGGCTGCTACCACCGGAGTTTGAGGGACTGCTGGTAGGCGAGGGATGTCTGCAAATCTTTGACACTTATCGCATGTCCTTACATAAGCTTCAGCGTCCTTTCTTAAGCTCGGCCAATAGTAGCCATGGAAAATAATTCGATCTGCTAACATCCTTTCTCCGGGGTGTCCTCCGCAAACGCCTTCATGAACCTCGGCGAGTAGATCTTCTACCGTTTCTGGTCGCACGCATCGGAGCAGTAGTTTAGTAAACGATTTTCTGTAAAGCACCTCCCTGATTATAGTGTACCTTGCTGCTCTCTTTCGCACGATCTGTGCCATGTTGTTGTTATCTGGCAATCTTCCCCATTCGATGTATTCCTGAATTTCATCGATCCAGCATTTAGGGGTGGATATGATGGGCAGAACGGGCTCCTTGTTAATGGAGGGTATATCTAGGAACTCTTTCTGCATCCCTCTAGGAAGATCCTTCAGCTTACCAGAGGCTATCTTTGATAGATAATCCGCCCTAGTGTTGTTTGTTCTTTCGATCTGCACCAGTTCCCAATACTTGAATTCCCCCAGCAACTTTCTTGCAAGCTCGCAATATTTCAGTAACGCGGGGTGACAGACCCCATATTCCCTCAAAATTTTCCTCACAACTAGTTGGGAGTCACTAAAGATGAGCAAGTGCTGGGCCCCGACTTCTTTGGCGAGCTCGATGCCGGCGATCAAAGCCTCGTACTTTGCCTGGTTGTTGGATGCGGGGAAGTTGAATCGAACGGCTCTGCTTATCTCCTCTCCTTCAGGTGATACTAATGATAACTCCACACCACTTCCTCCTTTGCTCGACGAACTATCGACGTACATTGTCCAGTAGCTTTCGGACCTTACCACAGATTTAGATTTCGTTCCTTCTCCGGGCGAGCTAGGGGATTTGTTTGGTGTGCTCACCTTCCCCGGTTCGACTGAATTTGAGTCATCCCTGGCAAATGATGTTTCTACGATGAAGTCTGCCAAGATCTGAGCTTTGACCGCCTTTCTCTGCTCGTAAGTTATATCGTACCCTGATAATTCCACTGCCCACTTTATCATCCTTCCGGCTACATCGGGCTTATGAAGTAATCTCCTCAGTGGTAGGTCGGTGTAGACGATCAAAGCATGGGCTTGAAAATAATATCGGAGTCTCCGGGCTGCTACTACTAAGGCCAAGACCACCTTTTCAACGTTTAGGTACCTTGTCTCCACGTCGGTTAGAGCGTGGGAGACGTAATACACAGGTCCTTGAATCTCCTTATCTTGCCTTAGTAAGACCGATGCTACAGCTGAGTCTGAAGCGGCGAGGTATACGTACAGGATTTCGGAGCGTTTTGGGCTGGAGAGCAGCGGTGGGCTGCCGAGATATTCCTTCAGCTCGGCAAATGCCCTGTCGCATTCTTCGTTCCATAAAAAATTCTTTGTTCCCTTCAATGCTTTGAAAAATGGCAGGCTTCTTTCTGCTGCCTTGGCGATGAACCGACTTAAAGCCGTAATATGCCCATTCAGCTGTTGGATTCCTCGCAATGAGGTTGGAGCCTGCATGTCTACCAAAGCCTTGATCTTTTTGGGATTAGCCTCAATCCCCCTTTCATTCACCATATAGCCCAAAAATTTTCCCGCCTTTTACTCCAAAAGCGCATTTCGCGGGATTCAGCTTCATCTTGTTCTTCCTCAGGTTGGCAAATGTCTCGTCGAGGTCGGCGATGTGGCTGATTCCTTTCGTCTTGATAACTGATGAATGAGTATTTTACTCATTTATTGGGTATTTATCCGGCTTAGATTTAGCTAATTCTCGAGGTTTTTGTTATCTAATATTGTGTTTTAGTGTTATTTTATAGTTTCAGGGGTTAAAGGGGTTAAACTTGCAAAGTTGGATGGCTTGGAAGTGATTTCAGAAGATTTCGTTACACTCCGTTAGAAATCATAATGGAAAAGGACTATTTTGCAAAAGAAAAGTTAACGGAATGTGTACTTTTGATGGATGGCTCAAGTTTCTAGAAGAATTTATGAGGAAGAAAGTCAACTCAAGACATCCTAAGTCCAATGAAGTTAATTCAAGTCAGCTCATGTTGAAGAAAGTAAAGTAAAAGCCAAAAATGCCAATTTAGGGGTGTAAAGTGTAATTTTTAGAAAGTTGAAGGCAGAATCATAAAATCTGCTTTATGTCAACTTAGGGCAACGCATGGTGTTTCTTTTTGGGAAGTGTGCGGCTGCTTTAGATTATTTTTGGACAGTTTTAATGTATTGTATCCCTTTTCCCTTGGTTGTTGTATATTATTAGGTTATAAATATATCCCTTTTAGGTTAGGATTGAAGGGAATCTTCTTGTATAATTTTTCTTTGTCTATGAAGAAAATTAATTCAAGAATGGTTCAAGTTTTTGTACTATCAATTATTATGAGCTAAATTCATCTTTCTAGGGATTGGAGGTAAATTGTATCAAATTCTTATGCTCTAATTTATTTATAATTCATTCAACATCTTGTGTTTCAATGGAGCATTAAAATTGAATCTCTTCTGGTATTTATACGTGAAGGTATATTTTATCGTTTTGATTATTTGGATATAGTGAATTGTATGACCAGAATACATAAGCTATATGTGTGTCATCTCCATTGTTACTTAAATTCTATTAATTCATGACCATGCTAAGATAGAATTTAGGTGTTATAATCTTTGTGTGCTTAAAGGATTCTTGAATTGTTATATGGACGGACCAAGAAAGTATAACAATTTGAGAATACTAAGATTGCAAACCGTGACCCAAGCGTCCCAATCTTTAGTCATGTGATTACCCTTGATGTTGTTTGATACATTATTTGCATGAGCATAAGAAGGCGATATAATTGAAATCCTATTCCTAGATTCTCTCTACGTTTGGTAAACTCTCTATTTACTTGCTTTGATAATTTAGTTGATAAATTAGTTTAAATTTTTGTCAGTAGTTTTTAGGAAATCAACAAAAACCCCCCCTTGTCTTTTATTTTTGTTCTTTAAGTTATTAGTTAAATAATAATCAATCATTCTCTTGTCTCTGTGGTTCGACCCTTGTTTTTGCGCAGCTATACTCCGGTATTCTCGTGCACTTGCGAGGTAAAATTTTCATTCATCAAGTTTTTGGCGCCGTTGCCGGGGACAAGTTAGATTGATTGAGTAAGTTTAACTGGTAACGTCGTGGTGTCTGAACTTGTATGTTCGGTCGCCGTTCACTGAATCCCACGCTGGCGGAATTCAACGATAATATTAATCGGGTAGGTAGGAACATAGAGGCAGAACTAAATCAAGAAGAGCATCTGCCAAATCCTGAACCTGACTTGCAGTTGGATCAGCAAAACAATAACATGGTTGCACAAAGGTATATGAAGGATTATGCTCGCCCTAGAATTGACCAATCACCCTCTCCTTTGGCCCTACCTGCTGCCACTAGGAATTATGAAGTTAAGGGTCATTACTTGAATCTTCTGCCTTCCTTTCACGGAATGGCTACAGAGGACCCTTTGAGTTTTCTCCGTGAGTTTCATGCCACTGTCGATAACCTCCCTCGTGGAGTGTTAACGGAGGAACAACTCAGGATGCGCTGCATTCCTTTCGCTTTAAAGGATGCAGCCAAAGTTTGGTGGAATACTCTGCTTCCAGGCAGTTTGCAAACGTGGCAGCAAGTGGCTGACACGTTCATTCAGAAGTTTTATGCACATCCCACCTTGGCTGAAATGAGAAAGAAAATTATAAACTTTTCGCAAGAGCCAGGAGAGTCCTTTCATGAAACTTGGGACAGATATAAACAACTTCAATTTCAATGTCCGCATCATGATTTTCCACCTTCGATAAAACTCATAATCCTGTGGCCGGCTATAGCGTCGACGAGTTGATCGATCCTTGGGAGAGGATACGAATCTTTTGGGTAGACTTTGTTGAGGTCGGTGAAGTCCACACACATGCGCCACTTTTTACTCATCTTTTTCACCATCACCACGTTGGCTAGCCAGGTTGGGTACAGGATTTCCTCAATGATTCCTGTTATGAGTAATTTTTTGACCTCCTCCTTGATCGCGGCCTACTTTTTTGGGGAGAAGACACGAGGTCGCTGTTGTATCGGTGTGATACTTGTATCCACGCTCAATCTATGTACTGCGACCTCTTCATCGATGTCTTTCATGTCCTCGACCGTCCAAGCGAAGACGTCGGTATTTGCCCGCAAGAACTCGATGATCTCTTCCCTTTCTGCAAGAGGTATTTCCCTTCCTACCTTGATTCTCTGGTCCGGATAGTCGAAATTCACGACTACCTCGTCTAAATCTTCGTGGGGTAGAATGTCGGGCTCATTGCGGTTATCCAAGCTTTCCACTACGATCATCCCATTTTGAGGTCGGTTACTTGGTCCGGGGATTGAGCCTGACTGGGCTAGCTCGGGTATCCCCGAATCTCCATCCTCTTCTTGCGAGCTAGCCTTCCTAGCTCGCTTTGATTGCTACGGATTAGCGGAGACTGGGCTAGTTTGATTGGCCTGGTTTCCTTCCACTCCAGTTTCTTCAACCAGTGTCGTGTAGTCGAGTAACTAGCGGGTCCCTCTTTCCCAATAGGAGGATCTTCGGGAAACTTCTCCACTGATGATACTGTCCCCTTTTTTTTCATCTTTTCTTCATTTTGTCTGACCAGTTTCAGGTACACGAGGGTACTTTTAGGGTTGTTTTTCATCATGCCCGTTCCTCCGCTGGTCGGGAACTTGATTCTCTGGTGGGCTGGCGAGGAGACCATATCAAATTTTATCTGAGCGGGCAGCCCACGTATTGCGTTGTAGGGGGAGCCGAGGTCGATCACATGAAAGTTGACATCCTCGGTTCGGGACCGATCATTGTCTCCTAGGGTAACCTGGAGAGTTATCACCCCTTTTACCGAGACCTTGTGTCCTGTGAATCCCTCGAGCCTCACTCCGCTCGGGCTAAGATGAGCGTCTCTGAATCCCAGTGCTTTGAAGCAATCGTAAAACATAACATTCCGCCCTACCCCCGTGTCGATCAACACTCTCCTGACATACCGGCTCCCGATTTGAACACGAATAGTCAATGACTGTTCTTTTGCTGTGGGATTTGTAGCAAGCTCGCTGGGATAAAACGTAATTCCTTCCTCGCTCCTGTGGGGCAACGGGCTGAACACTTTGTCTAGGCTATGAATGGTGTCCTTGAGCTGCGTTATACTTCTCGTGTCCCCCGAATGGTGTGGAGGCAGTTTGATGTTTAATGCTAACTGATCCTTCACAGGGAATGAAGGTGAGGGTGTTTAATGCTAGTAAGTAAATGTGATTCTCAAGTATCTTGGTTCGTTCTTAGGAGTAAATGCAACTTATCTTTAAATGAAAATAATACCTTCCTTTTATAGTCGGATATGTCGTGTTGAAATATATGAAGTTAGTCACCTGGACCTTGGGGAATTGGTGTTCATTAGTGAACCCATTCCTCTGTCAGTCTGCAGGGACATGATAGAAGCTTCCGCCTTGGGAATGTGGAGAAGCCATAAATGCTACTGTTGCTTTGTTCAGAAGAAAATCTTCCTTCTAGTGGGAATGTCTTGCCTCTTCCAGGGAATGCGCTGACAATTAGTGTGCATTGAATACTTGATGTTGACCCAGGGCCGAGGAGTACTCTGTTCGCCGAGTTACTCCAGTTCATCAGCGAGGGCATTCTTGAACTAGCTCCGAGGATGAGCTCGGAAGATAACCTTGGTTCAAAGATCTTGGGGGTGTCTTTAATTGGGGACCTCGTCTTAAGTCCTTGACTGATTCTTCGGTTGAGAACCTCGGTTGCTTCTGAGGACCGGATTACTATGTTCGTCGTGAAAACTGGGACCTACTTGGGCTGTCGTGGACAACACATAGGATGGGGAATTTGGAGGATCCCATCATATATATATACATACATATATATATATATATATGGGAGTATTTAATATTTACTTTTTTATTTAACCATCAATGGTTATTCTTATTTTCAACCATTGGATCAAAAATTAAAGGTTGAGATTTAATGGTTAGTTGAAAAATACAATTAATGCAAGTAGGTGAGTCATTTAATGCATTAAATCTCAACATTTAATTTTTGATCCAATGGTTGAAAATGAGAGTAACCATTGATGGTTAAATAAAAAAGTAACCATATATATATATATATATATATATATATATATATATATACACACACACGCTTGTGATTGGATTCAATCTCACAACTAATTTGGTGACTTTTATCAATATTTTGGGGAAGACTTTGATCGCCCGTAAAGGGGTTCAAAGCATTCGTAATCACCATTAATATCCATTATCTATCTGCATGCAATTAATCACCGAAAATACCACCACCTGTCTGTCTATCATGATCTACCATTAATTAAAAAGTAGAATTGCTGTATATATATCAAGTTTGCCATCACTCCCACTGTCTTTTAGTTTCTGTATATATATATATATATATATATATATATATATATGAACACAATGACACAAACACATCAATATGTATCCAGTGCCGGCCCCAATATAGAGTATTATGGGCTCCAACCTAAATAAACTAAACTATTAATTAATTATTTATTTATTGCAAACATAATATGTAAAACTTTAATTAAACTTTTAAACCTAATTATCTAGATAAACATCTTACAATAGATTTTAAATAACACAAAAAAGAAAAGTAAACCAAACAAAATTTTAAATTAGTTAAGAATGAATAGATTAGAGTTCCGAGATATAACTTCGTCGAAATCAATAGCAATGAAAGATTCAATGGTGTAGTGTTTTTTTTTTATTCTAAATCACTTTGATTTTTTTTTGATTACCGAATCCCGACTCTCAAATCTCGATTCTCTCTCCTCACCTCACTTATATAATAAATTAACAAAAATTTAATTTTCTTTTAGTTTGAGCCCAAGTATTAGATGTAGGCTTTAAAATGAGATATGACTATATGAGTAGTGGATTTTATTTATAATAAAGATAAAACTTTAATATTGAACTAATTATTATGGGTTTTCTATTACACTTTTAAGGCGTAGGTATTATGATTTATATATATTGGGCTATTAAGTGAGATTGGGGGTGGGGGGGACTTTTAAGTGTAAAAAATTGGGGGGTTTAGGCGGCTACGTAGTTGGCCTATGCTCAGGGCCAACCCTATATGTATCAGTTGATTATATATGATCGATAAGCAATCTAATAAACGTAAACGCAATCATGCATCAAACTATATATATACTCATCGTACCTTTAAAAAATCTCATTTTCGCTATCACTCTCATTCTCGACTCTAGTATTGTTTTTTAGGGGTGGCAATTCGTGTCATCGTGTCGTGTTCGTGCCACACTATCGTGTTTTTGTGTTATCTATCTTATTTGATCATAAATATAATAATATACATTATTTTAACTAAATTTATAATTTTGTACTTTCGTGTCGTGATTCGTGTCGTGTCGTGTCGTGCCTTATCATGTCTTTTGTCTCTTTAATTCGTGTTTATAATCGTGTCGTGCTGGTACGTGCAATCGTGTTGTGTCTGCTATTGCCACCCCTACTGTTTTTGTGGCTTTCAGCCTATGTATTTGAAGTATTAATTAACTAATGCAAAGGAGTACTAACCCTTTTAATTAATTAGAACATCATCTTCTAATCTATCTCCACGGTACGTACAACTCTCATATTGTCATTCTCCGCCTTCTCTCTTCATTGAATTATATTTTAGATTTTGAACTCTCAACTACATATATAGGATGTTACATACTCCCTCCCTCCTTCCAAAAAAAAAATCAAAATCTTATTTGACAAGTCAAATATTTTAATTAAGATTGTAGTTTTATTAATTTGTTAGTACCTTTAAAAAATTGCACCAAAAAATGGGACTATATATATTGGATAAATCAAAGAGGAAAAATTGACTATTTATTTAGAAGGGAGAGAGTATTTATTTTTCGAATGATATATCAATATACTATATACCATGCATATCCCTACAGAAAAAACAGATTTGGCATCTCCAAGCTGCAGCATAATTAAAAAGAGTCTTTAAAATAAAACAGTTTAGAAATATATATATATATATATATATATATTAAATTTTTGGGGAGAGTGGACCACATTGTAACTGAAGCATGGGTTGTTTTTGTAAGTTTAGCACTTGTTCTGTTTCCAAGATTTTTAATATTCTCTGCCCTTTGAATTTGAATTTGAATTTGATTGATGAATTTTCTAGCTACTTTTTGGGTGGTTAAGAAGCAATAGCAGCATTAGAGTGTTTCATCTTCTGTTTTAACTGTTGGATGTGTGTCACATGTGCATGTGAATAAACAACGTTAATTACCCCGTAATTTTTTATGCACATGTGGCGCACATCCAACGGCTGGAATAAGAGATGAAACACCATTTTGAAATAGAAGATCCGATTTGTAGCAGCATAGGGCGGGCTGTCAAGCTCACCATATATCACACCAAGCCATTAATTATTCATCCCTTATTGGATAGTGGAGAGGTCCAATATTGATTATATGGAGAATTAAGAGCCTGTTTATCCAGTTTTTTCTCTCAAAATACAGTTTTTAAAAACGCTGCTAGAAAAAATAAGCAGCGTTTTTAAGTGATATCTCATACGCATTTATAAGAAAAAATCGCATTTTAAAAATGATGCATTTTAAAAACGTTGTACCAAACGGGCTCTAATTAATATATATATCTACATTATTAATTAGTCATAACTCTGAATATCTAACATTTTGAACCCAAAACTTTTTAATCCGTAGAATCTCAAAATGGACCACCATTATCTTAAGCCCTCATAATGAAACTCTTGACTAATTTGCGGCTAATCTAGTCCCAGTCCCATATATGATTATGCACACAACCACCTTATCCTGATCTTGTTGAATATAGTGGATTGAGAAAAGTCGATTTCTATTATAACATTAGTGTTTTAAATAATAAATTAAAACAAATTAAAGTATGTATTTTTATTTTTTTTTAATCATTTAAAATATCCACACAAGTCACCAATGAGCTCGAGCCCCAGCTCTTGAGCTCACGTGAAGTTAAGCTTCGACTCAGCTCATTTTGAAATAATTAAAGTTAAAGTATGATTCAAGGTTGCAAGCTTAATTAGATTTTAGTGAACTAAACATCAGGAGAAACATTTTGTTTCATACGACAAGAGCATGCGGCAAGCAAGCAATTATTTACAATCTATATATCAGCTGCTTAATCAACTCATTAATATATTCAGATTTAGCTTGGATCACTAGCATAAATAAATTTCATTTCATTTTTTACTGACCAAAGCAAGATCATGATCACATGAGAAATGGTCATACTTACTTATCATGGATGTATGGTACAATATATATATATATATATATATATATATATGTGTGTGTGTGTGTGTGTGTGTGTGTGTGTGTGTTAGAATTAAGAAGAAGAAGAAGAATAAAAATTTGGGTAATCATGATGCCGGAATCTAGTGCTTGGTACATTGCATGCTCTCTCAAAGATATTTTATGTGCATGTGACCAAAAAGAGTGTTAAGAGAGAAACTTAATGCATGGTAATTAAGGGATCTATATATCTGTATTTTGGACCTTACGTTCGTTGACAGGTAGGCAGGCTCAGGCAGCCACAAATGCAGCTGATATATATATATATATATATATATATATATATATATATTATTGGAAGAGTAAGGTGACCATGCGAGCGAGGAAGAAGTATATATATATAAATGGCCAAATTACAATTTTCCCCCCAAAGTATACACCAAATCTCAGTTTGCTACCTATATTCCGTTTTGTCCCATTACGGTACCCAATGTTACCATTTGTCCCATATTGACTCCTGGGACGGACGGACGTTAAAAAAATTAACGGAAGTTGGTCATGTGCATGTCACGTGATAAGTAAAATCAGAAAGTTACTATATTGCCCCCAATAGTTGTATTTGGTTAAAAAAAAATTATTATTTCTTCATTAAAAATTTCTTTCTTTCTTTTCAAATTAAAAAAAAAACATTACATTTCAAAATTTAAATTGAAAAATGTAAATAAAAAAAATCAAAATTCCATTAAATCAAAATTCTTCCAAATCAGAAAAAATCAAAATTCTTCCAAATCAAAATTCTTCCAAACCCCTCTCTGTGTGTGACCAACTTCCAATTGAAAAGCCATTGGGGGAAATATTGAGAGAGGAAATGGTGACAGTGCCGGACGAGAAGGTTTTGGAGATGGAGAGCGAAAATGGTGGGTAGAGAGAGGAAATGGTGGGATTCCGATGGGGAGTATAGAGAAAGTAGGGTTTCGAGAGAGAGGGTTGCGGTTGCGATTAAGGTTGGAGATGGCGGTGAGTCTGTGACGGCGTTGAAGAGAAGCACCGGAAAAGGATCGTTCGGAGCTGGACCGGTGGTGTCTTCGGAGAAGACGAAGCACACAACCCAGTTCAATTTCTGTTCCAAAAATATGACTGGAAATGCTTGGAAGGAATTGGGGAAATTGTTGAGCTGGGTTTAGTGATTTCTTTCTTTCTTTTCAAATTAAAAAAAAAACAAAATTTAAATTTTGAAAACATTACAATACAAAGACGAAGAAGACGAAGATGGCAGATGGCGGCGAAATCTTCATCGCCGGTGTCTTCTGGTTGCACGCTGCCGTGTCTGTGATGAGAGAGAGTTGGTGGGTGTTGAGTGGTGGTGGAGAAGGGGCGGAGATGGCGAAATGGTGTTGTTCGATTTTTGCGTTCGAGACCTGTGATGAGAGAGAGTTGGTGGACATGATTAATGGTGAAAAAATAAAAAAAGGGAATAAAAAGATGCACCACAAGTTTGCTTGAAATCAATTGTTTGTGTATTTGCTTAAAATCAATTGTTGGGTTGCTTGAATAAAAAAAATGTATATTAAAAGTGAGTTTAAAAAAGATGCACCACAAGTGTTTGACAAAATGCATGAATGAACCTTTTTTTTTTAAATTTGTTTTAAATTTTTTAAAAACAATTATAACTTAAAACTATCTTAAATATCAAATGGGTACCAATTTTTATTTTAATTTCTTTAAGAAAATTTATAATTTAAAAATATCTTAAATATTAGTGGATAACAATTTTTATTTTCTTTTGTTTTAATTCTCTTGAAAAATTTATAATTCAAAATATCTTAAATGTCAAATGGTTAACTAAACGATAAAATAATATCCAACCTACAAATGCTAATAATTAATTAATGACGTATTTTTCTATTAAACACTTAGTTTAAATACTAATAATATATATTTATTGATTTAGAGTTTAGTTTTAATTTTATTACTAAAATTGCATTAACCAATTTAAGAAAACTGCACTAAATCCCATTTTGCCCCCCCCCCCCGATTAAAATGACCAAAGTAACCCTCACATGACATGCACATGTTAACTTCCGTTAATTTTTTTAACGTCCGTCCGTCTTGGGGGTGAAACTGGGACAAATGGTAACATTGGGTACCGTAATGGGACAAAACGGAATATGGGTGGCAAACTGAGATTTGGTGTATACTTTGGGGGGAAAATTGTAATTTGGCCTATATAAATTCTCTACGTACTTACGTTAATTTCACCAAAACCAAGTTCACAAAAAATTAAGGGAAGGGGGTTGGGTGGGGTGGGGTGGGGTGGGGTGCGGTGCGGGACAAGTAGACTGGAACACGACATGGGACTAATTAAAGGGCAGTGGTCTGGTCTTCTCCCATTTTTGGACCTTCATTACGTTGCATATACCTCCAACGCAGTATTCAATTTCCCCACGTACGTAGTAATGCCATTACTTTCACTTATCATGTTTTTCCACGCTTTTCCAAAAACCCACGTACCATGTCTACACCGTGCACTATATATAACCAATAGCAAAACTATTTAAGTCTCAACATAGTTTAAGAATTCTACCACAATTTCGTACGTCTATAGCGTTCTGCTATTGATCGTGGTGCATTATGTAAACATGACATATATGGCTCTATAGAATTGTCAAAATGGGCCAGCGGAGGGGACTCACCCACAACCCATATATATATATATATGAAGAAACCCCAATAGGATTACTATGATGTAAGCATACTATATTAAGTGATCAGGAGGAATGTTGTGCAAGGACAGCGTGGGAAATAGTATATATATTTGGTGATTCGGAGCAAGAGGGATGTTTAGCCAGAACGTGTAAAAAATCTAGCTGCTTGGGAGTTTATCCCAAAAATAATTTGCTAATGATATCCATGCTTGTATTAATTCTATCTATTCCATTTGTTTATTTACAGTTTTGACAAGATTTTACTGCCAAAAAAATAAATAAATAAAATAATAAAGGAAATATTGTAAAAAGGTTCAAAAATTGGATATTCACAGATGATTCCATAATTTCTTGGAAAGGAATTGTTGGTCAAAATGCATTGCTCATATAGAAAGAAGTTGAACGAACAGGATTTGTCTTAGAAATAAGAATCGTTTTGGGCCAATTAGCAACATGTTGAATGGGTTGGCACAAGTAATGGCCCAATAATAGACACTAGTAACCAGATAGATAGACATATATAGAAGAATAATGGGCCTGTGCCTTGTTGGCCTTTCTGAGATTTCGAAGCCAGTTAGTTGGTTGAGAGAGAAACAAAGAAACGTTCAAAGGTAATTAGTTGTAGTAGTAGATGCTCACATCAACATGTGATCATCTGAGACGTCAAAAGAGAATCAAAATACGATTGTACTAACGGGGCCATTCCCAACAAGTAGACTTCTGAATGCTGAAGAAGACCAGGCCTGAACGTATAGCCCAATCAATCCACTACTAGTTTACTTGCCCCCTCCCACCCATTGCTCATTCAGTAATTATGGCCCATGCCAAGGCACAGATTAAGAGATACTTATATACTTACTAGCATATTCGGATCTATGTAGAGTATAAATAAATATATATATATATATATATATATATATATATAGTTAAAAGGCATGGTTCAGTTTCAGTTCCTTCGGAATCGGATACACATATACTAGATGATAGCTAGCAGCCCTTACAATCGACGAGTTAAGAATGGATTAGTATAGTATAGTATACTACTTGTCTCTATGTATGAATACATATAACAGCAAACAAAACCGTTTCAATGCATCAACTTATGCACTAATTACATACACCCTTGTTTTTTGTTTTTTTTTTCTCTCGATCGATTTAAGAGGATGTGACAAGAAAGAGCTCGCTCGCTCGCTCGCTTGCTCGAACACAGACTTGACACTTTTTCCGAAGCCTCCAAGTATAGGATTGTGCATTATATATTCAGCCTTGGACTCTCGGGTTTTAGTTCAAGGAGGTATCTTGATTGATGGGTTGGTCCATCCTTGCAGTTGCATATATATATATATATTACCAACAATTAATATCGTAATTACCAATTTTGTTATTTTGATATATAGTAGTAGTAGAAGACTAGTGAGTATGTATTTGTTTGTTTAATAACACAATATATATCCTATATATATATATATATATATATATTGTGGACTGGTGTGAGCTCAATAACCAAGGGAATATTAATGTAGGTAGCTTAGCTAGCTATATATCCAAGCCATGCCATAGAATATATTCCATTAATTCCATTGGTGAGTGAGTAGTGAGTATAATAAGTTTTTAATTATTTCGAAAAACAAATCATTTTTCTATAAACAATTAGTCTTCCTCAACAGATCAAGAGAACAACTAATTATAGTATTGGTGCAATGGTAGACCCCTAAACTACTTCTGCCACGTGGCCTGATCTAACAATCATCAATGGTTATACTTTTTGTATACCATATATAGAAATTAAGGAAAAGGAAAAGAAAATTGGTGTAGTTAATTAAATTTATAGAGCAACAAAAATAAGGACCACTTACTGAAAATGGCCTTTTTATACTAATATATACTCCTTATATATTATACACTCTGAAAATGGCAAGCAAGTGGGGTTATGTGCTTAGCAGTTAGCTGCAGCATGATGGAGCTTAATTAATTTTTGGTGCATTAATTAAAAACAAATTAAAACGTTGCTTAAGGTTTGCCGAAATTAAAAAAATATATATATATTAAGTGCACTTTTCAATTGTAGTTTTGTAGTATTAAAAATTTCGTCACATATCATATTGTGAAATTTCTTAACTAAAATTAAAGTAGAGTGTCAATAACAATTCTCAAAACTAAATAAATTGTCAAAATTAATTAAGAAAATCTCATGAAATTGAAAATGACAAGTAAAACAAATACTAGAGTGTACATGATATGTGTATGGTTTAATTAATTAATTAATGTATATAAAAGAAAGGTGTGTCAGTCAGTTTGTAGCATAATAAATGATCGTTCTTTCTAATATGTATATATATATATATATATATATATATATGGGAGTATCATCTAATTAACTTAATTAATTAACAAAAAAATAGTAGTAGGTCATTCCATTGTGCGGCGCACCAAACACAACTTTATATATGCTGTGCTCACCCAACTAATTAACTGTGATGTAATTTTATTGGATAAAATATATACTACTCCTAGTAAGTAGTAATTGTGATGGTTGATACTCAATTTTTATTAGTTAATATTATTTCCATCCATGTTTTCTGGTATTTGACAGTTACAGGTACACACTTTAGAATTCTGTTATCTTTATTCAACTTATTATAATAAGTAAGAGTATTGAGAGAGAGAGAGAGAGAGAGAGAGAGAGAGAGAGAGAGAGAGAGAGAGAGAGATGGACTTGACTTACTATAATAAGTAGTCTTATAACTGGCACAATGTAATGTAAAGCTGTAATTATATAAGTTGGTAGCAGTAGTGGAGTGGAGTGGAGTGGAGTGGAGGAATTATTATTATTACTATGAAATGAAAAGTGATTGCTCTTAACATGCATGCTTTAATCCTTTTACATACAATGTAGGTAGCCGTAGGTAGGTACCTAGGTAGGAGTGCTATATATGTTTGTTTGTATGACCCCCAATTAAACAAAGTGTGATTTTTAAGACCTATTATATATATATATATATATATATATATATATATATACATACTTTATTAATTGATTACTAGTAGTCCACATGATATACTATTCCTAATTTTTTTTTTTTGGTCCGTTTTAGAATAATTGTTTTATTTAAAAAAATTTCTTTTTAGAACATTACTTTTACCATTTTACCTTTATTTTTTTACTTTAATTATGAATTATATATATGGACATTAAAAAAATTACACATTATACTAATATTAATAATTAAATTAATTATTTTTTTAATATGTATGTTAAATCAAACAAAATAATAATTAAGATACGGACGGAGTAAGGGAGTAAGTATAATTTAGGGTACAAATTGGAGATATGATGAAGAAACAATCATTTTTATGAATTGAACAGGGTAGACGTAGTAGACCCACCGACTACAGTATTGTATTGATAGGTTGTGAGTTTGAACACTGACAGACAGTGTGGATGGCGACTTGGAACAGCAAAGATGTCCTTGACAAAAATAACTAAACAAAACAACTTGACCAAACCTACGACCAAACGTTTTGATACTAACTAGTAATACTAATAATAATAATTTATATCTCCTCAAAATGTATGTGCGTGTGTGTGTGTGAATAGATGATAGTACTACTACTATACCTTCCTTCATTACACTTCCATTTCCTTGTTTGTTTCGACGTACACATTTATAATTATGAGGCTAATTAATTACAGAGTTAAAAATAGGATGCATGTGACTTATTAATTTATAATTAATGGAAGCTTACTAATAATGCGGAGATTGGATCCAAAAGCAATACCATACACACATACTTATTAAAAAAGAAAATTAAGTCTTTGTTCAAAGTTGATGATGATAATATATATATAGAGTATAATTTTAGCTATTATTTACAATTAATTAATTAATTAATTCGCAATCTCTTGATTGGAAATGGAGACTAATGAACTAGTAGTAACTTCCCACTTGCAATTGCAATATTAATTCTACTTTATGTTTATCTATCTATATAATTGAAGAAGAAAGTAGAAATGTTGCAATATTGGAGAAGGGTACGTAGGGTAATAAATAAATTATTGCTAAGACAATTTAAGTGATTTCTCGACCAAATGACAAATTTTTTTTTTTGTAATTATTACAAAACTATATATCACAAACATATTGACAAAGTCTTTTGTTTATATTTTCTTCACTTTTCCTCTGTCGCGGGCGCGTAACAATTAAAAATTAGTTAGGTTGATTCTTGTGATTATATTTTTTGAACAATTTAGGTATAAGAGACAAAGGGTTGTATGTAACTAGACAGCACAGCACAGCACAGCACAGCAGCAATAAACATAAAAAGGATAGGATAGTATATAATGCAGTCAGTGGATAGATGGAGATGTACATGTTACTATTTGAAACCTCACATTACAATGCATTATATATATATATATATATCTTTGTTAATTAATGTTGAAATTGATACTCCCAATAATTAATTAATTAATTCATTTTCAACCAACTTTTGTTTCTTATAATTGAATTGGAACTTGCAAGGGGGGAGTGCGTGGTGACATATTGGGGCCTGTATACAGTTGTTACTAGTTAGTGTCACAAGCTTTAATTAAAATTTATTTTTGGACAAACTACCCAAATGGTCCCTCCAAAATTTTATTTTTTCAAATTTAGTCCTTTTGAAAAAAATTTAATGTCAGTCGTCCTTGTACTAAAACTCTTTATACAATTGGTCCTTTCGTCCAATTCCGTCTAAATTTTTCCGTTAAGTTTTTTCACGTACATCGCATGTGAGGGTAGAAATGTCATTTCACAGCTAAAAGTACAAGGACCAATAGTGCAATTTGTCCTATTTTAAAACCCAACTAAGATCTTCTTCATATTATATATGAGTTCATCTCGAAAGATCATTTTCTTGTAAATGAGTTTATTAATGCAGTGAAGATAGTGTTTTGAGCAACTGATGAAGAAGAGAAAGAGAGAACGGAAAGAGCAATACCCACTCCCTCAATAATTTAAGCACATGCTGCTCAAAAGTTTCAATTCCCAAGGAATATAAAGAAAAATCAGCCTCAATCATAGTTGCAAACTTTACTTTCTAGGATTGAATTTAGTTTGAAATCAACGAAATTTGGCCGAATTTGGAAATCAAATTGTACACAAGTCGGTCACAAACAACAATCAATTCTCCAAGTAATTACACTGGAATAACAGCAAGAATAATATGCGCATAAGATCTCCAATATTATCACCAATTTTCAAAAGCTTAGCAAGTGGATCAATGGAATTAGAAAATTCTTACTTGAAATTGAGCAATAGGGGAATTCCAATTCCAAGCCCTAGTCTCGGACTTGCAGGAAGGAGAGAAGAAAATCGAATTTAATGGCAATCTGGCCTGGAGCTGGTGCTTGCCTTGGCCGAAGTTAATGGAGATGGCAGCAAGGAGAGAGAGGTGTGCTCGGGTTGCTGCGGAGAAGATGGGAAATGCGGACCTTGTGTTCGCCGATGCTGGAGAAGGAGCACAGAGATGATGCTGGCTGGAATTAATTGAGGAATGGGCTCAGATGTTGGTTGGAGCTTGGACAAGGTACTGAGGTGAGAGTTGCGCACATGCATTGTATTTACCGGCAATGGAGAATGTGAACGGAGGCGGAGAGAGAAAGAGAGAGAGGTGGGGGCTGGAATCACAGTTGTGGTGGGGACAGGGTGCAGGCTAGGTAAATATTGAGTGATTGAGATAGATAGAGCTGCGTAATGGGGGAAGAGAGAGAGAGAGAGAGAGAGAGAGAGAGAGCGACGGTATGCTTTTATGGCGAACGAGAAAGAGATCTGAGATGTGGGGGTGTTGTCTAGACTTTCCCGATAGTAGCCGCACAAGAACAACACCACGTCGACAAGCTTCCCGTCGAGACTTCCGTGTACTTACCTAGAAAAAATTACATTATTGCCCTTGCCAAACTGCACGTGTTATTCACGTGACGTGACTTAACGGAAAAAAATTGACGACAGTTGACAGAAGGACCAATTTTGTTCAATGTTTGAGTTCAGGGACTATTTGCAGCATGAAAGGATCAAATCTAAAAAAGTAAATTTCTGAAAGGACCATTTGGGTAATTTGTCCTTTATTTATTAATTAGGTCCCCTGTGTGTTTTTGGTTGTGTTTGCAACCTTGGCTTGCCAGAATACTCCTCAGACCTCCTTCACCTTGGGGTCAAGTCCCAACACTTTTTTTTTTTTGGCTTCTTCAATAATTCAAGTGAAGGAGATTTTGAATTTGACATCTAATTAATTGATACTGGAGGTACAGTAGAGTGTTAGAAATGGCTTGACCTCTTGTTTAAGAGACTAGAGTGTTAGAAATGGGGATCTCTCTGACCTCTTGTTTAAGAAACTAGAGCCCCTTCCGCTCAGACTAACCCTCGTTAGCATAAAAAAACATGTAACTATAAATATCACGGCAACAATATATAACCTGTGGATTAATTGATACTATAGTTGACTAGATGCATGTTGGACTATGGGATATCTACCAAAAACCTACAAGTTGAGATGCCCTCAAGAAGCTCATATATTCATGGATGACACAAGGCACACACAGACACACAAGTATGGGGTTTGAGTAGTTGAAATGTTTGTTTTGGTCGTGTCCCATTTGATCCATTAGTGTAATGAAAATTGGGGGGGGGGGGCTTCATGGCTCATCTTGCAGGGTGCAGCCACAATTAATGAAAGTTACCAAGTTGAAGGATATATATATATATATATATATATATATATATATATATATATATATATGTTGAAAGCTTTAGTCTAACCATTTTTCTTTAATTGGACATTTACAAATATTAAATTGGTTATAACTCTTTGGTTAGTTTGAAATACTTCGAGTTGAGTCTAACCATTTTTCTTGTAATTTTTATTAAATTTTTTTTATTTTTAAACATAGATATCAATAGAGTTGAGGAAACATTGCCATCACAAGAGTATCACCTAAATTTGATTTTGGCATTTTCATTACCATTATTTTCGTTAAAGTATGTGATATTGTATTACCCCTATCTGTAAATTTTTGGTTTCTCTTGATAACTACCTTCTTCAAATTTTCAATAAGTCTCAAGTTAGTACTAAGTTTTCAGAGTAAAATTTATTTCTTTTCAAGTTTAATGGTATTTTCATTAAACAAGTCTCCTGAAAATTTGCTTTCTAAGAGATTGAACCACCTCATCTGGAGATGATGAAATTGGTAAAATTTGGCAAGAATTTCAGTGAGAGGTAGATATGGACAACAGTTAATGACTATACCAGTCAAAAAAAGTGTAAAATGATTTTGCTAATAATAAACATAGGCAGGAGTTTGAAGAATTAATTACTTTAAAAATTAAATTTTAAAAAGTTAACACGTCTACCTTAATCATAGGTATTGAGTTCGAGTTCTATAAAAATACAGTTATGCTAAAACACTTGTTGGGAAACTTCTACTACCACTCGTCATCCTATCTCAGCCCAAATATTAGTCTTGAACTTTTGTACTTGCAAAAAATAAAATAAATTTTTTTTTTTTTTTTGAAGGCGGAGGGAGGGCATGGCAGACTGGGGAAAGAGCGAAGAGTCCAGCAGCACGTTGATTCGTAGTTCGGACTGCGGACCCTTTCTTCTGTTTCTCTCGAGACAAAAAACGAGTACTCAATTGTATGGAAAAAAAAGAGAAAATTAATTATTGAATTCAATAAAAGGCTTCGCTTTTTAAGCTTTGACCCCTCTCTCTCTCTCTCTCTCTCTCTCTCTCGCCTAATAGTCCAGATGCTGAGGCCCAGTCAATTTTTACTTCTCTCAACCTTCCTTTTCTAACCCCCTCTCTCTCTCTCTCTCTCTCTCTCTCACACACACACACACACACAAACAAACTTCATACGTATCATCAACATTCTATGAGGAGCAGCTCCCCTTTCTACTGTGCTTCTCCTTTTTACTCCCACATGTCTTCTATTTCAGGTTTCCCCCCCCTCTCTCTCTCTCTCTCTCTCTCTGTGTACTCTTTGATGGGTTTCTTAGATTTGCTTATTTTGCAACTGGGTCATTCTCTGATCAATGGATCTGTGTTTGGTGTTCATAGCTAATTGTGGTTCCTTCATCAAGATCTGATTTTTACTTTGACACTAACACCCCTTTAATCATATTTCTTGTTTATTACAAGTATTTCTAAGAGATTATGGGGGTTATTGGATTATATCTGGGAGCTGCATTTTCATGGGTCTGACTTAATTCATTATTTCTTCACTTTTTGGTGGTCCTTAAACCCTTTGCATTTCTTCTCAATTCTTCCTTTTTCAATTTCCTTCATTTAATTTTTTGTTTTTATTTATTTTACTTATTTCGGCCTCTTTTTGGAGGAAAGCTTGTTCTGTTTGTAGAGTTGTCTGATTATCCAAGTACTTAACTTGTGTTGGTTTAGCTCTGGATCAGGTTTTGCATGCACTGTTCTGCTTAAAGTTTCTTGTTTACTTGATAGCTGGAATATCGATGTTCTAAGTCTTAGCTTGTGGTAATTGCAACCTTAATAATCTTTGCTACCTGTTTCTGATTACATCTATGGCTTTCGATTTACACCTTTTTTCCCTCTTGTTCTACCCCCCTTATCTCGGTAAGTAGTTTGGTGTTCTGGATGTTCTTTAATCCCACCTGTATTATTAAGTTTATTTAAGTCTCTAGATTCCATTGTTTGACTTATGTTTATAAGTTCTGATTCCTCAAAGCTTTTATCTTAGACCTCGTCATAATGGAAGTTTATAATCTATGGCATCTCAGTTCAGCAAGCTGGCTTATCTTGATACCATCTTTCGATTGCTTGCTGCTCCTCGTTGTAATTGATTTAGTCTTGTTTTTACAGAGTTGGAAATTAACATATGTTTGGCTGTTGATGGAAGTCATATTTGAAAATGGGTTCTGAGCGGTGTGTTTGTTGACTCTTGTCTGGAAATAGTATCTGTCTTTCCTAGAATGGCCACAAAAGCTAGTGGTAGATCCTCCCCAGAAGAAATTGGTACAAAGCATGTCGTTGCAGAAGCTTTGGAAACCAAACCATCAAATTCTAATCAAAGCGGTTTTTCTGATTCATCGAATACTAAATCTGAGTCGATGTCAAATGTAGTGGACGCGGGAATAAATGGGACTAATAGCTCACTTGATGTATCTGTTGATCAAGAAAAGAAAACATCTGGGCATGGAAGCGTGAAAAACAGTTCAGTTTCTGCTAAAGTCAGTGATGGAAATAGCAGTCTTGCCAAAACCAGTGGGAGTGCCAAGATTAGTGATCGTGTTGACTTTGTTGAGAGTGGAAAGAGTAGCTTGTGTAGAGGGAGCACGAGCAGTGACGTAAGTGACGAGAGCACATGTAGTAGTTTTAGTAGCAGCATCAGCAAGCCACATAAATCAAATGATACGAGATGGGAAGCCATCCAAGTTGTTCGCGCAAAAGATGGGGCCTTGGGTTTGACTCATTTCAGGTTGCTGAAGAGGTTAGGGTGCGGAGATATTGGTAGTGTGTACCTGGCAGAATTGAGTGGGACCAAATCCTATTTTGCCATGAAAGTTATGGACAAAGCATCTCTAGCGAGTCGGAAGAAACTTCTTCGGGCTCAAACTGAGCGAGAGATTTTGCAGTCTCTGGACCATCCATTTCTTCCAACTCTATACACGCACTTCGAGACTGATAAATTTTCGTGTTTGGTGATGGAGTTTTGCCCTGGTGGAGACTTGCACACTCTCAGGCAGAGACAACCAGGGAAATACTTTTCTGAGCAGGCTGTCAAGTATGTTTTCTTCCAATTCCTATTCTGATTTTAGCTATGCTTAAAACTGCTTCTCTTTCTTATTGATGGTGTACATGTTATCCTTTGCTATTACTCTACATTGTTTGGTACATAGCTCTTTCATGAGGGCACTAGAAAAATTCAGTAGCACTCTTGTGAAATTACGAGGGTCTATATTCGGAAGACCATTGCCTGTCCAATGCAAAGTCATCAGAGTATCAGACAAGCCACACTCAAGGGAATGAATGAGATGAGTATGGCTTGTCAAGTTATCATGCATTAGATGATGGAATGACGAAAAAGGATATATGTAGCTGACCCCAAGTAATTGGGAGAAAGGACAAGTTGAGTTTGAGCTCTCTTATAAAGTTTCTAGGGTCTACATGTGGAAATTAAGTTTTCCTACCAAAAAATTGTCTTTATAACTGTAATCATCTCTTGCATACTGAACACGCAACATTAGAATAGGCAGTTCCCATACGAAGGCAAAATAAGTGTGTTTATGTATAACTAGAAAAAGCACATTTGTCGGTAAATGGCTGTGCATGCCTCATCTATGAAGTTTCCCACATATGACAAGATCTGGGAAAGGTAACTTTGTAGAAAATATCTATTCATGGAAGCTCTAGCTGTAATAATGATTTTTTCGTGAAAGATAAAAACAATTTCTTTACCCCATTTGTATATATGAACACTTGGGTTTTCTAAAATGGGAATTAGCTCTTACTAGCTGTCTTTTGTTATTATTGTGTTTCCTCATTTGTTATTCTTCTGCCCATTTCCTTAGCAAGGATAAACTAGTGCCGAAACCGTTGTCACAGTAGCATTTATGGGCATAATGAAAATTACGTAATAAGGACGGTTACCAAGTGTAAACTTCTTTTCCCAATTCATATCATCCTACACCATGTACCAATTTGCTTTCCAACATTGAGATAAAACATAAATTTCTTTTTCTTTTTGGTCCAAATGCATATTCTTTATATTAGTGTAAATTGCTCAATCTAAATTTCCCTATAAAAACTCTTCGTTCAATATTATCAACTTTTTTGGCCGTTTTCTCAAATAGCAAGTAACAGAAAAAATGGATGAATGATTGGAAGTCGATGTATTTAAGTTATTATTATCTTACATATAATAAATTAATTTAATTTAAGATTGAGGCAGTATTAGAGATGATTGAATTAGAATAATTATAGTGAAGGTTAGGCACCAACAGCATCTTTGGATGATGGACACGGGGCTATGCTGAATTCCACCACCAGGGAAACTTGCGACCGAGTCTCAGTGGCACACTAGTACCATTCATTATGCTTCCTTTTGAAGAGTAATTCAATGCTTTTCAGTCCACCATACATGAAGAGTGCTAACCACTCACCGTTACAGAACAGTCCATTTTGGCGAATACTAAAAGTATCAGATCACTTTGGTGGACTTTCCTTTAGAATTAGCTGTATCAATATGAAATGGTAACTTTACCTGCGTACAAGGTAAACATGATCCCCTTGCCTAACGGCTACGGTGATCCTGGCTGCCAAATCTGCTAATTGAGATATCTAGAATATCACTTTGTTTGAACTTTGAATACCGATCAAATGCTTAGAGTTTTGATGTCAGTATGCCTCTAAGGTGTCACTAGCGATTAATAAGCTATTTTCTTAAAAGATTTGATAAGGAAGTACATAACATCCGGAACGACTTCTTTCTTAATCTTCATTCCATTCCCTAGATGAAGTAGAGAGCATGGCCTTTTCATATTTCAGTCCCAGTTACATCTTCTGTTGCATAAAATGTACAAAGTACTTTACTTTGGTTAAAGGTTTGGATATTGAGTTTGGTATTTCCTAAAGATCTTACAAGTTAAATCGCCGATGTTGCATTCGTCAAATTAAGTGGGGATTTTCTTTCTGAAGGCTAATGATCTATACAAAGGCTTCACTGTAACGGAATGATCAATGAGAGTTGCTATTAACACCCCCCAAACTTCTAAGTACACCCATCTCATATATTACAAAAATGCCATTATAAATTTTAACTTAAATGCTCTTATGTATTTTTCATTTTTTAGGTTAAAAGAAAAAAATTAACTACTGTTCGGCAGTCCCCTACTGAACACAACTAAAGCTGTTCGATAAGGGGTGCAGAACAACCATAGTGATGTTCGGTTAGGGGGTGTCGAACACTATTATGGGTGTTTGGTCACACAATGCCGAACAACTTCAAAAAAAAAAAAGAAAAAAAAAAAAGCAAGCTCATCAACCTTTGAGGAATGAGGAAGGAAGGAGATTGGGGGGGGGGCTTGATAGGGAGATGGGAGGAGGAGGAAGAAGGAGAGGGGAAGGGAAAAAAAAAGAGAGAGAGGGAGAGAGGGTAAAATAATAAAATTAGGATGGTTAAACATTTAGGAGGGGGTGTACTTGGAGCTTTGGGGGGTGTTAATAGCAACTCTCATGATCAAATATACTTAATTTTGGTAGATTCTTTGAGTAGTTTTTATGACAATGATAAACTAGTTGGTAATGACCTCTGACTTAAGTCGAGATTTACTAGCCAAATTTATGAGCCTATTCATTTTTAAATTTGAAAGTCATAAATCTGCACATATACAACACATGTCACATGTCACAGTATTTTTTAATTTCTCTCTCTCTCTCTCTCTCTCTCTCTCTCTCTCTCTCTCTCTTGCAGATTTTACATAGCAGAAGTCCTTTTAGCTTTGGAATATCTTCACATGCTTGGGATTGTTTATCGTGACCTTAAGCCAGAAAATGTTCTTGTAAGGGAAGATGGACACATAATGCTCTCTGACTTTGATCTTTCCCTTCGTTGTGCTGTTAGCCCAACTTTAGTCAAATCCTCATCTATGGATTCAGAGCCCCTTCGGAAGAATACCGTTTATTGTGTCCAACCAGCTTGCATTGAGCCTTCTTGTATCCAGCCTTCATGTGTAGTCCCTACATCATGCTTCTCTCCCCGTTTCTTTTCTAGCAAGTCCAAGAAGGAACGTAAACCCAAAAATGAAATAGGTAACCAAGTTAGCCCATTGCCCGAACTCATGGCAGAACCAACAAGCGCTCGATCCATGTCATTTGTTGGGACCCACGAGTATTTGGCACCTGAGATTATCAAAGGGGAAGGTCATGGAAGTGCTGTAGATTGGTGGACCTTTGGAATCTTTCTCTACGAATTATTGTTTGGTAAAACTCCTTTTAAAGGATCAGGAAATCGAGCCACGCTGTTCAATGTTGTGGGACAGCCTCTCCGGTTTCCAGAATCACCTGTGGTCAGTTTTTCTGCAAGGGATCTTATTAGGGGCTTGCTCGTGAAAGAACCTCAGCACAGGTTGGCTTATAAAAGAGGAGCTACCGAGATTAAACAACACCCTTTCTTTGAAGGTGTGAATTGGGCTTTGATACGCTGTGCTACCCCTCCAGATGTCCCTAAGCCAGTTGAGTTTGAGCGGATACCGGCTCCTGCTGCATCAACGAGTGAAAAGACTGCTGTTCCCATTGCTGCTCCAACTCAAAAGGGTTCTGATAATTACTTGGAGTTTGATTTCTTCTAGTGACATTTAATATCCAAATGCAATTCGTGTTTATTTGTGTTCAGTGATTGCTAGCTAGTTGGAGGGTGGTTGGATTTTCTATCGATTATATGAGACTTGCTAGTGTTAATGGTTGTTGTTTCCAATTGTCACAAGTTCAGACGAGTCCTGCATTGTCATTTTACAAGTCTCTTATCAGATTTTCAGGCTGACGAGGACTCCCTTTGTTATGCGCTTTGTGCATACTGCACATCCCGTTGCAGAAGCTCAGAAATACAGAAGGGTGGACAAGTGATCTTTCAATGGAAATCATGTTGGCTACAACATCAAACTTCAACTAATAGATACACAGTGTACATTTTCGTTAAATGTGTATTCTGTAGAATGTTTTTCTTTTTTAGGCACCAACAAAAAATGTGTTCTTGAGTTTGCAAAGATATATGTGTTCAAAATTGAATGGCATTCGTGGAATTTGTACTGTGATAACTTTTTTCTTATTTTGTTTTGGGTAATTCTTCAATGAGGTTTCCTTCTCTTTGAAACATAACCTTTTAGTTTACTCTTAAATCTTAATGGCTTTTGTTCACTTCATCTCGAAATATGAGACTTGAGGCCAGTTTCAAGTTGAAAGCTGATATATTCACTTCAGATATATATAGTATCGTATGAATGCTTTTATTCTATATACTTCATCCAGGCCATATAAAGAATGACCAAAGATGGGGCAGCCTTTAGATCATCTTCAGCCCAGCAAATGAGCCATCTGTGGGTGGGTGCATTGATGAGCTGCTGATGGCGTTTCTCACAATGTATTAGGATTCTACTTTGGGTTTGAAGCAGCATGTAAAGGTCTCGTTGATGTGATCTTGCACTTGTGTAACTTTGGGACTACTAACACTAGCACGTGGAGATGGAGAGGGAGACGCGATCATCAACTGCTCTTCAATCACTTCCTTCCCTTCGCAAATAATCTTAACCTCACAGAATTCTGGTGCATTCTGTAGTATCTGATCAACAGTAGCGGTTCCTCTCTTACTCCTCATTTTCCTATCGAAAAAGAAAGTGAACAAAGTAGGAAAAGGGTCATTTTTAACTCATCGCTTAAGAGGATGGGTCAAAGAAAGCAAGCAGTGTGGTGGAAAAATAGAAAGTTGTACCTTAGAGTGGATTTGGAGGCACCTAACACCAGCCTTCTTACATAGAGGATAGGAATGAGGTCCAATATTGCTTTCGCCTCCATGTCACTCTCAATTAGAATAGTTTCTACTCTAACCTGCATATCGATACGGAGAATTAAATCATACGGGGGTTGAAGCTCAGTATTGGGGAAGACAGCACAGCAAAAATATATACCTTTGAAGTAGAACAGAGATGAATGAACTTCTGAAGGAAATCTCTCCTCTTGGTTCTTTCTTGGACCATGAAGCTCTCCTTCTGCCCTGGGTTTGCTTGACTTATTGGAAGCTTTCCTACTATATTTTCAATCATCAGTGACAGGTATACATGGATTAGTGATGATCAAATCTTGAGATTTTATACTTAGAGAGCTACTTCATATGGATTTGGAGGCTTAGCGCAATAATGAATATGTTCGATTATGACTTACAATGAAAGAATTCTGTAGACTCTTGTAATCCTCCCTAGCTACGCTATACCATACTTCCATTTGGCTAAACATTTAGCAACAAGAACCTACATCACCACTATTTAATTACTTCCTCTATTCCAAAATAAGTTTTTCCTATGGACTTTACACAAGTTTTAGAAAATAAATTAACTCTGTGATTTCTCTTTAATACCTTGGAAGTATCATCAAATTAATGGGTCCCTCTTCTTTATATATAGGACAATTTGACAATTAATAAGGGTATTAGAAATAATTTACTTAAAGAATCTTTCTGGAAATAAATAAAATATTTATTATGAAACGTACCAAAATAAAATAGAAAATACTTATTTTTTAAACAATGGAGTATAAATTACTATCTGAAGAGGATAACTATATAAAAAAGATGTGTGGCTATTAACACCCCCACTCTCTCTAAATTCACCCAATCTCCTAATACACCCCCAATTTTAATTTCACACCAACCTAACATCTAAATACACTACCCCTTATATTTCTTATTTTACCCCCCGCCCACTATCACTACACACTCATTCCCCCACACTCCCAATTCATACCCTCTTTCAACCTAACCCTAACCCCAACCCCTTGCACGGCAAAGACGACAAGAACGACAAAGAAAAAAGAAGGAAGAAGAAAGAAGGAAGAAGAAGAAAGAAGAAAGAAGAAAGAAGAAGAAAGAAGGAAATAATAAAAAAAAAGGTTCGACTTCCCCACCCTCCCTCACTCACTCTCTTCTCAAACCTGTCGGAAAAATATTCTCTACCCTTCCCTCCCTCACTCCCTTCTTAAACCCGACAAGAACGACCGAACAACATGGCCGAACGAGATTTTTGACTTTGGGGCACTCAAAAAAATAATGTTTGGGGCACTCAAAAAAATAATGTGGTCGTAATTAGTTGGACTTGGCAAAGGTTTGCTGCCCAATCCAATTAAAAAACAAAACCAAACAAATTGTAGGCAAGGAAGGACTTTTGACTTTGTGGTGGGGAAGGGGATGTCAGATTGTCAGTCTGCAAATTGAAAGAAAATTTTATTCAAAGACAAAGATAGAAACAAACAAATGACCTCTCCGGTCTTTAAGCAACAAGTTTGCCATAATAGTCAACAGCTGAGTTCAATTATCAAATTAGAAAAAGGGAAATATTAAACACCTTACCTTTTCAACTACGTTTAGTTTAGTTTAGTTAATCATTAACTAACTTTTTAATCTATATATCCGTCGGGATTCTAGCTTGATATATTCATGTGTACTTTAAAAAATTTACTACTATTACAATTATAAAGGAGTGATGACAAAAAAACACTTTTAATGGACCGGGTTTGATTTACACTCTTGACAGTCGTCGTTTTGACCCAAAACGCACGCAAACACGCGACATTCAGTTGAATGGAAGTGGCAGATCTCGATCGACACTGTACATCGCAAACACGCGACATTCAGTTGAATGGAAGTGGCAGATCTCGATCGACTCTGTACATCTGAGTTTAAGTTTAATTAAGAGGTCCTAATTAAATCGAACCAATAACAAAATTTATAACGACCGACCACTTTTATATATAAGTGTTTTTACTAGTGTTTGATCTTACAATTAGCACAAGAGCAATGCATAACGACTATATATATACGTGTAAGTAACCTATATATATATATATATATATACACGAATTCTTGTGTGTGTGTGTATGAGGGAGAGAGAGATAGATAGAGATGGAGTGAGATGGAGAGAGCTTACAAGGGGTGGGGAGGTATCGCAATTCGGGGAAGACATGAATGAGATAAACAACAGTTGAAGATTTCGGATCATCAAAACGATTAACAATATTGTTGAGAGTCCAAACAAGAGCATCCATGCTTTCATCGTAATTGGTTTTCGAAACAACAACATAAACGACATGGTTCTCGCCGTTTGGACCCACTTCATATGAAAACAGACTGCTAGTCTCGTCGTATTGATGATCTTCTTTTATGGGGGCCATGTGCGTTCCATAATTCTTTATCTCAAACAAGTCCCTTGAATTCTCTTCTTCTTCTTCTTCTTCTTCTTCAATCTCGCTAATTATTTTACTAGTCGTATTATTACTCATCATGTACGTCTCTGAGTAAGACCCAGCTCTGATGGATTCTGTAATCAACTCTTCTTTGGGTGCTGCTGCTGCTGATGGCAAGTCCACGTCCATATTGTCTTTGACCACCGGTGAAGGTGAAGCCATATATTTAATTCTCCGGCCGGCTAGAAAATGACGCTAAGTCGTCGGACCGGTTGGTGGTTTCAGAACTACTCTACTTACAAAATGACTAGACAGACACAAAGAGAGAGAGAGAGCTGAGGGAGAGAGTAAAAAAACATGTGTTGAAGAAATCTTTCTTGGCAATAAGTGTTCAATTTCCAAGAATATTCAAAGGAAGATGATAAGAATGATACCTCTCCGGCTCCGCCACGTCCCCCCAGTAGGCGAAATGTCAACAATCTATTTAACATTTATAAGAGGCCTCTATTTCCACCCTAGCTCCCGAGTCCTGACAATATTTCCACCTTAGTAAACCTCTGCAATTAAATTGGAAAACAACACCCCCATTTATGCTTAAATAAAACACCCGGGCGAAGATACTATTTTGACACTGTTAAAAAAATTTTTTTCTTACATGAGGTCCACCACCCTGAAGTGAATTTCTTCCTAGTGGTTCGCCTCCTCGAGGTGGATTTCTTCCATCGGAGCCTTTTCGAGGTGGGTTTCCTTTTTTTTAATAATTAAATGATGGACAAAATAATATTTTTTTCAAAAGAGAGTATTGTATTTAACACTTTAAAGATATTGTATTTAACACCTATGTTAAATTAATGCTCCCTAGAATTCTTGAAATTTACGGAGATGGTTAATAAGTCGACTTTTAAACACTTTTATCAAATACTCCGTATGTACAAATACTTTTGTTGTCCATTTTATAATATTGGGAATGTATATTAAAATATGTTGTTGGCAAAAGTAAATTTAGTACTCCCTCTACCTCAAAATTATTGTCATGCTTTCATTTTTTATCCGTTTCTAAATACTCCCTCCGTTCTACCTAGAGAGTCTACCTTTGAAAAGTCTAATTATATATTAAAGGATATATTTGTGTTATTGGAGTTGATTATAATTACAAAAATATTTAAGCACAACCAAGTTGATTACTCCCTCCGTTCCAGGCAAAGAGTCCACTTTTCTTTTTTAAAAGTCAACATGTGACTAAATCAAATCAAAATTTTACACACTTCACTTATGCTTTAAGAAATAAAATTTTATTAATTAAAACTATTTTAAGAATACTATGGATTGCAACTTTCAAAACTTTGTAAAAATTACTAAATTTATGTTAAATATCGGTCAAACTTCAACTAAGTTGACCAAAAAAAGTCAAAACTAGACTCTTTAACTGGAACAGAGGGAGTACAATACAAGTAAAGTGTAATGGAATCCTCCCAAATACCCATCCTACGTGTCCTACATGTCAGCCTCAGGTGGGTCCAAAGATCCACGTTGACAATAGTAGCCCAGTCCTCGGAGCAGCCGAGGACCTCAACCGAGGTTCCCAGCTAAAAGTTCTCTACCGAGGTTACTAGTCGAGGTCACTGCTTGAGCTAGACCTCGACCTAGCTCGATAATGTCCTCGCCAGCAACGGAAATTACCTCGGTAGCGAGCATAAACTTCCTCGGCAAAGGTTAACATCAAGCATTCAATGCCCACCGTCAAAGACATAACCTGAAAGAGGCAAGACATTCTCATGGGAGGAAGAGCTTCCTTCCCAGCGAAACTACGGCAGTATTTATGACTTCCTCTTATTTCCAGAACGGAAGCTTCCATTATCTGCTTTATCTTGACGGAAGACATGACCTCATTAATGAGCAGTCTAATCCCAAGAAATCAAATGGACAAGTACACGTCATCTTTAGCTATAAATACAAGGTATCACCTTCATTTATGGATAAGCTACATTTACTCCCCAAAAGACATCAAAGTGCTGTATTTTGCATTTACTCATTTGCCTTCAACCCACTCTCATTTACTCTTCATTTGAGTATTCATCAGAGAGTTGTTGGCCATAAACACTGTCACGACCCGACCCGACCCGAGATCTTATGTGGAACCTCGTTCGGTCCGTGAGACGGGAACACATAAATGCATATTTTAAAATTCTTTTCGTGCAAAAATCTTGTAATGCAAGTGTATGATTTTTAAAGGCAAACAAGACCCCACGGCAAAATAACAAGTCGGAGTAAAACACATTAGCTAACCATTAAACGCACGAGCTAGAGAGCTCGGGATAAATATACATTCATAACAGAGTGCGCGGAATAAGAGTTAACAGTGTATACAAGACCTGACAACCATGTCGGCACCACAAAAGAATATTATACAAGTATCAAATACAAAGACTTTTACCCAACTATACATTGTTTAAGTAACATGTACACCCTCGACCTCAAAAAAATACGAAGGCTCAAGGAGCAACTATCCAAAAGAATACCCGACAAGCTCATCGACGACGATGCAAGGTCACTGAGGGTTTCTTGCCTGATTGGGATCTAAGGAAAACAAACAAACAATGGACGGGGTGAGTTATAAAACTCAATAAGCTACTAATGCAACAATATGGCATGCGAGATGTGAACATTGATAAGAACAAGTATAACAATATTTGTCATAGCATGATAAATCTTGAAACATATAATAGATAACAAGTATCTCATAACATGCATGTCGCATAGCATGCAATTCACGTAAGAGCGATATGTAAACACATATAAAAGGATACCATCGAGGTACACCTCCGACACATAAATTTCCAACCAACCAACCAACCAATAATACCAATGTAGAAACCGCTGATGTCATTCTTGATCATCGAACTCATAACCAAGTATCATAGTGAACCATTTTCCGTATTCACGTCAACGTGAAGACTCGGTCCCCACGACCCGAGAAACAATCACCGTATAGCTTACCAAGGTCGAGTTTATTTCGTACAACATTTAGCGCTATAACCCCTACCGTGGCCAACGATAGAGCGAGGCCAAGTGTATTGGCCTTCGGCTATTACGTAGCCCTGGCTCACGCAACAACCGAGCATCAATACACCTCCAACAAATATGTCATGGACTTAACGAATGCTCAAGTAGATGTTTACTCGACACATTATAACCAATCAACCAAATGCTCAAGTAGATGTTTACCCAACATTTAAAATAAACAAGTCATACTCCAAAGTAGGGAGTATAACGACCACAACAACAACATGTTCATGTATGCTAAGTGATTCTACTACACATAGCCATTCAAACACCAACACCAATGATTAACACAATACTAATAAATGTGTATCGCGTAACCAATCACCCAACGGGTCTCTCGAGTATCAAAAGAGCTCACAAAACACACACGTGGTCACATTTATTATCAAACCCTAACCGACTCCGTTAGAGTCATTTTAGGTTACTAGTGATGTCGAGTTACGAAAGTGGTCTTGCACTTTAAACCTAGCACATTAACGGCCAAATTTGAGTTCCCAACATCATATAACAAGCCACAACATTTTTCACAAGTCCATAATACTATTTCATGGCAAGAATCATGGTTTCACAAATCTAGCATGGTAACTTCACACATTAGAAGTCTAGGATGTCATATGAGACATAAATCAAGAAGGAGAGGGGTAGTAGCTTACCTCTTAACAAAATAACTAAGGAAAACGAAATTTATTCGGTGGGAAAGCTTCCTCTCGCCAAGACCTTCGCAACGGTGTGCTCGGATCGTCAAGATTCTTCCATAAACTCAAGAAATCTCACTTTCTCACTCTAAACTCTCCTTATTCTCTCTCTATGATCTTGGTGAGTTTAGGAGTGAAATGAAAGCATTCAAGGGTCTCCCTAGGTGTTTAAGTGGCTGGGAGAGACTCCAATCCGGCTAGTGACGTGGCTCATGGAGAGCCAATCAAATTCATAAGTTGGACAAAATGAGATTTTCTCGGGTGAACAATTTGGGCGCTATGCAGATGCATAGCTCCACGCGGATGCATAGCTTCTATGCGGGCGCCTTATGCGTCCACATAGAATCCGAAACTCTATGTTGGTTTGAGCTCGCACTATGCGGCCGCATAGTGACCACCAGTCGAAGTTTATTAAGGCCTTCCAAAGTGTTTCCAAAACAACCCGAAGTCAATCTAAGATGAATCTAAGTCCAAGGGAAGGTCAAAATACTCGAAAGAGGTCCCCGAAATGACCGATAACAAGGCGAGAAGTCAACGCATCTCAAGAACGATCGATTACAAGGTTTAAATAACCGATCGAAGCATACGAAACACATGGAATGTAGCATAAATGTATTATGAATTAAATGCAATATACTCAAATAATACCAATGGTATAAATCAAGGTGACATATGCAAGACATATGGATGATATGAGAAATATAAATGATGCAAATGAAGCGTGTGTTACAAACACTGATCACCTTCCCCATATTTATCGCGTTACTAACTCTTACGCCTAAGGATATTTGTCGGGTAAAACCCCTGACACCTAACGGTGGTTTGGATATTATCAGTTATTACTCGACGAACAAGTTTCAGCAAGGCAAGTATTTGAGAGCCGGGGTATCCTACTTACAGACTAGATACATACGTGGATCCGACGTGGTCATAAGTATTCCTTTTGGTGTGATCAGAGGGTAAAGATGAAAGATTATGAAAATTGTAAGTACAATTTTTTGAAAGTTGACTGTTTAAGTGAAACATCTTAAAATAGTATAGTGAACTCTTTATCTGGAGCAGAGGGCATAATTATCTTGTTTGAAACTAAAAAGGAAGGACACTACTTTAATTATGGGTCACATGTACATGGACATTAAAGTAAACTACACGTTATACCAATATTAATAATCAAGTCAATTATTTTTTCTTAATTCGTGTACCGATCAAATAAGATAATAATTTAGAGACTGGAGAGAGTAAATGTATTAACAAAACAAACACTTATTTTTTGAGACACGGTTTTAAGGAGTAAATACTAAATAGTACTCCATCTATCCTTAAATTATTATTATTTTTTTGTCCATTTCTAAATAATTGTCTTTGTTAAAAATTTTCCTTTTTAGGATATCACTTTTACCATTTATTTTTATTTTTTCTCTACTTTAATTATAGGCCATATACACATGGACATTAAAGAAATTTACACATTATACTAATATTAATAATCAAATCAATTATTTTTTTTTAATTTGTATGTCGGGTCAAACAAAACAATAATTAAGAAATGGAGGGAGTAGTTATTTTGAGATGGAGTTAGGGAAATATTTATTTATGTCCTCAAACGTCATTGTCATCAATCCCTAAATTTCTAAGTTCTTAACACGTCCGCTCAACTAGCTATATATTATAGGCCAAAATACTATTTTCCCCCAAAATATCCACCAAATTTCTTTCATATTTTATTTTGTCTCATTACCGTATCCAATTTTGTTATTTGTCCAGCCACCTCACGGAAAGACGTTAAAAAATTAACGGAAGTTGGTCATTGCACGTCACATGACAAGTAAAATCTGAAAGTTACTATATTGCCCTCCAATAGTTGTATTTGGTTAAAAAAAATTTATTTCTTAATTAAAGATTTCTTTCTTTCTTTTCAAATTAAAAAAATCAAAATTTAAATTCAAAAAAAATTGTAGTTCAAAATTTAAATTAAAAAATTTAAATCAAAATTTTGGCTGAGAATATTGCTTTATCTACTTCAATCTCAATTCGAAATAAAGAAATGGGGTATGATTACCATTTCAAACTTGAGAAGGTTTCTAGGTGAAACCACTGGAGAGCTTTAGGTTTGTCCATCGTCTCAATCTTTGTCATGCTCCCTCCCTCAATTTTAGCTCTTCAACTCAAGTGTGCTCTAGGTTTGTGGCGGTCTTCAATTCCTGGGAGCTTTAGGTTCGTCTACCGTCTTCAACACCGAGTCCGGATCTCTTTCTTTCTGTCTCTCTCTTTCTCACTCACTCACACACACTTTGTCGTCTGTGATCGTTGATGACGACGATCTCCAAGGTCTCAATTTGAAGTCCCACCCGAGCCTAGTCCAAAACAATCTACTTAAACCATACATGGGCTCTAATTTGATATGCGAATTGGGGGATAAATGAAATGGGGATCGATTACGAATCATGTGAAAAGATCTTTTAAATTATGGTTATTGATCTTCGTTGATCAATCCATGATCAAATCGAAGACTTAGAAATTTCTTTTAAGGGGTCCGTAGTATTCCATTTTCACGACTTCTCATCTTTCTTTCGGCCTCACAAATTCTTTGGAAGAAGGAATCCTAAAGGGTTTACGAAAGTGTTGGGAGAAGGCTTTCACCTTCGGAAACTTCCACCTAAGAAATGACAAAGTTTGTTTGAAATCAATTGTTTGTGTATTTGCTTGAAATCAATTGTTGGGTTGCTTGAATAAATAAAATGTATATTTAAAGTGGGTTTAAAAAGATGCACCACAAGTGTTTGACAAAATGCATGAATGAGCTTTTTTTTTAATTTGCTTTAAATTTTTTAAAAATAATTATAACTTAAAATTATTTTAAATATCAAATGCATACCAATTTTTATTTTTAATTTTTTAAATTTCTTTAAGAAAATTTATAATTTAAAAATATCTTAAATAGTAGTGGTTACCAATTTTTATTTTCTTTTGTTTTAATTCTCTTAAAAAATTTATAATTCAAAATATCTTAAATGTCAAATGGTTAACTAAAAGATAAAATAATATCCAACCTACAAATGCTAATAATTGATTAATGACGTATTTTTTATTAAACACTTAGTTTAAATAAATACTAATAATATATATTTATTGATTTGGAGTTTAGTTTTAATTTTACTACTAAAATTGCATTAACCAATTTAAGAAAAATGCATCGAATAAAATGACTAAAGTAACCCTTACATGACACGCACATGTCAAGTCGGTGTACTGGGGTGAAATTGAGACAAATGGTAACATTGGATATAGTAATGGGACAAAATGGAATATAGGTACACATTATTACTGTTAGATAAACTAAAGTAAATACAGGTACACATTATTACTGTATGTATTAATTAACAATACAGATTATTTGAAATTGATTGATTAAATAAATGTAGACGTTGACTATCCTTATTTTTTTTGTAAGAATCCTAATTATTTTCTGATGTATATGTTTATATTGAATATTAGAATGACATGGAATATCCGAATACGTGAGGGAATCACGGTTTTAATTCAAGGAAGCAGTCCCAGTCCAAGTCCAAGTTCAAGTTGGTAAAATTGCCAACTTTAATTTAACACAATCCCCTTAGAATGTTGATCGACTTCTTAATCACCTTAAATTCGCCAACTCATATTTTGGATTTGCATATTCGGTTTATTTAATACACAATCCGCCTAGAATGGGTGTCCCTCCGTACGTTGACAGATTGAGTTCTTGATTACCTTAAATTTGCCAACTCATACATATTTTGAATTTACAGATTTGGTTCGATACACAATCTAATCTAACGTGTAAAATAGATATAGTACGTATTACTTTATAAGTGGACGGTACACATGCTATCATTAGATACCAACATTATCTATTTATTGAGTTTAGGATATATACCAACATTAAATTATCCATTGATTTCTGGATATATAGATATGTAGTGCGCCTTGATCTAGCTAGCTAGGTGCTTTAATTTTTCTTTGAAAAAAAAAAACATTGTATTCCATAAAATGTTGTCTCCTAACAAATGTCTATGTTTATAAGTTGAGAATTCTGATTTAAAATAAGTTTGCATTAAAAACAATAATCAATGTATTGAAAATGTTAATTATTAATATATATCTTGACGCATGAATGTAGTCTTCAAAACAAAATATTTTCTAACTAATACTATATATTTTACACTAGCTAGCAAGTTTCACAAATCACAAGAGAACTTGTTAACAAGATATATGCAAGTAAGTTTTATAACAAGTGTCATCATATATATATATATATATATATATATATATATTTATTAAGAAGAGTAGTATACAGTACTATGTAGAAACAGACATGGCACCCAAGTATGTGTATGTGACAGCTCATTTGTGATGGAGGCTTTGCCCAGCTGACGGGGATATACTAGCGACCCCCGGCCGCCCGCAACACAAAACTTATTGGGTCCAAAATCGAGAGAACATTAAACGGGATAAGTTCCAACTCCACTTACCTGAATGAACCTAACGTCTTTGTCGAATCGGGTGGGTTGAACCAGCTGGTTCTATTTTTGGTCGGGTCAATCTCGGTTTATTTCCATTTTGTTTGTTTGGTGAAGATCTCCTTTCTGCGCATATTAATTTTCAGCAACAAAAACGTTTTCATTCTTGAGCTTAACTACATCTTCCTCGATCAAATTACATATAAGATGAATCTGAAAATCACATCTTCAGTCAGTTGGAGACCCATTCAAGTCTTTTCGACTCTATCATCATTGATAATCTTGTTGGTAGTTGTTACAATATATTCATCACCACAACAATTCCTCATATATATATATATATATAGGGTATTCTATGATTACTACATCTCACTAATTAATTTCAACCTTTGCTTTTTAATCTAATGTATAATAATAATAGTAATCATTGATGGTTAGTGAGATGTAGTAATCATTGAATACTCCACACACACACACACACACACACATATATATATATATATATATATATATACACATATATATATATACATATATATATATATACATATATATATATATATATATGACCAAAATACTATTTATCCCCCAAAGTATCCACTAAATCTCAGTTTGCCACCCATATTCCATTTTGTCCTATTGCAGTACCCAATGTTGCCATTTATCCCATTTTCACCCCAGAGCTGGACGGACATTAGAAAAGTCTTGTTAAGTCGCACGTGGTCTTTCACATGCGGGGCAATTTGGTCTTTTCCATTTCGAGGTAAAAAAAATCTTGAATACCCACCACCGTCGTCAACCTCTGTCTCTAAATTAAAACCCAAATCAAGTGTCTACTCTCCCTCAACAAAAGCTCACCCGTCCGCACACACACACTCTCTCAATTCCTAGTGAGGACGCAACAGGTCCTAGACCTCCGTCACTTCCTCCATCCCAGCAGTAGGTTCGTTCATCTCCATCACTCTCTTCCTGCCGATGACCCATGCATGCTCCACTCGTTAACATTCTTCTGCCGCAGCAGCAGCAGCACGACCGTCATCTCCAGCGCCATCATCTCCCAATCCGGTAGTCAACAACATTGCCACTTTCAGTTCTCTCTCTCTCTCCATCTCAGTCCAATGAGTGTTCTTCTATTCCAAACCGGCCACTCTCAACCACGCCGGCAAACTCCCTCAATAACTAGTGAGTTTTTCATATTCCAGTCAACACCAAGACCTTGCTTTGCGAGCATCAATTGCAACCCCTAGCGCTTGTAATTTGGGGTAATTTTTCTCAAACTATATTATTCTCCTTTAATTTTCATGCCTCTTTGGTATTCATTGCAATTTGTTGTTGACAGGCGCTCCAACTCCAAATATGTAAATTTTTTGAAGAATTTGAACAGAGATCTTAGGTTTTGAAGAAATTGAACTTCGATCCCGTTTTCACCTTCATCGACTCATTCGCACCCGTCATTGTCACCGTGGATTTTTCTGTACCGTGGAGTTTTACTAGTCTTTGCACTTCACTAGTCTTTGGTATTCTGTATGAACATCATCGATCATATTTCTGTACAGTGTACTACGATTCTTGTTGTTCCCGGAGGCGGTCTTGCTTCGGCGGGGATTCTTTTTTCTTGATTGGTGGGTTTGACAACTAGGAGGGAAAGAAACGGTCTAGCTTTGGCTGCTGAGAAGGGGTAATTACAGGAAGGGGATTAGAGGATTATTTGTGGGTGAGAATCCATTCGGTGGTCTTGCTGGACTCTTTCTTACCTCTAAAATTGCACTAATGTTGCCGGAGAAGAACTTTGCTTTGACAAAAATCGAAATGAAAATGAAAAAGACCAAATTGCCCCGTACGTGGAAGACCACGTGCGACTTAACGAGACTTTCCTAACATCCGTCCAACTCAGGGATGACAATGGGACAAATGGAAACGTACCGTAATGAGACAAAATGAAATATAGGTAGCAAACTGAAATTTAGTAGATACTTTGGGGGGTAAATAGTATTTTGGTGTATATATATATATATATATATTAATGCGAAATTATAATTTTGGATTGTCAGCACAGCATCCTACAACCGATCGAATATGCTGTTAGGCGACTCCCATCCAACATTTATGTATTAAATTGTTGACAATGATATATTCATCAATCAAAATATATTATAAATTATAGTAATATGATATTTATATTAGGGGTGTGCAGATTTTTTCAAACCGGATGAACCAATACTTTTGGTTTGGTTCGATTTTAAATTTTAATAGAATCGATCATTTGATTCGGTCTCGATTTTAACAACAATCAAACACAATCTCGTTCAAAAGTATCAATAGTGTTCAAAAGTATTAATAATATTAAATTTTATTATTTGTTTGAAGTAAAATAGAAAAAGAAGGTCGTTAAAAAATTTAAACAGTTTGGTAAATTGAAATAGTTAAGGTGTTCACCCTCGAACCGAAAAATATGTAGGCTTAGACCAATAAGAACTGAACCAAATTATTAATTCTCATATATCTTCGTTTGGTTATGATTCAAAATTTTTAAGAATCGAAGTATTTATTTGATTCGATTTTTTATTTTTTTCTTCCGAAAAATGGACCGATCGCCCTAATTTTTTTTTTTTAATTGGGATCAATAGTGGTTCCCTACTTACCCTTTGATGACTCGAACCCACGACCTATCGGTTGTAGGTGAAGCGTCTTACCACCGGGCACTTACTTGTCGGATCGCCCTAATTTATACTCCTCGATTCGGATAAATGTTCATAGTAGATAAAACACAGGAATGAGAAACATAATTAATGATGTGCTGTAAAATGTGTTCTGACCGTAATACCTATAAACATTAATTGAGTTCAACTATTTTAAATAATTGAGTTTCTTTGGGATGTGTTATATTAAATGAAACTTTAAGGGTATATTAGGAAGAATAATAGAGAATAGGTAAATCAAAAGTCTTTAAAAATATTAATTGGGACATCTTAAAATAAAAAGTATGTACATTTATCCGGGATGGAGGGAGTATCACTCTTGATCACGCCAAAATGGATTCGGGTGACCACGTCGATCCACGTGTGCAGCTAGTCTTCCGGTTGGATGCCCCGGCTCTCAAAAGGCTTGTGTCGTAGAGACTCGACCGTCGGATGGTGCCTGTGATATCAAAGAAAATACCGTTAGGGGAGTCGGACTGTGGTTCGACTCAAACCCTCCGGTGTAATAATCAGTATCTCATTTATATAATAAAGAGAGAAAGTGTGATATATGTGTGTGGAGGGAGAGAGAGAATATGGAGAGAGAAGGAGAAGACTTCTCTCTTAGTTTAGGCCAGAGGTCTCTCTTAATGAGAGGGGTAGCCCCCTATTTATAGGGGGTGTTGCTTTTTAGACACACTTTGTGTGTGTAGGCTTATTTCGTACATCTTTTGAGATATTTGGATATATACTTTTGGGGTATATATTTCTGGGTATATCAACTCTAAAAATAGAAAAAAGTAGCAACTTTCTCTTTTTGACAAATGTTTTTGAGCATACGCGTGTTTGAACGCTGACGAAAGAGTTTTATGAAAAAGCATTTTATTTTGGTTCATTTGATCTACTTGGAATTTTGGATGCTTGTTAGTTGTTTAAATGAGAGTCACGGTTGGCAGGCCATTTTCAATACATTGAACCTTTTAGTGCCCTTTTATAAGTATTCTTAACAACCAACATGGCATGCCAAAATTTGACTTTTATTATTTCCAACAAATCGCCAATATCTCTCAAAATTCAATATAAAACCCTCCACCCTCCTTAGTCCTTACTCAAATGAAAATTTAAAATTCTCTCAATATTTTTTCTTTAACAATACATTTTCATCCACCATAATTCGAGAGGCAGAGAGATCGAGAATTTTTGGAAGATAGAACATCCATTTTTCAAAAAGCGAGTGATATTGGAACTTTAAAAGTCAATAACAAATTTGGTTCATTAAAATTCTTTTCATTTATACACGAGATTGTTTGAATAATTGAGCATTCAAAATACCAATATCTTCACACGATGAATAGTAATAACTTTGTTATGAAATTAATAGTTTAACATTAGAATTTCACTTTTCTCTTCCCTAAATCTTCAATTAAAACTTAAACCGAATGACTAAATTGATCACTCTCCAACCCGAATAGCATTTACCAACAAGATTACAAAAAAGATCAATTTTCTTCGTGACAATTTCTAGTGGTTCCTCTGTGGCAATTACAAAACCCTAATCAAGATGCAAGCTTTTTTAATCTCTAAACACAATTTCAGTAAAAAAAGATCAACATGGAAAACTCAGATCAATTTTATTACTAGAGAGACAATTTAACAACACTGACGTAATAGTAAAGAAAGTAGTAACGAAATGATGCCATGGACGTGGATGAAGAAGACCAGTGAGTCATCAGCAACCATACGCAAACAGGATGGGAAAGGTAATAATCAAACCACTTTGCACCTTCCAGTTTTTGCTTTTTACTCATAACAAAAACAAGCAAAATAGTTTTTTGTGTGTTTTTTTCTACTTTTCAAATAACAATTGGAGATTTCTCCAAGAATTTGAGAGGGCTTGAATTCCAAGAAGAGGGTCCATAGAATATAAAACAAGGAGAGAAAATTGGAAGTGAGGGTCCTGCTGCCTTCCTTGACCCACTCCATCACACACACACCCCTCACAATAAAGTTGGAATCTTCCTCGTGTCTTTCTTTCCCTTGGTGTTGTTCTCTCTTTCACTAGACTGCAAAAAGAGTGAAAGAGAAAAAAAGCTTAAACAAGAAAGTTTTTTTGCACTGTATTTGAAGTAATTCTTCATTTTACAGAAATATCTATCGTTTCCACATTTTTTTTTTTTGTTTTGTTTTGAAACAAAGTAATGAGTTTTGTAGTTACCCAAGAAGCCATGAATGAGTTCAAGGCATTAATGGACCAAGGTCAGTCAAGTTTCCCCTTTCGATCTCCATTTCCTAATCTCCTTGATCTTGTGTTTTTTTCTTTTTGGGTCCCTTTTAATTTTTCTTCTGAATTAAATTTGGACTTTTTTGGGGAAATTTTGTGCAGTTGAGGAACCCCTTAAAAGAACATTCCAGGTTTGCATTTTTCCCTACTTGATTAGATCTATCGTTCAACTGGATTTACAATAATTCTTTTATTATTTTTTTGTTGCAATTTATGTCTAGATTTACTGTTAATTTTAACTATGTGTAAATTATGTGTGTTTTCTTCGTCTGTAGTGCTATTTTTCCCAATTTCCGAGTCTTTATGTTGCAGCATTTGATTTAATGTGTAAATGCAGCTACTGAAAGAGATAGTTATCTCAAGATCTTGTATCTGTTTCTTGATTGTTCTTGGTTGATTCGTGAGGCTATCTTTACATATCTGTTGACCTGCTATTATATCTGTATCTGACTTTCCTTATGAATTTAGATGACTTCCTTCATTGATCTTTCATTGATCTCAAGGTGTACCTCTGAATTGATGTGTGAATGACCAATATTACTGTTTGATGTCTTATTCTGTAGCAAAAGTCACTCACTTCCAAAGCTTCGGCGTATGAGCTTTCTTTTTGTGAACCTGTCAATTTGGGATCAAAACAGCGCATTGAGCAGCCTTAGACTGACAAAATTGAGACTGTTTTCGTGGAGTTCTGAATTATGAAAGCAGCCAATACAAAATGGGAACTCTGGAATAGGAACACTAAATTGATTAGGAAATCCACAAATTGTTTTCTTCTCGGTGAAAATTCAGTTCAACTTTTATAGAGTAGAGATTTTGCTTTACATGCCATAATTTGTTGTGGGCTTAATAACTTGCAAATATCTTGAGTTGTCTTTGAAACCTTCAACAGATAACTGTAATTTTTCTTTTCTCAATATGCAGAATGTCCATCAAGGTTACCCAGCTGAAACATTAGAGCGCTTCCTGAAAGCAAGAGAGGGAATGTTTGCAAAGCCCACAAGATGGTTAGATCCATTTCTCTTTCGTTATTTATTTATTTTTTATTTTTTGGGCCTCGAGGGGCGTGGGAAGGGATCGAACTTGAGACCTCACACTTTGAATACTTCCTTGATTGATGGATTAGATTCATATTCGTAATCTTGCTGAATTAATGAGGGATCCTTGCATAATTTTTCAGTTGGTGGATAGCTTAAAGTGGAGGGTGCAAAACCATATTGATGATATATTAGCTGTAAGTGTCTATACTCCAATGTTGCATCTTAGAGACAATGAACTGATCTTTGTTGCTTGTGTAAAGTTTGGAGCTTGGACTTTCCTGTGTACGCATAGTTTATAATGGCCTACCTGAGTAAAACATGCTCTCATGTATACTGGTCAAGAACCTTTCACATTCTGATATTGCAGCTTCTTTTGCAGAAACCCATACTTCCTAATAATTTCTACAAAGGAGTGCGTGATACACAGCTAATAGGATTGTCGGGTTACACAAGAGAGGTGCACATATTCTTGCCTCATTTTTCAGATTCCTTTCACGTCTTATTATGTCTTACTTCTTTTGATGTATTTAAAATTCTTTCCGTACCTTACTTTGGGATCTTTTAGTTTTGTTGCTTATAAGTTTACTATGACAGGGCCTTCCAGTCTTTGCTATTGGAGCAGGTCTCAGCACATTTGATAAAGCATCTGTATGTGTTTACAATATCGGATTGGGATCCTCTCTCATTACTCAATACCCGCAATGCACCTTTGGATGACAGCCACGTGTTTGTCATACTGATGTGGCAAACATACAAAGGTGCAATAGGGAATCTAGAAAAGGAGAGGAGCCAAGTCCTACAATATCTACTTGTTGCCTTCGGCATTTATCTTTGTTTCTATTTTCAAATTTTATTTTTGTTACTTTCAGGTTCACTACTATGTTCAATCACACATTCAAATCAATGAATATCGGGACCGCATAATTTTGGTGAGGACACATGGACTGCTGTAGGGTTTATTTTCTTTGTTCTCTCTCAAGAGATAATCTGGACTCATTTGAATTTATTGTAGCCTGCTGCAACAAAGAAGTACGGGAAATATATTGGCAAATGTGTGAAGGTTTTGGATATGAGTGGCCTGAAGCTTTCGGCATTGAACCAGATAAAGCTACTGACAACAATCTCTACCATTGATGACCTGAACTACCCAGAGAAGACAATTACGTATTATATTGTCAATGCTCCTTACATATTCACGGCTTGTTGGAAGGTTAGTCTCTCTCCACAGTAATGCCCCCTATATAAGATCTGATTTTTGTATGGAACTTTTCCATAATTTAGCAGCAATACAAGAATTTTAATTAGTGTACTCATTCTCTATAAGAAAAGTATACATTTGGCATGCTCCTCATGTAACATTTGAACAATGAGCAGGTTGTCAAGCCACTTTTACAGGAGCGAACAAAGTTAAAAGTTCAAGTGTTACCAGGTTGTGGGCGAGATGAGCTATTGAAGGTAAGGCAATTTTCTCGCTACACTTTTATTTTTAATTTTTTAAAATTCCCTTTAAGTATCCAAAGGGGGCAAGGGAAGTGATCTACCTTAAACCTCAAGCTCTGTGAAGACCCAAGTCTACAGCTTAGGCCACCCCCTGCGGATATTGTTATTTTGCATAATTATGTGCTCCCACCATTGCAAAATGAGTGTCCATTTTTTAAATTTTCTTGTCCCAAAATGAGTGGCCATTTTTGTATTAGTTTACTAATTTCACCTTTGGCACCTATCATGTCAAGTGTGGACTAGCAATGTTATATGTGGACACTAACGGCATTATTAATGTATATGTACTATTAAAATGGTCCAAAAGTCAACTTCTATAATTTTAGTGAAAAACTAAAAATGGACACTTATTTTGGGACGGAGGGAGTACAATCTTATTCTAATTACTAGAAACTAATTGTATTTGCATGCGTATTTTCTGTAGATAATGGATTATTCATCCCTCCCTCATTTCTGTCGAAGAGAAGGTTCTGGATCTTCAAGACATTCAGGGGGTTCAACCGACAATTGCTTTTCATTGGACCATCCCTTCCATCAACAACTTTACGACTACATCAAGCAGCAATCCAAGACCCTTCAGCCCATTGAGCCAATCAAGCATGGATCTGTTCATGTGCAAGTGCCTGAGGCAGACTCGGGAAAAACAGAGATCGCCAAAACTCTAGAATCTGAGTTACAGAAGTTTTGGAATCAGGATTCCATCCCTGGCACATTTCGTGATCTAAAAATCAACGATTGAAACTAGAAGTTCTCTTTGTTACTTCAGCTTCTAACCAATGTGGATGCAATATTGCTATCTGTAATAGTATCCCAAGTTGTTGGGACGTATTCCTAGCAAATATGGCTAGGGGAAAACCAACATAAAAATTATATTCCTTGTATCTTTATCAAAAGTCTGCCTAATTTAGGCTGTACATAGAGATGCTTAGCTATTAACAAATTTAAGCTCCATTAGTGCATTGCTAAAAATACAAGGAAAGATCTATATTCAACGCTTCCTCCACTGCCTATTTGCTGGCACTTGCATGTGTGAAGTAGCAGTTCTGTCAACTTCTGAGGCCTCAATGAGCATAGTTTTCGTCCATCGTCGAAGTTAAATGATCAGAAAGTCCACAAAATATGCTTCTCTGGCCTTTCGCTAATGTTAGGGATCTCAGCTGACTTCTATGGCTGAGTTTCTGATCAGTCGTCCTCCTGGATAGAAGAAGATTCTCCAACTACATCTGTTTGTTCCTTTTCACGTCGCTTCCTGAGCTCACTCTCAATTGCCTGCTTTGCAGCCTCAGCCAGATCTGCCATCTTCAAAGCTTCGTTAGTTACATTTTCTATATCCTCCATTTCTTTCAAACATCTCTGCAGTTTCTCTAGTGTTTCTTTCTTTCTTTCGTTAATTGCTTCAACCTGAGCCATGGCAGTGGCCACTTTTATATCAGCTGAATTTCCTACTTCCTCAACTTTCTTGCTCAAAGCTTCAAACTCCTTGCTCGACAAAATGATCTTACCATCAGACCCAGAACTTGTATCTTCAGAATCATTATTCCTTCTAGACGACTTGTGCATCTGATCATTTGCAAACTCCTCCGCTGCCTTTGCTGCTTCAACCTCTTTCAGAGTTATTTGCAGCTTCTCTTCTCCATCTTTTGTCACAATTCGGGAATTTTCAGCTTCTTGTAAAAGTGCTTCCGCTTCTCTATTCATCCCTTCTGCTTCCCGTCTTGCCTTTTCAGCCTCCGCCAGCAGCTCGTCTAGTTTCAGCTGCAGTCCATTCATTTCACCCCTGCTTTACGTTCTCCAGCAACAGCTTCTTCAAGTTCCGCTTTGCTTTTATCTAACTCACCTTGCAGCCTCTCAGTGACTGATTCATTTTCCTTCACATCAGAAATCTCTCTCTTCAAATTCTCCATTTCCAGCTTCAGCGTTTCCACCACGCGCATGTGTGAGCTTTCTTCTTCAACAACATCTTGCAGTCTTCTCTTAGCCTCATCAAGCTCCAAGTTTGCTAATCTTAACAACTCCATATCCGCATCACGAATCTCCTTTATTTGTTCTTGTAAAACTCTGACTGCCCCAGTTGCTTCTTCAAGCTTGTGTTGTAGATTTCCATTTCCAGCCAGCTCTGGACTATCATGCTCTTCCTTCAAAGAAATAATTTTCTTCTCTGTTTCCTCCTTAGCTTCTCTATAAGATTGAATGCGAGCTTCTTTTTCAGCCATAACCTTCAAATGCTCTTCTTCGGCTTTAGTAGAAGCAATCTTGACCTGACGAAGTGTTTCACGCATGCTAGCAACTTCGTTGGAGAGATCACCCAACTTCTCTCTGTTAACTTTGGCAGCGTGTTGGGCATCTGCAGCCTGTTGGAATGCCGTCAACTTTGCTTCCAAGGCTGCATCAAAATCCTGTTTAAGGTTTGTGAGTTCTTGCTTGACCAAAATAAGTTCACCAGCAGAAACTTTATAATGTTCTCTTTCACTGTCAACGTCTTCTTTCCAAGCATCATCGTGACTTACTTGGTTTTTGTTGGATTTAATTTCTTCGATTTCTTTTGCTCGAAGCTTTGCAGCTTCTGTTGCCTCAATCGCTGCTTGCTTGGACTCGCTGACATTCTCGAGCTTGCACGTTAATTCCTGCAGCGTTCTATTGGCCTTCTCCAGCTCCCGACGTGCTTGGGATTTTGTACTCTCCGCAGCCTTGAGTCGCTCTTTGAACTTGTCAAGTTCCTTAAGCGTCCAGTGTAGCTGTGTCTCCTTCTCCAATACTCTCTGTCACAAAAAAAAAAAAAAAAAAAAGACAAAGTGTTTCAGAGAACATGCAGTTTTGAAAATGCTTTAGTAATTATAAGAATGAAAACAGAAAACAGTTTTGAAAATGCTAAACGAACGAACGAACACATGGGGCTGGGATCATAAAATTACCTCTTCGGCAGTTTTGGTTTTCTTGACAAGAGTAGGCTTGTTCTTGGGGAGGCTACATCACCGAATAAATTAACAGCAGCCCTGACAGATTGGAAAGGAGCTCTGGTATCGATTTCTCCCACCGCTGTACTTGGAGAGGTAGGGCCTCTTGGCGTTCTAGGAGAACCAACGGTTGCAGGAGAACCTGTTCCTCTTGGGGTTCTTGGAGAATTTGTTGCATTTTGACGAGTTCTTACGTTAAAACCAAACATTGTTTTCTTTTCTGCAATCCCCACCTGCAACATCAGTGATCAGTAAAGAAGAATGACAACGTTTATGAGTATTAATTATACAGATAAGACAGACAGGATGGTAAAAATTTAGTGTTAACTTTTGTGATCATCAACCTTTTAAAGAAGATGAGCTAGCAAGAACAATTTGTTTCAAGGTGATGAAATGGTTCAAATTTCTTTTCAAATAATACATGTGACAAACAAAGAGAAACATGTACGTGCATGGGGGCCGGCATACAAAATCTCCTAAACCAAAGCAGGTACATTCACAAAGAAAGGCTAAATTGTTACTACGTACGTACATATATAATCGCAAATTGAAACATACATATATACCTCGATAGAGATAGAGATGGCTGGCTTCTTTGTATGCGGCGAAGAATTAGAATATAAGAAGAACGAATGAAGGAGACACCGTAGAGGCTGATTGAGGCCGAGGACGAAAGCTCCTTGTCTCTTTCTCTCTCTTCCTTCCTATATACTACTGTATATCTCTAAATTGCATGTGTGTTGGAAAATGGTGAAGTACTAGTATTAGTTAGCTAGAGATCAATCGATCGATCGATCGAAGCCAAACAAAAATTTAATGAAAAGCTTGTTTGCCCAATAATTAATTAATGAAGAGATGTGAAAGAAGGTTGCTTATTTCCTTGAATGAATTTTGATACTGTAGTATTCTTCTTTGTTTGCATCAATTCTTTTACTAAATTTAGAAAGAAGAAATGGGAAGGAGAAAGTGTTATGGAGAGAGATTTTCGGGATCAACAAATTTGAGCCTTTCCTACCATCCACGTTTGTGCAGGACAAAGCTAGGTCAACGGGTTTCTCTCCTCGATCGAGCTTTGACTACTTTTTATCCTTGTGTTTTTCTGGTGAAAATGTATAGTATGTAGGACGTTTGTTTTATCTTTTGACTTTTGATTTTCCAAATGTAATTCCATTTTGGCTGGGAAGTAGAGTAATAGATCTAAAATTTCATATTTGCTGTGTCGCCATGCATGTCAACTTCGAAATATGCCCTTAAGAATTATTAACCTAAAAGGAAAAAAAAACATTGAGAATTACTCCCTCCGTTCATCCACTTTTAACTTTTTCGGTCAACTTAGTTATAGTTAAAGTTTGATCGATAGTTAACATAAATTTAATGATTTTTACAAAGTTATGAAGATTGTAATCCATAGAGTTTTTAAGATACTTTTTAATTAATAATCTAAAAAAAAACGTAAATAAAGTATGTAAAATTTTAATTTAATTTAATCACATTTGTTGAGTTAAAGAACGAAAATTGAACTTTTTGCCTGGAACGGAAGGAGTACTTAATTGTCACAATCCTATGGACCAAGAATTACACCATGAAGGGTGGCACATTTCCTTAAGAGCATCACCAATACAAATGTAAATATGGAAAAAATTTGATATAACCTAAATTTACACATTTATCTAAAATTGAGTCATACATTCTAACATTTGGAATATTCGTGTCATTAATTAGAAAAAAACAAATTTAATTTAGCTGTGTAAAAATATAAATAAATTTGATTTGATAATTTAACGTATAAATAAATTTAATTTGACGACACTAACACTAAAATTTAATGCCGACTGATAAGTCAATTTGTTAATTTTCAATTTTTACTCAATGAATTGGGGAGTTTCAATGGGGTGTGTGTGTGTAGAGAAAGTAGAAGAAGTCAAGTTGCATCCATCCCTGTTATGGTTTCCCATTCAAATTAGGTAGCGATATTAACACCCATTTTACTTTAAATATATTCATTTTCTCAGTACACAGTCCTTTTAAATTTTATATCTCTCTAACTACTTAACACAATCCCCTCAATTTCCTATTTTACACCTCCTAATACACACCCATTCCTTCACCTTCCTTTCACCTCCCTCTCCAGTCTAAGCCCTAGACCATCAGCCGTCACCTTCCCTCCTCGGCAACCATGGATATCCCAAAACCTTCGAACACCTCTCTGCCCATCACCTTACTCTCTATCTTAGCTCTCCCTTCTTCTCCTTCTTCAGCTAGCAGCCTAGCACTTCCCACCTTCAGGAGCGGCGGCACAGCTTCTTCCGGTGTAGCGAAGGAAAGGAGACAAAGTGAGATGACGGATGGAGGGAGAATTTCACGGCGGGTATGGTGGCACTGGGTCTTGGCTAGGTGTTTGAGACGGTTGAAGAAGGTGGGCTTGGAGAGCGCCATTATCGATCGAGGAAGTAGGGTTCTGCGAGGGTTTTAGAAATGGCGGAGATGATAACTAACGGCTGAAAAAACAACTCTTGTGTCCAAATCAAAATCCTCCCAGGTAAAAACACAGCAAATGCGGAAATTATAGACCCCAACTTTGAGACAAAGTGAATTAGAGTAAACAGCAAAGTGTATGAGAGAAAACCCAGACCAACTACACAACTCTCTCTTCCTCTCAATTTGGCGTTGTTCGGTTTTGGTCACAAGAATGTCGGCTAGCCCTAGCTAAACATTACTTCGATTAGAGCTATTAAAACGGGTTGGTGAGATAGCTTGACTTGAAAACCGCCACCAAGCGAGACGGGTTGGACTGACGTGCTAAAATAGTGGCACTGTAAATACAGAAAATTGTTGGTTGGTTTACTTTTTAAAAAAATTCTCTACAGTCAATATATATTTTTTTAACCATTAAAAGTTATTTTGAGAATTTTCTTTCTAAAATGACGTCAACAACATCGTTACTTCAGATTTAAGGTTCGAATTGATGTTTAAATGTTTTTATGTTTGTGTATTAATTTTCATGCATAGAACACAAATTTGATCAAATTTGAATTTTTTTGAGTTCATCTCGTTTTTTTTTGTTTTTGAGTTGTTTTAACCACTTTAAATTATGTTTTAAACTTCGAATTTGTTTAAAATCAATCTCATATTGTTATCCTAACTTAGTATTACATTGTGAACAATTTTTCTACAAAAAAAAAAACTATTTTTGAGATTCAAATCGAACTTGTCAGTGTGTTGTCCGAAAACAGAGAGAGATGTTCTTGGACTGATTTTGAGACTTTAATCAATGATTTGAGTTTGAATTTTGTATAATATCAATACCATACTATTATAGGAAGTCAATATCATATTTGTATGTAAATTTTTCAACCAAAAATAATCATTTTGATCGATTTTGATATTATATTAAATTGGACATCGGGATGCCTTTAATTCGCCAATCGCAGTATGCTGGGCAATGCAACAATGGGGATCGAACGGTGTCTTGGTTGCTCATTGCGATGCCTTTATTGCTCATTGCGATGATTAACCCACGCGATGACTTGGATTACTCATCGCGATGTCTTGGGTTACTGATGCGCGCGTGTTTTTCTTTCATTAATGACATAAACGTCTTTTCGCCCCAAAAATGCTTTTTTCGGGTTTTGAAAAAATATGGGTAGACTGGAGCGATTACAAATGTTAAAAAAAGGACCAGCCTGTAAATACTCAACCCAATCGACCTTTAAATACTCAACCCAATCCACCTTAGGTTACGGGTTGGAGCGGGTCAATCCGTCAAAAAGTGTTGTTTTAAAAAGTATTAATATCTAACCAATTAAAGCAAAAATAAATAAATAAATAAATTATCATAAGACTCACAATTATTTTTCATTTAATTAGTACAAAAACTAAGAAAGAATTAAACAAATTAAAGTTAAACATATGGTAAAATATAACTATATTTCTTAAGACTTAAAATAAATTCATACAGCATAAATAAAGAAATCAAAAAAAAAAAAAAAAACACAACATGAAAATGAACAAAATTAAATTGGCGAGTTAGCTCGCACCCTACCCGTTTCAGCCCGTAACCCGCGCAGTCTTAACCTTTTTGATCGCTTCTAAATATGATTGAATTTTATTAATCCAACCCACCTCTTTTTGATGGCTGGACGGGCGGGCCGATGAATCGAGCCCCTTTTAACTACTCTATGTTCGGTTAGGGCTCCCCAAATATTTTTGTGATGTTCAAACAAAAGTAATGCTATGAGTACTTAAAGAGTACCAAATTTTTTCTACCAAATGATGTATCAGATGATGTAATGCATTAATTATAATTTTTAATATTATTTTTTGTACCACATCAGCTGACACATCATTTAATACAAAAAATTTGGTACTCCCTCCGTCCCTAAATTATTGTCTTCCTTTCCTTTTTCGTCCGTCCCAAAATAATTGTCTTATTTGAAACTTTCCTTTTTAGAACATCACTTTTATTATTTTACCCTTACTTTTTCTTTCTACTTTAATTATGGGCCACATACACATGGGCATTAAAGGAAACAACACACTTTTTCAATACTATTCCAATATTAATAATCAAGTCAATTGAGTTTTCTTATCCATGTGCCGGGTCAACCCAAACAATAATTTAAGGAGAGAAAGTACATTTTAGGTACCCACAGCATTACTCATTCAAACAATATCAACCCAAAAGAGTAAGAATGTCTTTTCAAATGATTTTTAAATAATGACATTTATACAATTAAAAAAAATGAAAAAGGGCGTTAATAACTCCCCCTTGGAATCGCTCAAATGCCATAGGCACGCTTATCTGCTTAAAAAAACAAGGGCAAACTACACAAATGGTCCTTGTAGTTTTAATATTTTTTGTAATTGGTCCTTACACCTCGCAAATGGTCCTTGTATCGAGACATTTTACCCAAATGGTCCTTCCGTTAAACTCTGTTAATTTTCTGCCGTTAAGTGCGCCCACGTGCCACACACGTGCATTTATGAATGGGTAAAATAGTCATTTCATCTTAAAAAGTACAGGGACCAATTCTGAAATGATTAAAGTCAAAGAAAATCAATCCACCACTGTTCATCTTCTTTTCAACCCACCACCACCCATTACTGTTCATCTTCTTCTCAACCCACCGCCACCCATCATTGCACCCACTCTCTCTCTCTCTCTCTCTCTCTCTCTCTCTCCCAATTATTTCAGTCTATCTCTCAAAAGGCAAGAACAGAGGTTTATTACCCCATACTCGCTCCAGGATACCAAACTGCCAAGAGATTAAGAATGCTAGAAGTTATCAAACAAGAAAAGACGGAAAAGAACATAGCAACTCACAAATTGGATTATCGATGGTTACGCACGGAAGTCGTTGAGAACAAGGTGAGTACGGAAGAGAAATTGCACCCGATCTATATAGCGGCCTGTCCACTTGGCAAAACACTACCAACTCATCAACCTTAGGATTGTAAGCATAAATAGTCCAAACGTACCCGATGAAAATCACATCATCGGATGTAGGATGTAAAGCAAAAGTGTTGAAGAACAAAGAATGACGAAAGTTATTCGGTGAACTTCCTTTTGGATGCTTAATTAAAACATCAATACGATCTTTGTTCTTCACAACCCATTCACTTAACACCACAATTGTCTTCGAGTGATCAAAGATTCAAGGTACACAAATCATGATTTGAGTAATAAAGCCGAGCTTTTGACACATGAATAATTCCAACACTAACAAAGCCTCGCCACGATCGGGAGCTTCACGGACTTGCCTTTCACATAGTTTAATTTGAGCTTCAATTGTAAAGGTAACCAGCCATGGACAACAGTACAAGATCCCATTTAAGAAAATACCACGAATACCCAACTTGAAACCATACGGTTGAGGATCAAGACGCACTTGATGACTAACCCACTTGCTGTGTATGACGAGAATATGTCAAACTTTGGTGGGTTGGAGACAGATGCCATAACGAGGCTCGATTAACACAAACAATAGTATAAATAGGGAGATGAACGGATCAAACGCCGTCTTTGCAAACAAGGTTTTAGCTTCGGGCATGGTTTCACTTTCAACTGAGTATGATCGTATTAATAGGGATGGCAATGCTCGTTTCGTGGCCGGTTGCACACAAAGTATTGTAAAGGAGCGACTTTCGTATTAACAATGAGTAGTAATCCGTTCTGCATCCCGAAAATCAATCCCGTAATACTCAAACGGTAAAGTGAATACGATTTTACAAATTCATCAGCAGAATTGGCATAGGCATCGGCATCGGTGGCCATAACTGCTACCGTATCTTTACCATCGTAGGGAAGATAACACATAAAGGATTTGAATGATTTTTTAGGAAACAACCATTTATAAAGGAAACCAGATATAGAAGATGACGGATGTTTTTTTGGAGCACAAAAATTTGAAATCAAGATGTTCAATGATTTCGAAACACACTTTAATCTAACGAGAGGCTTCTCAGGTAAGCGGCAGAGTATTTCGATCTTGATATCGTCGGGAAGGTAGGACCAATTGAACAAACAAAGCGACTCCATTGCACAAACAGATGCCATAACAGAGGCAGCTCGATTACTCCTTCGTCTCCTCCCTCACCAAATTCCTCACCAATACCCCGAGATCTCCTGCAGCTTCCGACGATACGGTTTCTCCGCGAGAAGAGGATGTGAAGAAACTCGACGATCGATTTGGAGGAGAGCGAGAGGCTCCACGAAGATTCGCTTCCCCCCGCATTCTCGCCGTCCCAGGAGAAGAAGATGGGTATGGGAAAGAGGGTTTAGGGCTTTAGAAATTCGCAGGTTTGACCATTTTGACCATTTGTAAGTAGAGAGAGGAGGAGAGAGAGAGAGAGTAAAAATGGAGGTGGCAACGTATACACTGCAAGTAGAGAGAGGAGGAGAGAGAGAGTAAAAATGGTTTGAACAAAGAGAGCCAATTTTACAATTTCACAATTGGTCCCTGTACTTTTAAAAGTAAAATGACTATTTTACCCTGTCTAAAATGCACGTGCAATGCACATGTCAAGACTTAACGGAAAAAATTTAACGGAACTAGACGGAGGGACCAATTGCGTTCAATTGGTTGGTACAAGGATGACTAGCAAAAAAATTTTTGTACAGGGACGAATTGCAAAAAATACTAAAACTACAGGGACCATTTGTGTAGTTTGCCCAAAAAACAAAGTTAATTCCCATCCAATTCACACCATTACTGCAGTCAGTGGGACAAGAAGGAAGATAAAGAACCCTTTTGATGATTATCAGTCTCGATGGACAGAGAGATGAAAGATGAAGTTGCTCTGTTTGAAACAAAGGGAGCAAAGAGACGGAGGGCATATCACTTGTATGCTGTTTCAGTCTTTCTAGGCATATGTTTGGTTTGTTATTACAGAATAAGTCATCTACCACAAGCCCCTGGAAGATGGGCTTGGATTGGATTGTTCCTGGCCGAGCTCTGGTTCTCTCTTTACTGGCTTCTCACTCAATTCGTTCGCTGGAACCCCATCTATCGCTCCACCTTCAGAGACCGACTCTCTCAAAGGTCCCCCCTACTTCACCTCTCTATTTTTGTCTATGTCTCTGTGCGTGTATTTGAGAATTTCTTACTCCCTCCGTCCCAATTAATAGTCCACTTTCTTTATTAAAAATCTAATTTAACACAATATCAAACTACTTTTTAAGGACATAGACCTTACACTTGACCTCTTCTTTAAGAGAAGTGAGCGGAGCTCAATTGGTACCTTTTAACATACATTTATTATCTTATAGGATATAAAAAAGAATATTACGAAAAGTATCAACTAATAAGTTTTAGAAGTTTGTAAGGACAACTAATTTTTTATGAATCTTTGGTTAAAGTTTAATCAAGTTAGACCAAAAAAGTAGTCAAAATGAGACCATTTTCGTGGGAGAGAGAGAGAGAGAGAGAGAGAGAGAGAGAGAGAGAGAGAGTATCCATTCACTATCATACATGTGTACGTTGAGAATAACTAGGATAGTAATCAAACACTTTACAAGCACTCGTGTGTATTTAGGGTAATAAAAGTGTCACACTAGACATTACATCAGCGTATTGACATGGTTGTGTTACAATCAACAATTGTTTTAGAATAATACTAAACGTCCAACGAGTGTGTTCCAGGGAAAGAAATAAGGAAAAAAAAAAAAAAGTTCCAACTTGGCGTGTAAATCTTTGATTGGGTGGTTTGAGAGATTCAAATCTTATTGAATGTTGATGAGATAAGTTTGAACATACTTGGGTTGTATGTGTAGTAGTACTCATTTGAATAAATTTTAAAGACACTCTTTAAGAATTCAAGAGTGGAAAGGTATCTTGAAATTTTACCTAGCGGGATTGGAAAAGGTTACAAGGCCACAAGTGCAGACTGTGCAGGGTTCCATTACAAGCAAAATCTTTCTCAATTTTGGATCCTTAAGGAATGTCATCAACGCATTTCTAAGCATTTTCTAGGAATCAGTAGCCTAACGGGCATGCATAGCCCAAAGGCACTAGATGGTTACCTTATTTCTTTTTAGTTCTGCAAAAGATCTAAGCCCATGGGGCTCTTAGGTGATGCTCACGTACTGTGGCTGTTGCCTAGGATCCAGTTGTTTGCATGATCCAACTACCTTTAAACGTCAGTGCCTTAACCATGGTAGTTGCTCGTAATTACTATGAATTGATGATCTGTATAGTCTACTTGTTTATTATGGGAATGTGAATGAGACAAACAGATATGAGAAGGACTTGCCGCAAGTGGACATATTTGTGTGCACTGTGGACCCAACAATAGAGCCACCCATCCTGGTGGTCAACACGGTTTTATCAGTTATGGCTTACAACTACCCGCCAGAGAAGCTCAGTGTTTATCTATCCGATGATAGCGGGTCGGAATTGACATTCTATGCGTTATTTGAGGCTTCTCGCTTCTCAAAGCATTGGTTACCATTTTGCAAGAAGTTCAAAGTAGAACCAAGGTCACCACAGGCATACTTTTCCATACTTGATGAACCACATTCATTTGATGATCCTGATCTCGCTAGAGACTTCTTATCTATCAAGGTAATGCTGGTTTCTCTTGCTCAAAGTTCCTCCCTTTCTGCAATTATTATTCTTATTTTGGAGGAAAACATGTCCATGTCTTATTGCTTCTACAGATTTAGGATACATCAAGCAAACTACATTAAATTAACTGCCTCCCCGTTTGAAAGAGTCAGAGGATCCTTTCTCTAACTCAATTTGAGAATTAGTCGTGGCATTAGACCAGTGACCATTTCCAGGGCTTTAGTTGAAGAGCTTAAAGTGTTCTGCTAAACATTTGATTTTAAGCCTCGAGTTTATGATCTCCTCCCACATTCTCTCTCCTACAGAGACTATATCATGATATGAAGGACCGAATCGAAATAGCTACTAGGCTAGGCCGATTCTCAGAAGCAATAAAAGAGGAGCACAAAGGGTTTCGTGAATGGGACTCTATTTCAACCCAACATGATCATCATGCCATCATTCAAGTACATCTTTTTGGATTCCTTTAAAATTAAGTGTTACCCAATGAATCACAGATATCACCTGATTAGTATCTGTCAATTTGGTGTTATTTATGTGCATAGATATTAATTGATGGAAGAGAGGCTATAGGTCAAAATATTGAAGGTCCACTGTTGCCAACACTGGTGTATGTAGCACGAGAGAAGAGAATCCAATACCACCATAATTTCAAAGCTGGAGCCATGAATGCATTGGTAAGCTCGTATACTACAAAGTTTACATAATGAACTACATTTCAATGCCTGGGTCATGCAACATAAATCTAGGCTAACATAATCAAATTAATGATTAGGATCCTAAACTGTTATACTAAAAGATTTAGCTAGTGTTAGTACCATGTTTGTTATTTGGCATAAATGTTTATGGTAACATGAACAGATAAGGGTCTCATCAATGATAAGCAATGGTTCGATCATTCTCAATGTGGACTGTGATATGTACTCAAATAATTCAGAATCGATGAGAGATGCTATGTGCTTTTTCATGGATAAAGAAAAGGGGCATGAGATTGCTTATGTACAGTTTCCACCAAGCTGCAATAACCTCACAAAGCACGATCTATATGCAAGCTGCTTCAGGGTACCTAATGTGGTATGCAATCAACATGAACTTGAAAAATGTTGAACCTTTCACTATTCCTGAAGACAAATTACTGATTGTTCTTGTTTGTGTCAAAGTTGGAGATGGGAGGCATGGATGCTAATGGTGGGCCTTGCTATATTGGTAGTGCGTGCTTTCATAGAAGGGACACTCTTTGTGGGGCAAAGTATAGCAATGGCTATGAAGGAAAATGGAAGAGAGAAAATGGTCTAACGGAAACTGAAAGTGCAATGGTAGTGCAAGAAAGATGTAAAATTCTTGCAAGTTGTACCTACGAAATAAGCACTGGGTGGGGAAAGGAGGTTTCTCTCTCTCTCTCTCTCTCTCTCTGATTAGAAACATAGATGAGAATATACATACATTTTCGGTTTGATTTGCAGATGGGTTTGAAGTATGGCTTCGCATCCGAAGATCTTGTCACCGGATTAGCAATGCAATGTAGAGGCTGGAAATCCATCTATTTCAATCCAGAAAGAGCAGGCTTCATGGGACTTGCTCCCACAACACTCTTAGAGTCACTAGTACAACATATGAGATGGTCTGAAGGCCAATTTCAGATCGGACTCTCTAAATGTTGTCCATTTGTATATGGACACAAAAAAATCCCGCTCGCACTTCAATTTTCATACAGTCCTTATCTGTTTTGGGCTCCAAACGCTTTGCCCACATTGTACTATGTTTCCATTCCAAGCCTTTGTCTGTTTAAGGGTATCTCCTTATTTCCAAAGGTATGCATTCCTATTCTTTTGAAACCCAGAAAATATCCAATCATTATTCATTTCATTGCTTCAAAAGTAAAGTTGTATTAACTAAGACCAGTTTAATGTTGGTCATCTGCAACCTTCAAGAGATAAAGAGTTATGTTCCCCATTTTTTATTTTTGAATCACTTATGTAAGAATGCAGGTGTCAAGCTGGTGGACGGTACCCTTCTTATATGTGATTGTCACGCAATATGCATACAGCTTGGGCGAGTTTGTTAGTTGTGGAGGAACTTACAAAGGATGGTGGAACGAACAAAGGATGTGGTTGTTTAGAAGGACAACGTCCTATTTCTTTGCCTTCATGAAAACCATGATGAAGCAATTAGGGTTCTACGAATCAGGGTTTATAGTCACTCCAAAAGTGGTAAATCAGGATGTGTCACAAAGATACATGAAGGAGGTCATGGAATTCGGTACACCTTCACTGATGTTCACAATTATAGCCTTGATAGCACTGCTCAACCTATTCAGCTTCATATGGGGTCTCAAAACTGTGGCCATGGATTTGCAAATTAGGAACATGGAGCCGATAGCATTGCAGATTGTTTTATGTGGGCTTGTGGTTCTAATTAACCTGCCTGTTTATGAAGGAATCTTCATGCGGAAGGACAAGGGCAAGATGCCCACTTCTGGTGTTTACAATTCAGTTATCTTGGCTTTAGTACTTGCTTCTACAATAGCCTTGTCCTAGTTGACGGCTATATGGATCTCTTTAATCGGATTTGCAGATGTTTCTTCCACTTCCATATCAAAACAAACAATTAAAGATACTTTGGCTTAGAGTCTGAAATTTCCATGCAGAGCTGATGCACGTGAGCTGCTTTAGATGTAGACATGTACTGTAACACAAGAAGTTATATAAAAATCAAATACATTTGTATATTCTCAACATATAAATTTTATCTCCTTCCCTTCTAGTAACAATGATTTAGTTTCTCGTGAATTAGTCTACTCCCATAAAGCACATACTACAGACAATAGACATACAACATAGAAAGAGAGAGATGGGAAAACAATGCTATCTTCCTCTTTTTGAAACCAAGGCAGCACAGGGGTGTATCCTCTATTGGTTGTTGCAGTTTCAATGGTCATACTCATATGCTTGATATGTGGCTATAGGGTGATTCAGAAGCTAGTGCAGGGAGAAATTGGAAGGCATGCTTGGATTGGCTTGTTTATGGCAGAGCTCTGATTTACCACCCTCAGAGTGTAGCCTCTCAGGCTGTAAAAGTAACTTTCAGGCTGAGCCTTTGGGTATATTTAATTTGCTAGCCCATCCAAACTGACCATGGGAGTATCGGGACACTTTGACCCTAATCTAGTAATCCTGCTTCAGCAAGTATTTGATTGGTGTTGAGCCTCTTCCAAATGCATTTTTTGTCAAATTATGTACCTTAAGCAGGTTGATTTCCTGCACATCTTCAATGCAGACAGTATACAAATTTATTTTAGTCGGATTGCTTAAACTCGAAACATGGCATATACTTAATGAGATTAATTAGTTCAAACGTAGATTTTCTCATCGATATCCTCAAGCACATCAAGCAACGATGAAATCAAACTCGTGATGGTACCATAATATGACCTCTCCCAATCATTATTTCACCACTAGGAATCCCTTCAAATAATATTCTTAAACTCTCTCTCTCCAAGATCATCTACGTGTTTACAAGAAGCTTCAACAATATTCAACATATATGAGAGATGTAGAAAGAACATATTAACATCCCTTTGTTTTCTGGTAACTGTTACAAGTGTCAACTGAAGTTTATGAGCAAAGTAATGAACTGAAAAAGTAGATTTGTTCTCTTCCATTATCAAATCTCTGACACAATTAAAATGTTCATACAAATTGCTAGCTCCGATGTAACCTTGTCCACGTAAATTCAAAATGTTCAATTGATGTTTGACCAAAAAAAACTCGAGACCAGAGTGACGAAACAATTTTATCACTTTCAGGTAACAATTCAAGAAAGCACTCTATGACGGACCCGTCTTTGTTCATGTACCATAAGACAACAACTACTTGAGAAAAGACCGTCTAATATTTTCTAGAGGACGATCTCTGACCAGACATTGAACATCAGTGTCTGTACCTTGGAAATAACAAATCTTTCTCTAATGTGTACGGGTTGGGTTTTATCCAAATCTAACAATGGAGTAGATTTCTTTTACATAGACTTCTTCTTTCTGACTTCAAATTTTTCTGTGAACCCATCTCTATGAACTAACCTAAATCAATCAGTACTTACACATTTCTAAATAGTAAAGTCATCTTCTTCGTCAGTCGAAGACTTTTCTCCGGCCGGAAACCTCGCGATTTCGTTTGACCGGCAAACTATTTCCTGGTGGCATTTCGGTTGATTACCTCGGAAGCATATTGGTGCTTACCAGTGGGCCCAGCTTAAGGAAAAAAACAAGCTACCAACTCCGAACAAATAATTGGACATTGGACTCATGATGCAACAAAGTCCTTGCTTGTCCCATTAAAATCTACTCCCCAAATTTTGATTCCTCTGTTCCAGGTCGCCCGCTCCCAAAGATTTCTTGAAATTATTGTTTACAGGTAAAATTGTATCCTTGTTTTACTAATTCCCCGTAGTTTAATTTCTCAATTTGTTATGGGTATCACAGATTTTGTGTCTTCTAGGGTTTCAATGTTAAACCCACAAATTGTTTCACATAATTTTGCTTATCTTGCAAAGTTTGATTCTTTCTTGATTTGATGGACTGGGTTTGTAGTTAAAAGTCAGTTTTCTTTTTCTGTCTACTGGATATTGGATTTCTTTTTACTGGTTCTGCGATTATGAAATGCTTTGTTTGATTTAATATTGAATGTGATTTGATTGAATTTGGTGATTTTTGTGTCAATGATCAGTCTTTGCTATGTAGATGATCAGTTCACCTAGTGCATGCTTTGCCTACTTGGATAGTAATCGGCAACATCCCAATGCTTATTAAGTTTTCTTGATTAATCGTTATAGCTTCTAATAAGTTGTATTTAAATATAAACCGGAAATTGACCAAATTACTATGAATTAGCTTGAATCATTGCAAGATTGGTAAGCGGCTTTGGATTTTCTAACATTTGAAATTTGTTCAAACTCACATTCTATGTCTCTAAGCAACTTTGAACTTCAGCTAAGCTTTTCAATTATGATTGCTTTCACAAAATCGTTCTTTATTTGGAAACATGCTTAGATAGGCATATCTCTTGAAAACAATTCTCTAAGTACGTTTGATGTTGTGTAATAGCCACGTGGTAAATAGTAGATTTGGCCCTCTTTACTTGGGAAAAAATAAAGTTGTACTCCCTCTTCTTATACTTGCCTTCTTAAATGATTGTCACCAAAACTTTGTGACAATTTACTTTTCCCTCCTTGCAATAATCTGATGTTTGTGTGAACCAGTGTAGAGGATCGTCTAATATTTAACTGTAACCTAGCCCTGTGTTTTAGCTGGTTCTAACTATATCCATGAAGAAATCCAAGTCAGTTTGCTTCTTATAATGCTGTTTCTAGATAGTTTTTCAACTCTGTAGCGATTCACACACACATTCTTGTAGCAAATGATATTGAAACCTTCGTTTGTCATGTACAGGTTGTATTGGCTATACCGAGTTTGCACTTTCTAGGAATTTGATATGGATAAAAGGAGCACTAGCCAAGGGACTCAACTATCTGAAACTTTGGGTAGCTTACTAAGAAAATGCATCTTTTCTGTTCTTTCTGTTGCTCCCATCCCCAACCACATTGCCTTCATAATGGACGGAAATCGAAGATATTCTAAGAAGCACAATTTGATGGAAGGGGCCGGTCATAGGGTTGGGTTCTCAGCTCTAATGTCAATGCTGAGATACTGTTATGAGCTGGAAGTAAATTATGTAACAGTATACGCCTTCAGCATTGATAATTTCAAACGGCATCCTGAAGAAGTTGAATCTGTTATGGAATTGATACAGGAGAAGATTGAAGCGTTAATTGAAGAGGAAAGCATAGTGAACCAGTATGGAGTTCGGGTATATTTCATAGGAAACCTCGAACTCTTGAGCAAGCCTGTCAGGTTGGCAGCTGAGAGGGTTATGGCTGCCACCGCCAGTAACTCCAAAGCAGTGCTTTCAATCTGCATTGCCTACACTTCCACTGATGAGATTGTGCATGCTGTTCAAGAATCATGTAAAGAAAAAGGGGATGAAATTGGAATATTGGATGTGAGTGGTTCTGGATATAGTTTGTTAGGGCTTGGTGGGGTTGAAACTGAACAGTTACTGAAGGTTATTGATGTAATAGATATTGAGCGACATATGTATATGGAAGTTGTACCTGATCCTGATATCATAGTCCGTAGTTCTGGCGAGAATAGGTTAAGCAATTTTTTTCTATGGCAGAGTTCACGTTGCCTTTTGTACTCTCCCTTTGCGCTTTGGCCAGAGATTGGTTTTTGGCAACTGGTTCAGGCTGTTTTGGGTTTCCAAAGGAACTTCTTTTATTTGAAGAAACATAAGCAAGCATGAGTTTACAGGTGGAATCAAATTTCTTAGCTTTTTGACCATTATTTGGTTGCTTTTCTTATACATGATTGTTGCTCAATATGCATACAGATTACTTATATCTGTGGAGGAACTTAGTTTCATATGATGGTGGAATGAACAAAGGATGTGGTTGTTTAGAAGGACGATTTCCTATCTCTTTGCCTTCATTGAGACCACGCTGAAGCAATTAGGTTTCTCTGAGTCCAGTTTATAGTCACTCCAAAAGTGGTGGATGAGGATGTGTCCATTAAGGTATACAATTAAGTCGCTTATTGTTTGTTAATCATAGTCATAAAACTCGTGACTCCTGCAAATAACGCACCTATATATACTGATCAAGAAAAATTTGTATGTGACAATGACTTGTAAACACACTCAGAAGTATCGATCAGTCGGTAGGTACCCCATCTGACCCAAATATTGAAAGTTATTTTTTTATAATCATTACATCCACCTTTAAGCTGAAGAAAATGGAACTTTTAAATTGCAACTTGACCTGTCCTAACCTCTTTTTATTTCCATTAGATTACCATTTTATCTCCTTTCTTATTCTTTAGAAAAATTGCAACTTGACCTGTCCTAACCTCTTTTTTATTTCCTCACTTTGAAACTACAAATTTTAAAATATCCATGTGATTTATAGTGTGACTGGAATTTTATATTGCAATAGTATGAGAAGATTCTTTCAGAGAATGGAAAGTTAATAGTTAAAATTGCATTCACATGTAAGGAAGGACATGTTTGCTGGTCCACACTATAGTTAAAATTGCTTTAAATGACATGTGTCCAACCAAACATTGTGCAAGGATAGATCCATATCAATGTAATTGAGCCTAGCTCCCAAGAGAAGCCATCAAGTGACTGAGCTTTTAGTTGCATGCAGCTTCTCCTTGCATGGATTATTCTTGTATGACCATCATATTCATGCAAGTTGTTCTAAGATTTATCTTCCACAGAAAATGCTCAAAATAGACTATATATGACAAACACTTCCAGTTCCAGTAGAAAACAACCAAGGTTACGATGATATGACACTATAATCTCAACAAGGATTCAAGCAAGTTCAATTTTTTGCTGAAAAATTATACGTACGGTTCAATGCATGAGACTATTTCCGTACGGTCCTTTGCTAGGCATGTAAACTGTCTGATAGAGATTATTTCCGTACTTCAAACTTATGACTAATTCCATGTCACAGTCGTAGATACTAATTCATGCACCACTTGTGTTTTTGCTACAAACCATTAAGCGTCAAATTAATTAACCATGGCAAGGTACCCTAACTACTTTTGTAGTCAACAAACAGTCTCATTCTTAATTATTTCTAGATAAACTGGAAATAATGACCTAGCTAGTCAATGGCATTCCTTCTTTTGACTCTTCCTTAATTTCATTAGCATCGGATGGTCTCAAGTTTGGGAGTGGCCGGAACCTCTCTATATATTTGGGGTTTCTCTCCATTTCCTTAATTTGAAAATATATATAGTACGTACTTTTCATAGCAAATTTTGCAAAAATAGTACTTTAGTGCTTCTTTTAGTTCATACTATCAAATTGATCGATAGTCGCCTGCAGATTTACAATAGTACCTCGATCGATCACAATCGACAAGTCTTAAAAGATGTAATTATTTCAAGCAATTAAGTAGCTAGATCAAACCAAAAAAATATATGTACGTAGTATTACTGAAACATAATATTGCAAACACTTGAATAACATTTCTATTCCATTATTCATTTGGAGTATGAAGTGCCAACTAAAACAAGATTTTCATTGATAAATAAAATGAGATATTTTGTTTATACAGAAACTAACTATACAAGCTAGTAAATGAAGCAAATTAAGAATTGACAGCTATACAAAGGTAGGCACATTTTAGAAGAACTGCGCAAAGAGCTAGCACAGAGGATTTTGTGAATGGGACGTTGTTTCAAACAAACGTGATCATCAGGCCAATATCCAAGTACACCTTCTAGTAACCTTCCTTAATTTCATGGTTGAAAAACATATATACATGAAAATGTACATAAAAAATTATAAATCAGTGAATTACATACATACTTGTATACTACGACACCCAATGCATATACGAAACTGTATACTTACTACTATGATTAGGATATTCGCGTCTTTCTTTAGTAAATGTTACAGATACTAATTGATGGGAGAGATACCACCAAGGCTGTACATGGATATCAATGGACAACGTACCTTTGCCAACTTTGGTATGCATGGCACATGAAAAGAGACCCCAATACCATCATAACTTCAAAGCTGGATCCATGAATACCCTGGTAATCCATTCAGCACCAGTACTTCCTGCATTGCGTGTGTGCGTGTGTTCAAAGAGAGAAAGGGTTGAAGTCTAAAGATAGAGACAATCAGGGCATAAAGAAAACACATCCAAGATCTGCCCTGATAGCAGAATTTGTTGTTAGTAGTTATTCAGTTTTCAAACTACACAAGATCATGATATTCGTTGATCAGCAGTTGTATATGATGAACAAACAGATAAGGGTGTCATCAAGGATAAGCAACAGCCCAATTATTCTAAATGTGGACTGCGACATGTATTCAAATATTTGAGAATCCGTGAGAGATGCCATGTGCTTTTTCATGGACAAGGAGAACAGTGATCAGATTGCGCTTGTACAGTTTCCTCAAAAATTCGATAACCTTACAAAAGACGATGTTTACAGAGGTTGTATGCGGGGTACTGTTTGAGGTAAGAGTCAATTAGAAACATTCGATATATATTTGGTAGGTTCTATACAAATATTTTTACCTCTTTTTTTTTTTTTATAATTCCAAGTAAGGTTCTTATCACAGTGATTAGCAAGAGTGCGTTAAGGGAAGTACTTATCGAGAGCAGGGTATCGAGTTTTTTAATGAATTATATAATTATTTGGTCCCTCCGCTTTGCGAAAACTGTGTTTGGTCCCCCCTCATTAAAAAAATTCATCCTGGTCACTCGATTTGCATTTCCTTGTGAGATTCCCCCTTCGTGCCGTTAATGTTAAAATTTCCCTAATTTTTTAAAAAATGACCAAACTACCTTTACTAAGTTAGGGAACCAAAAAATAATTAAAAAGAAAAATCTCAGTTGGTGGAGCTTCAAGAAAGAACCTTACTTACCCAATAAGCCCCAAAACTTGTTCAAGAGAAATCCCCAAAATACATAGTCATGGTGATGATATTCCACTCCCTGTGCTAAACCCACACTATCTTCAGTCTTGCCTCCCATTCAAGGCTTTTCTTCTTCTTGATATTCACTGGTTTCTGGTGCAACCAGTCCCAAACACTCCCGTTTTCCATGTACTCGTACATCAACAGGTTTGAGCCCACTCCTCTGTTGCTGCAGTACCCGGTAACTTCACTAAATGCACTGCTTTATCCTTCCAAGGGTCTTCACTTCTCTTGCAAAGCTTCGTCCAAAAACAGATCATCATTCCTCGGTATCCTCTTAACTGCTATGGTTTCTCCTGAGCGGTTCGGCTCTAGATAGTTCTGTCCCTCCTGACCCGATTACAAACTCGTCACTCAGATTGTTTGTGGCTTCCATGATGTCTTCCCACGTGAAACTATGCTTGCCGGAACCTTGTTGAAAGAGCGGCCTTCTTTGAGCTTGGGATGAACTAGAATAGTATGTGCACTTCACCTGACTAGCTCTTTTGATGGATTCTCTCTTCTGTTTCAAAAAGAGTGCAGATCTAGTGCAGTTCGGCTCTGTAGATGGTGGAGTTTCAGTTGTCTTGACCCAGATCTGGTGATGGCAAATACAACGTAGAGGGAGAGAGAGAGAGAGAGAGAGAGAGAGAGAGAGAGAGAGAGAGAGAGAGGGAGAGGGAGAGGGAGAGGGAGGGGAGAGAGAGAGAGAGAGAGAGAGAGAGAGAGAGAGAGAGAGGCGGTAGTGGTCTTGACCCAGATCTGGACTGATTGGAGGTCGAGGGTCAATTTCTAAGCAGAACTTGTTGTGGAATCAATGGTGTATCTTTATCTGGCTTCATCACTATTTTTATACTTTTCTTACTGTTAATTAATTGAATCTAGGGTTATTCATTTTCTTTTCTTTTCTTTTTCTCCATTTCTTGCAGATCTGTGTTGGTAAGAAATGAACATGTCTGTGTTATCCAATATTGATTCGGTAGAAATAAGAGAGGTATGGAATGACAATCTTGAAGAGGAGTTTGCTATAATTCGTGAAATTGTTGATGGGAGAGAGAGATTCGAGTTGGAGAAGATTCCGGCAAGCTCTCGCCGGAATCCATGGCACCGGAAATCTCTCAACTATTACTTTTTTTCCATAAACAGATACAGAATTACAAACACAGACATACAAACACAAAGAAAGGCGAGGGTAGTTTGGGCATTTTTTTAAAAACAGACGAAAATTATAACGGTAACGGCACGAAGGGGGAATCTCATAAGGAAATGTAAATCGAGTGACCAAAATGAATTTTTTTGATGACGGGGGACCAAACACAGTTTTCGCAAAGCGGAGGGACCAAATAATTATATAATTTTTTTTTAATTACCGATGTATTTCTCAAATTTTGGCAACTTTGTGGTGATCAAGCTGGAGATGGGAAACCAGGATGCCAATGGGAGGTCTCTGAATGTCGGTACTGGATGCTTTCACAGGAGAGACACCCTCTGTGGGAAGATCTATAATAAGGAATCAAAAATTGACTGGGCGAAAGTGAAGGATGAAAGAGTGAAAGAAGGGTAGATATGCTAGAAGAAACATGCAAGGTACTTGCATCCTGTTGCTATGAACAAAACACTCTATGGGGAAAGTAGGTTCTCTCTCTCTCTCTCTCTCTCTCTCTCTCTCTCTCTCTCTCTCTCTCTCTCTCTCTCTCTCTCTCTCTCTCTCTCTCTCTCTCTCTCTCTCACACACACACACACACATGCACATACACACAAAAACAAACAAACAACACACATACATGATCCTCATATAATTTCTGATGTACAGATGGGAGCACAGTATGGGTGTGCAGTTGAAGATGTCGTTATTGGACTGTTAATACAATGCAGTGGTTGGAAATCATTCTACTTCAACCCAGAAAAAGTCGGGTTCTTAGGAGTTGCTCCCACCACATTATTGCAGACATTAGTTCAATATAAGAGATGGTCAGAAGGTAATTTTCAGATATTTCTATCAAAATACTGCCCCATAGGGTATGGCCATGGAAGGATACCACTCAAACTTCAACTTTCTTACTGTTGCTGGGAGCTATGGGCTCCCAATGGCTTGCTTACACTCTGCTATGTTGTTATCCCATCTTTTTGTCTCCTTAGAGGCATCTCCTTGTTCCCAGAGGTATGAACTTTTACCACATTAGACCAGATTCAAAGAATTCTGTCAGCTATTTCTTTTATTTTCGAATTATTGACGTACATATGCAGGTATCAAGCTTGTGGATAGAACCCTTCTTATTCATTATCATCACTCAGTACACTTACAGCTTGGGGGAGTTTATTTGCTGTGGAGGAATCTTAAAAGCATGGTGGAATGAACAACGGATGTGGTTGTTTAGAACCACAACTTCCTATGTCTTTGCCTTCGTGGAAACCATAATGAAGAAATCAAGGTTCTCTGAGTCCGGGTTCATAGTGACTCCATACGTTGTAGACTATGATGTCTCACAAAGATACATGAAAGAAGTCATAAAATTTGGTTACCCTTAACCGATGTTCACAATCTTAGCCACTATAGCAACGCTAGCTCAATCTATTCAGCTTCATTTGGTGCCTCAAAAATGCAGCCATGGATTTCCAAATGAGGAACGTGGAGCCGATGGTGTTGCAGATTTTCCTATGTGGGCTTGTGGTACTAATTAACCTGCCTGTTTACGAGGGACTCTTCTCCACAAAGATGAGGGCAGGATGCCCACTTCTGTCACAAGTCAGTTATGTTAGCTTTACTAGCTTGTACTATAGCCCTGTACTAAAAGAACATGTATATATTTTGTTTTCTCACTTCCAGACTAAATGGAGTGGTAGATATTGTGGCTTGTTGAGATAATGTGTGATTGTACATTCTCTATTGCGGATTCACTTTTATGATATGCGTGGTCGGGTCCATGTTGCATTGTTTGTTTACTATGGAAAACTGATACTACCTCCGCCCCTCCTATTGATAATTTCACGAGTTTTAAAAATGTATTTTACTTCTAATTTTTTTTTAAATACCCTTACATTATTTAATTAGTGGTATCAAATCAATAGGATTTATATGTTTTGTATCTTACAGCCAAAAAGGGTATAATAGAGATTTACTTTTAGTAAACTTTCTAAAAGGGAAAGGAGATACTTATTTTGGGACGTTTCAAAATGAAATAAAAAACTTATTTTCAGTTGGAGAGAGTATTACATAACAGACGAGACCAAGCAACATAAAAATTTGAGCTCGTTTTCTTTTTAAATTATGGATGTTATACTAAAGGGTTAAATGCACCACTGGTCACTATACTTTACAACTTTCTAACATTAGTCCTTAATTTCAAAAAATAAAAAATTGGGTCCAAAGTATACTTTTTTTGTACGCTAATGGTCCCTCCGTTGAATGTCGTTGGGCGTTAATTCACCATGTACTGTGCACGTAAGTTTTTTTTAGGAAAAAAAATAACTTCAATTTTTAATTTTTAAATATGTCTTCTGAATTTTGATTAATATTCCCCCCCCCCTCTCTCTCTCTCTCTCTTCCATGAGAGAGAAACACCTCAGTTCCCTCTCCGCAACTCCTACTCCAACCCACCACCTCCATAAACTTCATCCACAACTCCAACTCCTCCTCCATCTCCCTCTACGAAAACCCACCATTCAATCTAGCATCCTCACTCCAACGGACTCCACCCCACTCTCAATCGACCGCACCCTCTACTTATCAAAAATTGCAACTAAAGACCCCAGCAATTTGACCCAAACACTCCCTTTCTCAACATCCTTCATTTTCGCCATGGCCCCGCGACGAAACCAGTTTTTCAGCCACGAATTCGTATTCCTCTTTGTTCCCTTTACCGAAATTGAAGGTGCCAGCGCTGCTTAGAATCTGGGTTTGTTTAATTTCACAAATGATGGGAATCTCAATAACCATGTTTTCAGAATTGAGTTCACTGGTTTGACTTCATCAATTGAGTTCATCGGTCTGAGTTCACAGCTTCAGAGATCTATAGCTCCTCAATTAAGTTCATCGGTCTAAGTTTACGACTTCAGATTTACCCCTTGTCGCCGATTGAAGGCCCGATGATGGTGATGTGTGGGCAAGAAGGGAGATAGAGTGTATACATAAGAAGTGAGATTTGTGTGTACGTGTGCATTTATGTGTGTGTGTGTGTGAGAGAGAGAGAGAGAGAGTTTGTGCGGGCCTTTTCTAGTTTGAATTTCAAATAGAACTACGCATCAACAAGCTTTGAATCAGACTTTGATTCTATGCCTCAACCACTTTCTCACGAAGTTGTTGTCGGCGCTCTTCATCATGGAACAAGAGCTTTAGCAACTGGCTGACTTTAAAGGTAAGGATTCATAGGGAAAACGACTTGGATATCAATGACTGCTAGGGAGCAAGGCTAGAGAAGAAGACTGTGGAAGAACGATGATGGCTCGACTTGAAGACTGTGGAAGACTCAAAAGTTACGTTTTTGCCCTCTAAAAAACTTACGTGAGGAGCACATTGTGGGTTAACGGCTGAATTCCTAACGGCAGGACCACTAGCAAACAAACAAATCTACTTTGGACCCAACTTTTCACTTTTTGAAATCAGAGACTAATGTTAGAAAAGTCTAAATTACAGGGACCAATGGTGCATTTAACCTTATACTAAATCATGAAACAACCACTCCAATAAGAGAATTGCTATTCACACCTCCCACAATTACTAAGTACACTTCTTTTTCTAAGTATACCCCCCCAAAAATTGTAAACCTCTCTAAATATTAAGTACACCTCCTCAATTTTTCATTTTACCCTTCCCTTCCTCTTCCTTCCCAGCAGCCCCCCTTCCCCTCCTCCCCTACCAGCCCCCTTCCTCCCCAAGCAACCCCCTTCCTCCCCCTCCTCCATCCCCGGCATTCCCCCTTCCCCCTTCACCTCTCCTATGAAATCAATCACACACACACACACGCCCCCTCTTCTCCCAACAACAACAAACTCATTAATATTCAAACAAAGTAAACTCTTTTCCCCCAAATCAAAGAGTTGAAAAAAATAAAAAATAAAAACAAAGAAAGAGATGCCCAGTGCGAGCTCTCTCCATGCTTCCTCCGCCGACTTTCTTCCCTTGTGCGAGCTCCCTCCAGTCCTTCGAACACTTTAGGAGTGTTCAGCAATTGATGCGTATTTTTCACCGAATTTGACGCTTGCGGAATTATGGATGAAGGTTGTATGTAAATTAATGAAATTGCAGCAGAAAGTAGGATAGATGACGGGTTCACCGGTTAGGCTTCACTCACCTAACGTAAAGATCCCGTTTGGGTTCACCGGTTAGGCTTCACTCACCTAACGTAAAGATTCATTTGGATATTACCTTCCTAAACCTAAGGAATGTAATAAACAAATTTGAACAAAACTTTGTTCTTTGAAATACTTTTCATATAACACAAAATCTGAACAAGTTCTAATTCTAGGCCTTTATATAGGCTTTACAAAATAAATCCTAATCTAAAAAGAATAATGAAAAATCTGAATTCCTAGCCCTAAAAGAATAACAAATTCGTCCATAAACCTATTTCCTACAAGAAAACTTTAAATAATCTCCTAATTCAACTAGAAAACTATTACATGAAGACTTTAGGAAATCTAATTACACTAGGACACCTAAATATCTATTTAACTAGGAAACTAAAGAGTTCTAATAAGACTAAACAACATTGACCAAATTAGGAAACAATACAACTTGGTTTCACATGGGCACCAACATGGTTTCACATGGGCCACACAAAAAAAAAAACGTTTTTGCCTTCCTCCAAGCCACCCTTTGCACATGCCACTCACATGCCCTTCAACCGTCCTCCCTTGTCGTGTAACTTACATCTGTGTACCTTCCAATTTCTTGTTTCCTCCCATTTTGCATTATTAAGGCTTCAAGTCACAATGTCAAATTAGTTTTACCTATTTGTATTGCATCCCTAGCTTTGTTCATAGTTTTCCATAGCGCACCCGCATCATTCTCCCTTTCTTCGAAAAGAATTGTCCTCAATTCTTCAAACATAATTTTGTTGTGACCAAGACCATCCCATGGCCTCCAAGCTTGACGAATAATCCTCTCCACTTGTGCAAAGCAAATCTTGGGCCTTAGGATCACATCATTCCCCTTCCCTTGAAAAGGATTCGCCCTCGAATCTTTACGACCCACTCGGTGATTCGCCCTTGAAACGAGGTTCATCCAATCCGCCCATTGAGTTGCAAAAAAGTGATTGTCGATAAGTCGAGTAAGGAACCATGATGCAAACCGCGTAGGAACTTTGAAGTCAAACGGGTTCTCGTACGTATGTAACAATTTCAATTCCTCTCGAACCGTCTTGAGCTTCCTCTCCTCTTCCTCTTTTTCATATTGCTCCTTGAGCTTCATCTCCTCTTCCTCTTTTTCACATTGCTCCCTCTCAACTTTCTCTCTATTAGCTTTCTCCCTTTCAATCATCTCTCTCTCAATTTCCTTTTCTCTCTCCTCTCTCTGAATTTTTTCTTTTTCGATTCTCTCTTGCTAGATCTATCCTTTCTCTCTCAATTATTTCTCTTTCAACCCTCTCCTTTTCAATTCTTTCTTGCTCTATCTTTTCTCTCTCAATTATTTCTCTTTCTTCCCTCTCCTTTTCAATTCGTTCTCTCTCTACCTTCTCTTTTTCAATATTTTCTTTTTTTATCCTCTCTTTTTCTATCAACTCTTGTTCTCTCTTTTGTAATAACACTAAATCTTCATAACCCTCCTTGAGAGATATAGGTACAAGACCAAATTTTGTTTGATTGGGTTTGGAAAAATTATCTCGTCGATAGGTACTTGGTAAGAACCTACGGTCAAGATACTTTTTTAGTTTCTCCCAAGATTCAATTTTGGACTTTCCCTCGCATCTTCGTTGAGATTTCAGATTTGCATACCAAATAGAAGCATACCTTGTAAGTTTGAGGATGACAACTTTGAACTTCTTTCGATCGCTATAACCCTTGTACTCGAATACTCGCTCCGTTCTACGAACCCAATTGACATAGACATCCGGATCCATGGAACCATCGAATTCGGGAATATCACGTTTCAAGCCTCAGTCATCATCATCTTTTCTTCGTCCTTCTAATAGTTGTAATACTCGATCCATACGTCGTTGAAGTTTTTGTATTTCGCGATCTTGTCGCAAATTTGCAGCTTGTTCCAATGTTAAACAGTGTGGGCATGTTGCTTCTTCCGCCATGATCGTTCACAAAGATGGAATTTGTGAAAGGCCTAAGCTTTGATACCAATTTGATGCGTATTTTTCACCAAATTTGACGCTTGCGGAATTATGGATGAAGGTTGTATGTAAATTAATGAAATTGCAGCGGAAAGTAGGATAGATGACGGGTTCACCGGTTAGGCTTCACTCACCTAACGTAAAGATCTCGTTTGGGTTCACCGGTTAGGCTTCACTCACCTAACGTAAAGATCCCTTTGGATATTACCTTCCTAAACCTAAAGAATGCAATAAACAAATTTGAATAAAACTTTGTTCTTTGAAATACTTTTCATATAACACAAAATCTGAATTTTTTACCTTCCTAAACCTAAGGAATGCAATAAACAAATTTGAATAAAACTTTATTCTTTGAAATACTTTTCATATAACACAAAATCTGAATTTTACAAGTTCTAATTCTAGGCCTTTATATAGGCTTTACAAAATAAATCCTAATCTAAAAAGAATAATGAAAAATCTGAATTCCTAGCCCTAAAAGAATAACAAATTCGTCCATAAACCTATTTCCTACAAGAAAACTTTAAATAATCTCCTAATTCAACTAGAAAACTATTACATGAAGACTTTAGGAAATCTAATTACACTAGGACACCTAAATATCTATTTAACTAGGAAACTAAAGAGTTCTAATAAGACTAAACAACATTGACCAAATTAGGAAACAATACAACTTGGTTTCACATGGGCACCAACATGGTTTCACATGGGCACCAACATGGTTTCACATGGGCCACAAAAAAAAAAAAAAAAAACGTTTTTGCCTTCCTCCAAGCCACCCTCTGCACATGCCACTCACATGCCCTTCAACCGTCCTCCCTTGTCGGGTAAATTACATCTGTGTACCTTCCAATTTCTTGTTTCCTCCCATTTTGCATTATTAAGGCTTCAAGTGACAATGTCAAATTAGTTTTACCTATTTGTATTGCATCCCTAGCTTTGTTCATAGTTTCCCATAGCGCACCCGCATCAGCAATCGCTGACCGAACACCTTTAATAATGTTCGATCAGTACCAACCAAACAACTTTAGGGGTGTTTGATCAGCGATTGCCGAACATTTTAATGACACTTTTGTAATAATCGAATAAAGAGCAAATAAGTCAAGTTTTATAATGATATTTTTGTAATATATGAGGGGGTGTACTTAATAAATATGGGGGTGTAAATAGCGATTCTCCTCCAATAATTCACCTCTCTTCCTATAAAACAACATTCAGCAGGGGGAGAGAGAGAGAGAGAGAGAGAGAGAGAGAGAGAGAGAGAGATGGGAAAAGAAGGCTACCGTCCTCTGTTTGAAACCAAGGGGGCACGGGGGCGTAACTTGTATTGGCTGTATGTAGTTTCAATAGTTATAGGCATATGTTTGATATGTAGATACAGGGTGATTCATGCGCCAGCACAGGGAGAGATTGGAAGGCATGCTTGGATTGGTTTGTTCATGGCAGAGCTCTGGTTTACGCTCTATTGGCTTGTTACTCAATCTCTACGATGGAATCCTACTTTCCGTTACACCTTCAAAGACCGCCTCTCAGATAGGTCTCTTTCTCTCTGCTCCTCTCCTCTCATCTCCTTTCTGGGGTCCAAAATTAGGCAGCATACTTCAAGTCATAGTTCTAGCACATCGTACAAGCAAACGTACACACGTACTATAACTTAATGTCTCTTCTATATATGCTGCAGGTATGAGAGCATTTTGCCAGGCATAGACATCTTTGTTTGCACAGCAGATGCAGTACTAGAGCCTCCAATAATGGTGGTAAACACGGTGCTATCAGTGATGGCATATGATTATCCAACAGAGAAGTTGAGTGTCTATCTCTCTGATGATGGTGGATCAGAGTTGACCTTCTACGCTCTCTTGGAGGCATCAAGCTTCTCCAAGTATTGGCTACCATTTTGCAGGAAATTCAAGATAGAGCCATCTTCTCCCTCGGCTTATTTTTCTGTTGATGGTGAACCACTCGACAATTCTCCCATTGCCAAAGAATGGTCATCCACTAAGGTATGCAATTCGCTTATTGAAAAATTCGACTGGTTAACACACTCAGAAGTATCGATCGGTCACGGTCAGTAGGTACCCCAAATGTTGAAAGCTATTTTTCTATATTCATTAGATCCACCTTCAAAAACAAATGGATTTTTTTTAAAGGACTATCTCATTATATCATATTTCTCCCTTAGATTACCATTTTATTTCCTTTCTTATTCTTTAGAAAAATTGCAACTTGACCTGTACTAACCTTTTTTTATCCCCTCAAACTTTGAAACTATAAATTTAAATATTCATGATTTGTAGTGTGACTGGAATTTTATATTACAAGTACGAGAAAATTCTTTCAGAGAAAGGAAAGTTAAAATTGCAGTCACATGTAAGGACATGTTTGGTGAGTACATTATTTTTAGTGCTTGAAATGACATCTATCCCAAACACTGTGCAATGATAGATCCATAAATATATATATATATATAATTGAGCCTCCCAACAAAAGACTTAGCTTTTAGTTGCAGCTTCTCCTTCCTTGGATTCTTCTTGTATGACCACAATCATATTCATGCCAGTTGTTCTAAGATTTTTCTTCGGCAGAAAATGCTCAAAATAGACTGACAAACACTCCCACTAGAAAACAACCAAGGTTTTACGATTATATGACACTAATTTTTTTGTCCTAAGGGGACATGGGAAGAGATCAAAGTGATCTCACACTTTGTGAAGTCTCAGCTCTACCACTGGAACACCCCTTAAGGACTATGACACTATAATCTCAACAAGGGTTAAATTTTATACGGTTCGGTTCAATGCATGAGACTCGTGCCTTTTCTAGGCATATAAACTGTCTGATATACATTATTTCGCCTTTTCTAGGCATGTAAACTGTCTGATATACATTATTTCCGTACTTCAAAGTTATTATGCCTTCCAGTATATACTAATTCATGCACTTGTGTTATTGCTACAAACTATTAAGCGTCAAGTTAACCATGGCAACCCCCTAACTACTTTTGAGGTCAACAGTACCATTCGTATTTCTATATAAACTGGAAATAAGGACCTAGTCAATGGCATTCCTACTTTTGACTCTTCCTATAAATAGCATCGGATGGTCTCAAAGTTCGGGAGAGGAACCACTCTATTTGGGGTTTCTCTGCATTTCCTTAATTTGAAAATATAGTACTTTTTATAGTGGATTTTTCACTTTCATAGCAAATTTGCTACATTTTATAGCAAAAATAGTACTATAGTGTTTTTTTTTTTTTAAGTATATATTGTGTTTATACAGAAACTATACGAGGAAATGAAGCAAAGGATTGACAGCAGAACAAAGCTAGGCCACATTTCAGAAGAAATGCGCAAAGAGCACAAAGGATTTCGTGAATGGGACGTTGTTTCAAACAAACGTGATCATCAGGCCATTATCCAAGTACACCCTTCTAATACTAGCAACCTTCCTTTCACGGTTGAAAAACATAAATACACCCCAGAAAAACGTACATAGAAAATTATAAATCAGGGAATTGCATACATACTTATATACTACAACACCCCAATGCATATATGAAACTGTGTACTTACTACTCTGATATTCGTGTCACTTTCTTTACTAAATCTTACAGATACTAATTGATGGGAGAGATACCTCCAAGGCAGTGGATATCAATGGACAACCTTTGCCAACTTTGGTATACATGGCACGTGAAAAGAGACCCCAATACCATCATAACTTCAAAGCTGGATCCATGAATGCCCTGGTAATCCATTCAGCACCAGTAATTCCTGCATTGCGTGTGTACAAGAGAGAAAGGGTTGAACTTATAAGATAGAGACAATCAGGGCATGAAGAAAACACATTCGAGATCTGCCCTGATAACAGAATTCATCATACGTAGTTATTCAGTTTTCAAACTACACATGAACATGATGTTTGCTGATCAGCAATTGTCTATGATGAACAAACAGATAAGGGTGTCATCAAGGATAAGCAACAGCCCGATTATTTTAAATGTGGACTGCGACATGTATGCAAACACTTCAGAATCTGTGAGAGATGCCATGTGCTTTTTCATGGACGAGGAGAACAGCGATCAGATTGCTTTTGTACAGTTTCCTCAAAAATTTAATAACCTAACAAAAAACGACATTTACAGCAATTGTTTGCGAGTAATGGCTGAGGTAAGAGTCAGTTCAAAGTATCCAAACATAATTTTATTCTTTGGAATTACTTTAGGTGCCATTTGGCTTGTTTCATAAGTGGTTATACCTTCCTTTTCTTCTTGCTGCATTTCTAAGTAAAAGAAAAAGCGAAGGAAAAGCACTTATAGAAAGCGTTACGGAATGGAACATAAGGAAGATTTAATGGTGTATCTCTGACATAAGGTTAAACTGTGGTGATCAAGGTGGAGATGCCATGCCAAGATTCCAATGGTGGGTCTCTGTATATCGGTACTGCGTGCTTTCACAGGAGAGACACCCTCTGTGGGAAGGTCTATAATAAGGAATCGAAAATTGACTGGACAAAAGTGAACTATGAAAAGGGGGAAGAAGAGGTGGATATGCTAGAAGAAGCATGCAAGGCAGTGGCATCCTGTTGCTACGAACAAAACACACAGTGGGGAAAAGAGGTTCTCTCTCTCTCTCTCTCTCTCTCTCTCACACGCACACACACACACACAAACAACACATATAGTAACCTCATAAATCCTGACATACAGATGGGAATTATGTATGGGTGTCCTGTAGAAGATGCCATTACAGGACTGGCAATAAAATGCAGAGGTTGGAAATCAATCTACTTCAACCCAGAAAAAAGGGGCTTCTTCGGAGTTTCTCCTACGTCACTATTGCAGGCACTAGTACAACATAAGAGATGGTCAGAAGGTGATCTTCAGATACTTCTATCAAAATATTGTCCCTTACTATTTGGCCATGGACGGATACCACTCAAACTTCAAATTTCATACTTTGTCTACCTGCTATGGGCTCCCAACTGGTTGCCGACACTCTACTACGTCGTTATCCCATCACTTTGTCTCCTTAGAGGCATCTCCTTGTTCCCAAAGGTATGAACTTTTACGACACTAGACTAAATCAATAATACTCGAGAATTAAACCAGAACTTTTCTTGACAATTGATGACTTTCGCGAACAGTTTTCAAGCCCTTGGATCCTACCTTTTGGATTTGTCATCATAGCAACCAATACATACAGCGTAGGCGAATTTTTCTGGTGTGGAGGGACGTATAAAGGATGGTGGAATGATCAGCGAATGTGGTTATACAAAAGATTAACTTCCTACTTTTTTGGCTTCTTTGATACTATGTTAAAGTTAATGGGATTCACCAACTCGGGCTTTGCTATCACAGCAAAGGTTGCAGAAGAAGATGTGTCCAAAAGATACAAGGAAGAGATCATAGAGTTTGGTGCAACTTCACCAATGTTCAACATTTTATCAACAGTTGCACTAGTCAATCTGTTCAGTTTTTCCTCAGGAGTGATAAGGTTGACTATGGATTCAAAGACTCAGAATCTCGATCTATTTGGACTGCAGATAGTCTTAAGTGGTTTAGTGGTTTTAATCAACCTGCCACTATACCAGGGGCTCTTCTTGCGAAAGGACAAGGGCCGCATGCCCTCCTCTGTCACTTACCAGTCAATTATTGTGGCTACATTTTCATGTTTATTAGCCTTGTATTAAACTCCAAACTTTCCACTAAAAGTCTCTTATCTGTTCATTATTACAAGAGGGGATCATTGCTAAACTATTTCACATAGCTTTGCTACATGTGTAAGCCAACCTCAGTATCTTAGATGTGCATACTTACTGGACACAATGACCATAAAAATAGTTTGAATTAAAAAAATTTTCATAATACCGAGCAATTCTTAAAGCTGCGTTAGGGGGTAGATCAAAAATAAAAATAAAAAAGGGAGCTCCGGATGGTCCGTGCAGCCGTGTGTTTCTTTACCACGGGAAATTGAGATAAGAAGGAATGGATTAAAAGCAACAGATAGTTTGTTTCAAGTATCATTTCCCTATCGCATAGGCCACTCCATTGATTCACCTCTTCCCATAAAGCGCACACACACACACAGAGATGGGAACAGCAAAGGGGAGGAAGCTCTATTGGTTGTACGTAATCTCAATGCTTGGAGGCATATGTTTGATATGCTATAGAGTGATCCATGCTGCACCAGAGCAGGGACAATTTGGAAGACATGCTTGGATTGGTTTGTTCACCCTCTATTGGCTTGTTAATCTCTTCAATGGAATCCCATTTACCGTTACACCTTCAAATGTCGCCTTTCCCACTGGTCTCTCTCTCTCTCACACACACACACAGACACGCACACAGTGGCAAGCACTGAGTTTATCGATCTCATGTCAGCCTCCACCCACATGCCTGAACATGTCCAAGTGCCACCTACCACACAGTCAAGTGCTCCAAAAGAACGCCTTCCCCACAGTCCACAAACACGCACGCGCACACACAACAAATAGTCGGATGCAATTGTGCTACTGGTTGCGTGTACAGGTATGAGAGGATCCTGCCAGGAATAGACATATTTGTGTGCACTGCAGACGCACAGATAGAGCCACCCATAATGGTGAAAAACACTGTGCTATCAGTGATGTCATATGATTACCCACTGGAGAAGTTGAATGTATGTCTCTCTGATGATGGAGGGTCGGAGGTGACATTCTATGCAAGCGAAGTCAGATTTAAGTCATTGAGGCAAGCAAAGTCAGTTTTACAGGCAAACAAAGTCAGATTTACAGGCAGTTTTCAGGCCAATGGGAAATTGATTCCCTTTATTAATTTTAAATACATTAGCAATACTCATACAGGTCGACCTGTTCAGCTGAACAAAAAGAACCACCGTACAATTGCAACAAACATTTCATTACCATTATTATCTTTGATGTGTAGTATATCATGTGTAACTCCCTTCTGGAACCTCAAACAAGCTTTCCAGGTCTATGTTAATAGAAAAAACACTCCATGCACAATAGAGGTTTTCTACTTAAGTCTCGCGTGCACACATACAGAGCAATGAAAAGAGAAAACAACACATTGGCAGATAAGTTGAAAAGTGAAATCAAGAAAAAAAATGTTTCTTCTTTAGAGAATTTGCTATATATTTATTGGAGAAAAATATTAAACAAAGGTACATATCTCACAATAGATAGTAGCTAAGTCTCCACTGGGTTCAACATCGTTTTCATAACCGGGAATGCATCACCCGCATCGCTGACCTGCAAATGCAATACACAGTCCTTTCAAGACTCCAAAGCCTTTACCCATATGTAAGAAAATATTGCAAAATATCAGGGTCACAACAGGACTCTAAAACTGGATTTTCGAATTGAATATGCTGGGTTGACAGTTCCTTAAAACCTTAATGGAATCTTTGAAAATTTTGTGCGAGGACAAAAATATTTTCTTTAAGTTATCAATTGTCTTAGCTAGGGAGATCCCTTATATACATCATTCATTAATCCAATATTCCAATTTATGAAGGAGCCACGGAGGCACTCTGATATATTGTAACGACTGCATCTATTACATAGGGTTTAAGAAATGACCTTTTGGATGGCACTTTACGTGCACTGTAAAGGACACACATTGTTGTTTAGTAATATGGATCTCTGTAGCTTCACTCTTCTGCGCCCCACAAGAATAAAAAGGTATATGGTACACCCTTCTATCTTCATGCTTCAATTGCTAACTTAAGAAAAACAATCTATAAGTTGAATCATCACTTTGTAGGAGACCTGATCCCAACCCCTCCACCCCCAACTCCTTCTCCTCTCTCCAACCCCAACCAGAAACACCAAAAAGAATTAATAAATAAAACTCCCAAAATTCAGATATTAAAATAATACTCCATTTGCCCCAGAATGAGTGTTCCTTTTTAAGAAGAAATTGTCCCAAAATGCTTGTCCCTTCTCCTATGAAGTTATTGAATTCACCTTTGTATCTATCAGGTCCCAATGTGCACTTGCAATAATATAGTGTGGACACTAAAGGAATTCATGTATATGTACTACAAAAATGACCTAAAAGTCGACTTCCCTAATTTTTGCAAAAAACTAAAAAGGGACTCTCATTTTAGAACAAAGGGAGTATGTTTTTAAGAAATACGAAGCTACTTTGTATTATGAAGTTTCCAATATCCACAATGTGAGCTTGAAAGAAATGTCATCTTGTAGAAAGAGTTTGATCCATGTCAAAGAACTCACTCGATCCAGATAGATATCATAGGAAACAAGAAAGGAGACTTTAATCATCTGCAGTCTCATATTCATCTGCTAAGTGCAAGAAGAGGAAAACTAAAGGTTATTCGTTCTCATTTTTATTTGATAAATCTAAGAAACATGATCTAGAAGTTCAATCTTCAAATTGAAGATGAACCTGACCACCAAGCCCCCCGCTCACCAACAACCACCCAAAAGTTTATAAAGGAACCACACAAAAAAAAACAAAACAAAACAAAAGTATGTATTCTCTCCGTACTTAAAAAAGAGTCCATTTTTCCCTTTAAGGCCATTACAAAGAAAGTGTCAACTTTCTAATCTTTCTTTTTGGGATGTTAGTTTTACCATTCTACCCTTAATTTGATTCCTACTTCAATTAATGGATCCTGCCCCACATGGGCATTAATGGAAAACACACAACATTTAAATATTTATAATAGAGTCAATTAGCTTTTCTTAATCTGTGTGCCGAGTCAAACAAGACTCTTTTTTAGGATCGGAGGGAGTAACCATTTTAAAAAACAAGGAGCTATTTTGAGTTAACAATTTTCAAAAACTACAGCATGAGTTTGATAGAAATTTGATCAGTAGTCAAACAATTTGATCCGTTCCAAATTAGGACTCATTTCAATCAATGTCAAGATTACAAATATGAAAAGTAGAGCACAGGTTTTTTAATAGGGTCATGCTACCGAGTGCCCTTAGGGAACTTGTTAAGAATCTACCTAATGAAAATGTTTTACATTGGGAATGCCACCAATACATGGGGGATAATTTCCAATGCATTGGGAAGTGTTCCAAACAGAAAGCATGCCTACAAAAAGGTGCTTAATGATTGCCCTTTGGGCACTCAAAAACCTACTCCTGAGTTTTCTATTTTAGGCCTTGATGACGATCATTACATATTGCTAACTAACCAACTCATTTAAAAGCTTAAGCTTGCACCAAGAGAGACCGATAATGCATAACATGCCTTAACACTCCCCCTCACGTGCAGCCGGTCGCACATGGAGAGGTACACTAACAAACCAGACATAGTGGCAACTTGAACATGACAACACTAAACAAATGCAAGTGGGATGACTCAAACCCAAGACTTGTGCTTGTGCAACCGAAGATTTGATACCATGTTAAGAAAGCAACTCGTCTAAAAGCTTAAGTTGTCAAAGACCCAACGACAGACATCATGCTTTAACAACAAATGAATTCCAACAAATCGAAAAATAGTCACAAGACTTTCATAACTATGACAAGGACTTACATTAGCTCTACAACAAGTGCAGACGCCCCTCCACCCCCATTGCAGATTCCAGCAACCCCAAACTTTCCATTCGTCAGTCTCAATACCTGCAACACGACGAACTTTGGTTGACAAGAGACAAAAGACTTAAAACTTTTTTTTGGGTGCACAGAAAAGAAAAAGCTAATATTTCTCCAATAAGATTTAAGGAATTTTCAGTTAAATTCTGATTTATGGGTTTCCAAAAGAAAAGGTAAGAACTTTGTATCCTCTTCAACTATCTTGTTATTAGGAAGGGTCGGTATAGGTGCATTTATTAGTTCTCTAAAAAGTTACTTTAGAGTTAGGCTCGGTACTCAACTATTTTCTTATCCCATATCAATCTACCATATCTAACTACAAAGACTTCTCATGGATAAATTCATTTACAGTTTTGAGATTGTTATCTGTTTCCAGGGCCTATTTTGGATTTCACTTTTGGGTAATTAAAATAGGGAAGTCTATAGACTATAGCTATCATTTTAAAATTTCTTTGATTATGATAATGACAGAATTTTCTCAAAGTTTATATATACCTTTAATGAACATATTTACTTCTGTGATTTCTGGAAACAAAAACAAAAATGAATTCCAAGAAGCCAAAACCACGGCCTTATGTCCTGTGTGTTGTGTCTTTATTCCTTTCTTTGTTTTTTGTGTTGGGGGGGATGGGGTGGGGAAGGAGAGAGAAATTTATTGATATACTTTCAGATTCTAGGTCAACGGCCTTATGTTGTGGGGCAGATAGAGAGAGATCTGATGATGTACAATCAGATTTCAGGCTCAGAGCATATAAACATTAGAATATAATCAATCAAGGATGCAAGTAAAGAATGTAGAATTGGTCTAAATTTACCCCTAGCAATGTGACCAGAATCCGAGCTCCACTACAACCTAGTGGATGTCCCAAAGATACTGCTCCACCATGCACATTGAGTTGTTCCTGCGAACACATAAATGTTACCATTATTTACAATTAATCCAATAATAAAATGCATGAGAAAAAACAATTTATATATTAAGTCTACAGTAATTTAGTAGATCATAACAAAAATAGAGGCAGAGAGAGTAGAAGACTCACATCACTAAGACCAAGCAGCCTCTGATTGGCAAGAGCCACAACCTGCAGAGAAGAGATTTCCGCATTTGATAAACACAACACTGAAACTGTCACGAACAACAGAATAAAACATAATTACTTACAGAAAAGGCTTCATTTATTTCATAGTAATTGATTTGAGAAGCCTCCAAGCCAGCATTTGAAATAGCTTTTGGTATTGCAAGGGCTGGAGCGGTAGTAAATAATTCAGGAGCCTGTTCAACCAGTCTTGTTAATACACATCTTTATATTCAGTCCTGCAATCAAGATAAAAACCGCTTTCTTCCCAATACCTGAGCAGCGTCAGCGAATCCTCTTATCTTGGCAATCACTTGCAATCCAAGTTTCAGTGCCCTGTCTCCACTCACCAGCACCAGTGCAGCTGCACCATCACTGTCCATGAAACAGCACCATTAAAATGGAGTGGGAGTTTGTAAGTTCTCATAATGAGAGCATTAAGAAATAGAGAATCACATTCTCCAGAAGAAACAAAAAAATGGTGACCTTCCTTTCAGGAAACTTTCAGGAGCAGCTGGTCATTTTGGCTCGCTTGTATATCTACTTCCATTCTTCATCTTACAGATAAAGCTATATAACTAGATGAAAGATGTGGCAAGTAATGGTGCAAGGAGAGGTGAAAGTGTTTGCATAAACAGATGTTTGTTGCAGTAGTGACACACACACACACATATGGAAATACTAAGTGCCTATGGGAGACCTGTTAAGATGTTAATTATTGGGAAACCTCTGCACTAGGAACTGAACCAAATAATTGGGAATATCCACTAATAAATTGTTGAGGGTTCCCCAAAGCAAAATATTATCAAAATTTACTTCTTGATAAGTGGCCCATGGTAACTCATTAGCACAACCTTACAAATATAATATATATATATATATATATATATATATATATAGAGAGAGAGAGAGAGAGGGAGAGAGAGAGAGAGCTTACTTTAAGGTCGAAGCATTCCCAGCAGTAACAGAACCACCATTGGCTTTGAAACTTGGTCTAAGCTTTCTTAATTTTGTCGCATCAAACTACAGAGCAGAATGAAAACTCAAAAGAGTACTACATTAGTAATCATACACATAAAAAAGTCGCAAAAGAAAAAAATAGATAAATGACACACAGTGAGAGAGAGATGAGTGACAGAAGCGTGTGGTCCTCTCTTTCCATCAGGAATAATAAGCCACTTGACGAATAAAGTTGAAGTGAAGTTAGAAATTTATCTACCAAAATTATATGTGTTATGTCAATAGCCACTTGATTTCTAGCTCCTACTAAAAATATGGTAAAGGTAACTGATACAGCTCAACTAATTTAAATACCATTCATGTAATGTGTCATTATAAAGAAAACATTACTTCGATCGCAAATACAAATGCCCATCAATCCTATTTACCTTTTGCAAACCCTCGTCTTTATCAACAATTGTAGATGGCTTCCCTCTTCCACCCGGAACTTCTACCTACACAGATAAACTCCATGTAACAGAGAAGAAATACATAATTTAGCAAACAATATCTCATAAAAGGAGTCTCACTGGAACTATTTCCCATGAGAAGGCACCACTGTTTTGTGCAGCAATTCCACGTTCAAAGCTTCGAATAGCATAAGAATCCTAGAAAAGAACAAAGATAGAGCAACGGAAACAAAAAATCAGTTTAAGTCCAGAGTTTGAATTCAAGGTCACTGTCTTGCACTCCAGGATGGTAAAAGAAAATACAAGTTATATCGAGATATTTGATAACTCGTACACATATGGATCTCTCTCTCTCTCTCTCTCTCTCTCTCTCTCTCTCTCTATATATATATATATATATATATATATATATTTTTTTTTTTATTATTATTATTATTTTTTACTTGCAAATATATTTATTTTTTGTTGTTTTGCATGTTTAGGGAATGCTATGTTTTAAGGGATGCTTTGGCAAGGATAGACTCATGAATGAATCTGAATCACAAGATTGTAGGTAAAAGAGCTGTGTATAATCTAAATAAGTCTGCGGTGAAATCGAATGCAACAGCATGAACATGAACCTATCATGACAGAAGATTACCTGATCTTCTCTCGTTATGCTATGTTTCTCTGCACATAATTCACCACAAACTCCCATTCCAAAATCATTATAAACATCCCATAAGCCATCTTTGAGCATGCCATCAATCACTGCCTCATGACCCAGCCGAGATCCTTTTCTGTTAATAAAAACGAATAAGCTTGGATTTCAGGATACTGCTCAGTATACCTAATGACAGGAAAGCTTCCTTCAACAATCGAGTTCAACAATCCATCAGAATCAGCATGTAGAGTATTAGCAAAAATTGTATATACTAACTAACAAAGTAGAGCATTATTGTGCTAGATATTACCCTAAAAAACAAACAGCAACTAGAAACCCGAGAACTAAGTGGTGGAATTTAAAAGGCAAGAGATTAAGTTTATTTAAGGATAAATCGTTAATAGATGCAACATGGAATGTTGAAGGTGAGACCAACGAAATATGGAATAAATGGTGCGACTGTATTAAAAAAATATCAAAGGAGGTATTAAGGGAATCAAAAGATAAAAGACTTAGATAAAGAAACGTGGTGGTAGAACGAGGAAGTCCAAAAAGTGGTTCGACTTAAAAAAGAGACTTATAAAATTTGGCAAAAATCTAGAAATCTAGAAGATGAGGAGCGATACAAATTGGCTAACAAAGAAGTAAAGAAAGCCGTGAGAGAAGCCAAGTCTAAAGCATTCGATGGCTTAAAATAAATTAGATACAAAAGATGGGGGAGAAGAATATAAACAAACTTGCAAAATCAAGGGAGAAGAAGACTAGGGCTTTCATTGAAGTAAAATGAATTAAGGATGAAAATTTGACCATCTTGCCTTAACTCTTTAGTTAAAGGTGGCCGGGATTGTCGGTGATGAGTTGGTGATAGCACGTCCGGGTCCTAGTCAAGGATGAAGAAATTAAAGAGAGATGGAAATGATATTTTGAAAAGTTATTAAATGAGCAACACGTAGGGAACGTAGCCATACAGGAACATAATAGAGGCGGTAGAAGTAGAGATATTATCATTTTTCGTAGAATTAGTTAAGGCAAAGTGAAGTTTGCTTCAAGAAAGATGAAGACCGGGAAGGCTTAGGACCGGATGGAGTCCTTATTGAGATATGGAAGTGCCTGGGAGACGTAGGAGTGTCTTGGCAAGCAAAGTTATTTAATAGAATCATGATGTCAAAGAGATTTCTTGATGAGTGAAGGAAGAGTATTATAGTACCAATATACAAACATAAAGGTGATACTTAGAGTTGTACAAACTTCAGGAGTATTAAATTAATGGTTCACACAATGAAACTTTGGGAGAGAGTAGTTGAAAATAGGCTGAGACGGGAAACAACAATATTAGATAATCAGTTTGGTTTTATGCCCGGAAGGTCAATAATAGAAGCTACCTACTTATTAAGAAGATTGATGAAAAAAATAATAGAGAGGGAAAGAAACATTTACACATGGTTTTTATTTACTTAAAAAGGCATATCATAGAGTTCCAAGAGACTTATTTTGGTGGGTGTGAGAGAAGAAAGGAGTTAAAGTAAGATATATTGACATGATTTAGGATATAAATGATAGAGTTGCGATGCTAGTTAGGACTGCATGAGGAGACTTGTGAGTTCCCAATTACAATAGGATTACACCGAGGATTGGCCTTAAGTCCTTATCTTTTTGCCTTGGTGATGGATGGATTAACCAAACATATACAACATAATATACCATGGTGCATGTTGTTTGCATTGTTTTGATCGATGAGACGAAGAATGGGGTTAGCTAGAAAGGTGGAGATGAGCTTTAGAAGTCGAAGGCTTTAAAATAACTAGGAGTAAAACGGAATATATGGAATGCAACTTTAGCGGTAAAAAAAGTAATAGCAGGGACAAAGTTAGGTTAGATAGTTAAGAAATACCACAAGAAGAACAATTCTGTTATTTAGGATCAATTATCAATCAAGGCGGGGAGGTAAGAGATGATGTTAGTCATAGTAAAATCAGGCTCGATGCAATCGAGAAGTCCATCCGGAGTGTTATGTGATCGACGTATACCAGTTAAGCTTGGACAACCATAATACCCGTTCTACTTATCGAACCGAATGTTGGGCAACTAAAAAATTACATGTTAACAAGATGAGTGTAGCTGAAATGCAAATGTTAGATAGATATGCGGTAAAACTAAAAAAGATAGAACTCATAATGAACAAATTCGTGAGACACTAATATTCGTCCCAATGGCAAATAAAATGAGAGAAAATCGTCTAAGATAGTTTGGACACATACAATGTAGACCAATCGGTGCACCCAATAGGAAATTCGAGTGTATCAACATCAACCAGACTAGAAATAGGGAAAGAGAAAGACCAATTCATGTAACTGACCCTAAGTGATCGGGACAAAGGCTGAGTTGAGTTGTAGTTATAGTTGTAGTTGTAGTTGTAGCTGACCAAGTCAAATTTAGTTGTTTCATGATTGTTCCAAATAATATTTAATACGTAAAAGTCATGTTTGTAAAAACAAATTATAGACTCCCTCCATTCCTAAATAAGTGTCTTGTTTTGACTTTTTACAGTCAAATTGATTGTTTTTCAAATAAAAATATGACGTGTATTTTTTTATTTTTTTTCAAAACCATAAAAACACGTAATTCGTAGTAAACAAAAAGTATTACAAATTACGTGTTTTACGGTTTTGAGAAAAAAAATACTTGTCAAATTTTCATTTGAAAAACAATCAATTTGACTTTAAAAAGTCAAAACAAGAGACTTATTTAGGAATGGAAGGAGTAATTTTTTTGTCCAGTTATGGATGCTAAAATAGCATTCCCAATCTATGCAATTTCAACTTTGCTGCTACTATGCGCTTGCCCTGACTTGGGCCTGTAGTATGTGACAGTGTGCACATGTGTAGAATAGTATTAAATGATAACCCTTTTTTGGTTTGCTGACTCTCCATTAATAAAGATGAACTACAGGATGTAGGGAAAAAAAAAAAACTACTTAGGTGGAAAAACTCAACATTATTTCTGAATAGAAAGTCCACATGCAATAAGAAATGCAGATATATACACTGGGCATGTTAGCAAACATCATTTCAACTTTTGCAATCTGCTCAAGGGTATGTTTATAACTATAATAGAGCAACATCTACTTGAAAGGTTCAAGCGTGGATAATAATTTGAATTAAGCCTTATTAAGGTATAATTTAGTTCACCAAAATTTATTATCTTCGATATTCATATGTATTCGCAGAGTTCGCAGAGATAGGGATGTAAACAAGCCAAGTACTGGGTGCTCAAACTCAGTTTACTATTTGATTCAGCATAAAGTGATGTTATAATTTGACATCTTTTTCTAACAGAGCAATCTAGACAGAGCCCCCGACCAATCTAATCTAGACATAACCCAGAATTTTATCACGAGCTGAACTTGAGTGAGTTGTTTGGTTTTCATGTACAGTAGTTTGGTATTCAACATACCCTTACTATGCTAGTTAAAACGTCAAGTGAGTTTTAAGCCAAGCTCAATTACTTGATAGCCTTTCATTTATTCGTCAATTTTTCCCCTTTGTCCCCCACCATCCAAGGCAGTAGCAGATTTTCAGTTACTTGACTAGCTTTACAAACATAGGCACTTGACAGAATTTATTTTGCTCCTTTATCCCCCACCAAGGCCCTCTAAAAGCTTGAGCAGAGTTTCAGTTACTTGAGTAGCTTTACAATGTAAACACTAGGAAGAATATATTTTCACACGTGAAGAAATAAAAGCAACGAGTGGGAAAAGTTAAGTACATAAGAGGCCAACCTTGATTCTACAAGATATTTAGGAGCATTAGACATGCTTTCCATACCACCCACCACAACAATATCATTCGCACCCACTTGGATAGTCTGTGCTGCAATCATCGTTGCTGAGTTGAAGAAGAACAAGAACATTTTTATTGAGTCCCATGTTACATAGTTATAGGGTCATGCTAACAAGTGTCCCTGGGCCTCTTGTTAGTATCTCTGAAAGTTATATGCGACCACATAGCTTGAAACAAATCAATACCCACCTTTCATCCCCGAAGAACATACTTTGTTAATGGTCGTGCAAACCACCGTATTAGGTATACCCGCACCTAGCGCAGCCTGTCTTGCAGGAGCTTGACCTAAGTTTGCACTCAGAACATTTCCAAAGAAAACCTCTTGCACAAGTGATGGGTCAACATTTGCTCTACTAAGCGCACCTACAGCATTATATTAATATCAATTTCATGAAAATCATCCTGAAAAAGCCAGATCTCAATGCATAATCCAAGAAGAGAAGTGATTATTAGAAGATCTTACATTTAATAGCTATAGACCCAAGCTTGGTAGCAGATAAAGACGAAAGAGACCCAAGGAAGCCACCCATCGGGGTTCGTGCAACTCCAACAATGCAAACATCTGAACCAAAATGTAGTAAAATTACCTACTAGATCAAGATTTAAGCTAAAAATCATCGTGTTCTCATAATAGTTTTTTCATTATTAAAGTTAAAACCCTATTACTATATTGCATCATGGAAACACAAATACCCACTTAGATTATCACTTTGGGACATCTTTATTTTGAACACAATAATAATCATAATCACATTTAACGGGAAAAAAAATATAAACTAATTAGAACATAATTTTCCAAAACTCTAAAAATAAATACACCATATAGTTGAAAAAAAACCAGACGAACAGAACCTATAATTCTCCAACCCAACAAGTATCAGCACAAGCTCCATTTTTTATTTGTAAGTAACCATATATGTTATGGGAAAAGGAATAAGAGAATATGACAAACTTGCAAAGATAAATCTCAAATCTTACTCTCCCAATTTATGAAGCACATATTTATATGGAGGCCATGCACGCCTAACACACTCACACTGGGAAAAGGAAAGAAGAAAAAGGAAACAATCCAGACATAAAAAGAAAACAATCCAGACATTCCTAATATCAAAAGGATCCTAAAAATTAGATACCCAAAATAAATAAAAGACACTTGACACACGGAATTGCTGGACACGGCATTAGCAGCACTGAGCCATTTCCAGCTTTAACACCCCTCAAGTTGGAGCGTGCAAGTCTCGAACACCCAACTTGTATAAAAGAAACTCGAACTGTGCCTTGCCTAAGGCTTTCGTAAAAATATCGGCCAATTGGACCTTCGTAGAAACATAGGAAGGAGTAATTAACCCGTCATTAATTGCATCACGAACAAAATGACAATCTACTTCAATATGTTTCGTCCGTTCATGAAAGACCGGGTTGTGAGCGATATACAAAGCCAATTGACTATCACAGAAAACACGCATGCCTGTATGCTGCTGAACCCCCAAATCTTCAAGAAGACGTTTCAACCATTTCAATTCACATGTGATGGCCGCCATTGACCTGTACTCTGCCTCCGCAGAAGAACGAGACACTGTGTGTTGTTTCTTAGTCTTCCAGGAGATGCGAGAATTACAGAGGAACGCGAACCAACCTGTCAAAGATCAACGCGCAAGTGGGCAACTAGCCCAATCAAAATCACACCATCCCGACAAGTTCAAGGCACTGTCTGAACGAAGTATGATGCCCTGCCCTGACTTTCCTTTTAAATATCGCACCACTCGGAGAGCTGCCTCCCAATAATCGATCCGAGGTTGATGCATAAATTGTGAGAGAATATGGACCGAATACACAAGATTCGGTCGAGTCACAGAAAGATAAATAAGGCGACCAATGAGTCGACGATATTGTTCCGGGTCAGAAAGAAATGCCCCACTAGCTGTGGCAAGCTGATGATGTTGCTCGATGGGAAACCCAGCAGGTGGCACCTAACAAGCCGGCCTCCGATATAATGTCTAAGGCGTATTTCTGTTGGCAAAGGAAAATACCCTCAGGACTCCGCGCGACTTCGAGCCCCAAAAAATACTTTAGAACTCCTAAGTCCTTTATGTGAAAACAATTGCTCAAATAATCCTTAAAAGTTGCCAAGGCCACACTATCATTCCCTGCAATGATTAAATCATCAACGTAGACTAGAACATTAAACTTTATTTTGCCTTTAACCAAGACAAATAAGGAATAATCAGAATAAGAATAAGACTGAGCAAACCCATAGCCCCTCAAAGCCACGGTCAATTTCGCGAACCAACACCGTGGAGCCTGACGAAGATCGTACAATGATTTTTTAAGACGGCAAACCTGACTTGGTTTATCAACAAAGAATCCAAGAGGAACCTTCATATACACTTCTTCATCTAAATCACTATGTAAGAAGGCGTTATGAACATCCATTTGGTGGACCTCCCAATTCTTTATCGCAGCAACAGCTAGAAAAGTGCGAACCATCACCATTTTAGCCACCGGAGCGAATGTCTCTGTATAATCAATGCCCTCAACTTGATAATGCCCAAAGATAACTAACCTAGCTTTAAGTCACTCAATACTACCATTAGAGTTATACTTGATTTTATAAACCCACTTGCTTCCCAGAGCTTTCTTTCCCGGAGGAAGGGTTGCCATAGTCCAGGTGTTATTTTCCTCAAGAGCTCTAATTTATGCAGCCATTGTAGCCCGCCATCTAGGATCTTGTACTGCTTCCTTAAAAGATTTAGACTCATGCCCTGCAGTGATGGCAGCAAGAAAATTCCTGTGTCATGCAGAAAAACGAGCGCAATTAACATAATGTGTTATAGGATAAGGAGTACCTGAGGACCGTGATGAAGTTGGTGAACTTAAAGGAGGACTCATTTTCTGTACTGTATGGGTCACAAAATCTCACAAGCGAACAGAAGGAACTCTTGTTCTCATCCCCCAACCTAGCTCCCTTACATTCTCTTCACCCCCAGTATCACGGTTTCTGCCACCGTGGCAGGAACGTGCTCCGCCACATCCTCCGTTGCGTCCACATCATTCGTGTCAGGACTGAAATAATCCAGAAAGGCATCATCATCACCAACAATCTGCCCAGTATAATTTCGAGGAGGGTTTGTTAAAGAAACACTCTTGTTTGCAAAAGGGAATACATCTTCAAAAAATTTAACATCGCGCGACACAAAATATTCACCGGTTTCCAGATCATATAGTTTCCATCCTTTCTTCCCAAAAGGATATCCCACAAAAAGACACTTCCAACTTCGACTAGCAAACTTGTCACCTTTGTGACGTTGATTATCTGCATAACAAAGAGAGCCAAACACACGTAACTGAGTGTAAGAAGGGGTTTTTCCAAAGAGTAGCTCATAAGGTGTTTTGGCTTTAAGCATGATAGACGGAGTTCTATTGATCAAGTAACATGCTGCTAAAACGCATTCACCCCAAAAAGAAATAGGTAAATTTGCCTGAAATCTAAGGGCTCTAGCAATATTCAAAATATGCCTATGTTTACGCTCAACTCTTCCATTCTGCTGAGGAGTGCCAACACAGGAAGTTTCAAATACAATCCCGTTGTCACTAAAATATTCAAGTAAACAACAAAATTCGATTCCATTATCACTTCGAACATATTTCACTTTTTTATTGAATTGACGATCAATCATAGCCACAAAATTCAAAAACATCCTTTTAACTTCCAACTTATCATATAACAAATAAACCCATGTTGCACGAGAGTAGTAGTCTACAATGGTCAAAAAATACCATGCTCCACAAGATGAAGGTGTCCTATAACCACCCCACAAATCACAATGTATTAAATCAAAAATACCATCAGCTTTATGTTCGCTGATGGGAAACTTGTCTCTGGTTTGCTTTGCACATTGACATACATCGCAAACCTTATTTTCTGTCCTACTAGAATGACTAACATTAGGTACTAATTTTACCATTGTTTCTGATGGATGTCCCAACCGTTTATGCCATAGGTCCATCGAAGCCTTTCCATCAACTGTCAAAGCTTGCATTTGAGAAACATTACAGAAAAAATAGAGTACATCTCTTCGTTCACCCGCTCCAATCAACGTCCTCGTCATGCAGTCCTGTATAACACATATGTCATTAGTGAACTGAACAATACAATTGAACTCATCAATTAATTGTGATACAGAAATTAAACTGCATGTTAATTCAGGCACATAAAAGGCATGATCAAGTGTCAATCTTCCATCTAAACGAACTTTCCCTTCTTGCTTGGCATCGGCGCTCTTTCCATCCGGCACTCCCACCGGACAGAATACAATATATCGCACATCTATCAAAGAATCCAAGTTTCCCGTCACGTGATTGGAGGCTCATGTATCAATTATCCATGAAGAGTCAATACTCTTACCATTCAAACGATCAGGCGACTTATCAAGAAGAGACAAAAGCTGCTGCCAGAGCCCCTACCGCGACCTTGATTCGTTCCGCCTCTACTGCTGCCGCGTGACACCGTGTTGCTGCCTCGCCCCCTGAACCTCGTCCACCACGAGGATGATCCCTCCACCAGTCGGGAAATCCAACAAGTTGAAAACATCCACTTTCCTCATGACCTTCTTGGTTGCAATGGGTACATAATTTATTAATGTTATCGATTTTTCCTTTGCCCTTCGAATCGGATTGCACCTTGAAAGCCATCACATTATCACGTTCATCTTTGGTCTTAGACGAACCTCCTCCGTGTACCAAACGCTCTTCTTGAACTATACTTTGATATACACGATTCAACGTGGGGAGAGTATCCTTCGAGAGGAGATTCGATCGTACTGCCCCGTACATACTGTCGAGGCCCATAAAGAAACGATACAAACGATCCGCCTCCTGAATCCTTGCAAATTTTGCACCGAGATCACACGTGCACCTGCCGCATTCACATCCCGGAAGAAGTTCATACAGGGCTAGTTCGTCCCACAACTGCTTGAGACGGCCATAGTAATTCACCACCGTCTCGTTTTTGAGCTGTTTACAATCAGCAAGAGCCGACTTCAGTTGCTAGATTCTTGGTCCATTCACAACACAAAAACGCTCTATCAAGTCCTTCCACAGCAAATTGGAGTCTTCGTAGTACGATATGGTAAAACGAAGATTCGGTTCGATTGAGTTCATGATCCATGATACAATCATAGAATGAACCGTTTGCCAATCTTCGAGCTTTTCGGTCTCATTCGGCTTGGTGACAGTTCCATCAACGAAGCCAAACTTTCTCCGTGCCTTCAACGCTAAACGAATGGATCTTGCCCACTCGTCATAATTCTCACCACGCAATTGGATGTTGATCAAGTTCCCTGGATTATCTTGAGAACCCAGAAAATAAGGAGAGGTAGGATCGAGTTTCTTGCTTTGATCACTCGACTCTGTAGCCATCTCAAGAGTCTCTTCTCACAGTAGCTCGTGTATAGGATTCCCAGGCTCTGATACCATGACAAACTTGCAAAGATAAATCTCAAATCTTATTCTCCCAATTTATGAAGCACATATTTATATGGAGGCCATGCACGCCTAACACACTCACACTGGAAAAAGGAAAGAAGAAAAAGGAAACAATCCAGACGTAAAAAGGAAACAATCCAGACATTCCTAATATCAAAAGGATCCTAAAAATTAGATACCCAAAATAAATAAAAGACACTTGACACACGGAATTGCTGGACACGGCATTAGCAGCACTGAGCCGTTTCCAGCTTTAACAGAGTATCTCAAACATAAAAAAGAGTCCATTCCATTGGCCTAAACAGAGAATCAAGTCAATCAACAAAGAAAACTTTCTTTAACAGATTAATTAAGACTGAAGTTGACACAATAACAACACACCAAGAAAACCATATATTCAAAATATGCATAAAAATTCAAAATTCAAGAGAGAGAGAGAGAGTATGAACCTCGAGGCTTAATCGAATCCGAAGATGACATATCCACAGCCATGGGAGTTTAGAAATGAATGAATTGATCCAAATGGTAACTACCTATCAAAAAAATTGATCAAGAAAACGACAAGGGAAAAAACCCATCAGATAGTTACAAAGAAAAAGAAGAAAAGAAAATTGTTCAATAATCGTAGCTACAAAACGATCACTCAAAACAAAAAGCAACTCGGTTTTCAGTAAAAAAAAATGAGAAAACAAAAATGATCACTTCGACGAAAGTGAATGAAATTGTAATTTGCATACTATGGGTTAGTGAAATTTGAAAACCACCCAGTTCAATTTGATAACTATCTATGAATAAAACTGATCAAGAAAAGGAGATGGGGAAAGACCCATTAGATAGCTATAAAAAAGAAAGAAGAAATGAAAATTTTCAATGATTATAGCCACAAAACGATCATCCAGAACAACAGCAGCAGCTGGGTTTTCAGTAAGAAAATGAGAAATCAGAAATGATCACTCGGACGAAAAATGTAATTTGCATATTATAGAAGTGAAATTTGAGCGCCACCAAGTTCATTTTGATTTCCCAAGCGAATTCAAGAAAAAAAAATTGGCGAATTACAATACCATTGAAGGGGTAAGGGATTCACCTTTCAGCAGAAAAGGTATCTCTCTCGAGCAGTAAGGGTCCAGGGAGGACGCAAAAAGAAAGGATTACTCCCTGCGTCCCTAAATTATTGTCTGTGATGACCGGGCACACGGATTAAAAAAACTCAATTGATTTGATTATTAATATTGGAATAGTATTGAAAAAGTATGTTGTTTCCTTTAATGTCCATGTGTATGTGGCCCATAATTAAAGTAAGAAGAAAAAATAAGGGTAAAATAGTAAAAGTGATGTTCTAAAAAGGAAAGTTTCAAACAAGACAATTATTTTGGGACCGACAAAAAAGAAAAGGAAGACAATAATTTAGAGACGGAGGGAGTATTATTTACTAGGAGAATGCTAAACAACGCACCCAAAGTATTAAGCAACGCACCCTTTCTAATAAAATTACCAAGCTACCCTTAAACTAAAAAAATTTTAAAAAATAAAAACCAACCTACCCCCTCCCCCACCCCTTATTTTAACTTTCTCTCATTCTCTCTTCACTTTTTCTCTTCACTTTCTCTCACTTTCTCTCATTCTCTTCACTTTTCTAACAAAAATTCTACATTCCTTCAACATTTACTCAAAGAAAAAAGGTACGTTTCTTTATAATTTTTATAATCTTTTATTAAATGTATTAGTTTGAACTAAATGAACTGAAAAAAAAAAATTCGAATTTTGGAGGGCCGGACCGGCTATGCTGGAATAAGGGCCGGGCCGGCTATGGAATGGGAGAACCGGGCCGGCTATATACATTTGGGCCGGGCCGGCTATATTTAAATAAGGCCGGACCTGCTATATTTAAATATAACCGGCCGCTTCCTTTTTTTTTTTTTTTGAATAATAATGATGTTCCTATTACATTATTTTTTGCTATATTTTTGTTAGATTAAATTGCTATATTATTAACTTTTTAAATTGCTATATTTTTGTTAGATTAAACTTTATAAAACATAAATTTAAACATAAATAAAAACATAAATTGCTATATTACATTATTGATTATTTAAAACATAAATTGATATATGTTTGTTGTTAGATTAAATTTTTGTTTTACGTAAATTTTATAATTCTGCTAATTGTTATTGTCATTTATTTATTTTATTTATTTTATAATTTTGTTTTACGTAAATTTTGTTAGCTTATTAACTTGTTATTGTTAATTTTAGATGTCGAGTTGGTGGCGGCGATGGTGACCAATCGTAGAGCTTATAGCGGAGGTCAAGGATCGCATAGTAGCATCCGCCCGAGCCAAAGCAAGTAAGAAGCGAGGCGGATAGTCGCAGCCTCCACCGATAGTTCATCATCCACTAGTGTCACTCGTGAGCGGACTCCACCGCCTTTTCGACCGGTCATGGATCCTTTCATTCGGTGGTCCTTCGCCAATGGCCGAGTGATTTGGCGGCCGAACGTGAATTAGAGGAAATTGGAGGTCAACTGTTTCGCGGGTCCTTCTGCTAGTAGTCAGGCGACAGGTTCGACCATGAGGCCTGGAAGGGGAAAGGGTGTGATGAGTGCTTCGCATTTTCAGCAGTTGCATCGCACCTATCAGATGCAGATGGGAGACACTGACGATGACTCTGATGATGATGATGACGACGACGACGATGACGACGAGGATGTTGCTATTGGTCGAGGAGGTCGAGGTCGTGGGCGTGGGCGTGGGCGTGGTCGTGGACGGGGACGAGGAGTTGATACCAATGATAATGAGTGGATGTTATTGGATTCACATCCAGGGGGGCCCGCCACGCCGACTGTGCTTACTGGTTTTCTTGGCCATATTGCGCATGCAATATGGAATGGCGAGGTAAAATAAATTATTTTCATGCATAATTTTGATTATTTTTATCAATATATTTTGTATGAGATTGGTAATGATAATTATTAAATGGGTGATATTTTTTTTTAACAGGAAAGGCAAGTGTTGATTTGTCATAATGCTGCCGATCGCCTTACTAAATGGGTGATATTGTGCAGACGAACGACCTTATTAACGGGTCCGGTTAGGACACTTGAGGCGTGCATGTTTCAAAGACCTAAACATGCCTTTGATTTCTGCGTTTGTCGAGCGATGGCACCCGGAAACGAACAGTTTCCATCTGCCATTTGGTGAGATGTCTATCACTCTGCACGATGTGCATTACATTCTACGGATTCCGGGAATATTGTCATCCCGAACACATCAATCTCGGGAATCAAGGGTCAGCTGTCGGCCCTATTAGGAATGACAATGTCTGAGATCAACCAGCAGCTGAAGTTGAGCGGCATTAAGTTCAACTTGTTGATGGAACGTCTAAGCCCAGAAGTAGTTAGTCCAAGAAATAGGGCGATGGGTTATATCATGTGGTTGCTGGGTGCAACATTATTTTTGGACAAGACCCAGAACCGATTGACTGTGCATTATTTGCCCTTATTGGCGAGCTTAGCTGACGTTTCTGGTTATGCGTGGGGTGCAGCTACCTTAGCATATTTATACCGCCAGCTGGGAATTGCTTCTAGGTCGAATACCGCCCAAATTGCAGGGTGTTTGACGTTGCTGCAGGTGTGTATAATTAATTATTAAAATTTAATTATGTAATTTTTTTAACACATTTAATTGGCACTTTTTTTTAACACATTTAATTGGCACTTTTTTCAGACTTGGATCTACGAGTACTTTCCTGCATTTAGACCGAGCAGGAGGCAAGGATGGACGCCGAACTTGCCGTGTTCGTTGAGATGGGCCCCCACTGCGACACCTAGGACGTCACAGACAGCTCTGCTAGAGTATAGATGTGCACTAGATCGCTTATCTGCTGACTTGGTACGTATTTTATTTATTTTCGTAAGCATTGAATAGAATATTTTATTAATGATGTTTAATTATTTTATAATACAGGTGACGTGGACCCCATTCCATGTGAATCCGACCGCGGAAGTCCCAATTAGTCTTTTCTCGGGCATAATTCATTCCAAGGATATTACCGAGCCGTACATGCCTAATCGATGCCTACGACAGTTTGGGTATACACAAGTCATACCGTCTCAGATATACATCCCATCTGTGGTGTATAGAAGTCGGAATGCTCATAAGTACAAATGCAGACACGATCTTATGAAGAGGGCATAGCAAGAATGGCGACTTCTTCTGCTCAATTTGAGCGCCATTAGGTCCTCTGTAGCGAGTTACCCACATGAGGCGGTTGACGGTTACCTGGCTTGGTATCTGGAGCATTCGCATCCTTGAGTCTCGCCGCTGGCTAGGAGTGCCGATGCTGCTGGGAAAGTTGATCCCCACGAGATACCCGAAGCATCTACGGTGAGTAATTATATTAATTTTTTATATCGTCATTTTTTATCAATCATTACATATTATATTTGATTTTGAGTAACTATTAAATATTAACACTTGCAGCGGCTGCGCTGGGTTGGACACCAACTAGAGCTTCTTAGTCCCGAGAGGCGAGAGGAAACGGACGAAGTTGTCTTTTGGGAGACACTTGATGACTTGTGTAATAAAGTGAGAGAATGGATGTAGATGAACATGTTGGGTGTTTAATTTTACTTTAACCAGGACGAATATATGTATTATTTACTTATGTTTGATAAGATATTTTGGTTTCAATCTTTATGTATGATAAACATTTTCCTGACTTTGCATTCTATAATTGTTGGACATTTCAAATTGATAGAAAAGTGCCTAATTAAAGTATGTAACATTACACAATATAGAAAAGTTCATAATTAATAACATTACACAAATGTTTTCTTTTTACACCAATGTTGTTCAAATTGCTGCAGTCGTTGCCTCCAAAAAGGAAAATTCTCCCAGTGTGCAATGTTGGGATCACAAATTAGTTCCCAACCGGGTATAATCTTTGGCATGGGAGAGAACCCAGGCATATATAATGCAATGAAGTGGTTTCCATTAACCAAACCGAAGTCTATCTGTTCATTTGGCGGTGCACCTTCTTCGGCCCGAGACTTTAGTGGTAAGTATGTCGTACTCTGCTGAAGTGACCAACATGTGACTATCTTTTGGTACTTGGTCGCAATCACAAGTCCCAAGTCCATGAGATCCAAATAATGCTCTTCAGGTGCTGGAGAGTGATACCATTCAAGTCTATATTTTCCTGCATTTACTACATGCTCCCGCAAAGCTCGTACATAAAAATCCCAGTTTTCCCTGAGCTCATGGAGCAAATCGAGTCTCACATCAAGCCAACGCTCCTCAGAACCATACTGAAATAGGGCAATGACTCTGAACCCACAATTTTCATCTCCCTTTACATTTACATAATCATCAATGAAGTCATGAATGAAGGATGGTATTTGATCTGCGAATGGAAATGAATTACCCGTACTATGCATCGATGAAGATCGACCTCGACCTCGACCTCGACCGGAGATGGACATTGGGTCACTCTTCATGGAGTATGTCCGATCTACGTGCTCCCAATCGGACAACTCCCTTTTGGTCGAGTTTTCCCTCGGACGTCCTTTGTGATGCTCATGTTTAGGTGTACCTAAACATTGTAACATTACACAATATAGAAAAGTTCATAATTAATCATTGTAACATTACACAATATAGAAAAGTTCATAATTAATCATTGTCACATTACACAATATAGAAAAGTTCATAATTAATCATTGTAACATTACACAATATAGAAAAGTTCATAATTACACAAATGTTTAGATGTACCTGTTGTCGCCGCATGAGAATGAAAGTAGGCGTGAAATCGGCTGGCATAATGCTGCTTTCTGTCTTCAGGCACATTTTTTATATCATACATCAGGTTGTTGAGCAATTCACCTGCCACAGAGTAGCTCCCTCCATCCGGTTCATCAAATCTTTCTCCCTCCATATGTAAAGTCCTCCAAAACACATGGATACCGTGGGGATCAATTGGTAGATTAGCGGCCTCCAACAAATTCATTTCATGTGCACACGGTAAGCCATGTGTTAGTCTGAACGAACAACCGCATTTTTCAGCATCAGTACCAATATTCTTTTTCTGACCCCGTACGTCAACCTCTTCGATGAGCGCTCAATACAATGGTGTGAGACTTTACCTCTCAAGTTAAAAAACAATAACCTATCTCTTGTCAAATCAAAGTTCCTTGCCCTTTCAAATGTAGTCTTGATCTCATTGAATTGGAGCTCGATCAAGTCATGGATCTGCAGACTAAACTATCCAAACCGTTTTACGATGTTTTTAACCAACTCTTTAACATCCCATGTGCACTCTCAACTCTGTTGTACGATATGACATAAAAAATAAATTAGATCAATGTAAAATTGGATTTCTTAAACCATTAAATTAAAGATAAATTTAATACTAGTACCTGTTGGTAGTAGTAGTTCCAAAATGCACATAATTTTTGGTCCAAGCATGGACAAATCGATCTCTGTACGGCTCCAACCATTCCTTCTTCACGTAACTGAGCTGAGCTGGTATCCATTTCCATTTTTCTTCCATCTGAGCCAACATAAGCTGATATTCATCCTCAGTATTGGCGTGCACTATCCTTTGCCATCGTGAACTAAATGCTTTGGTAAATCTTTTATTTTTTATCACCGTACCAAATATTTTTCCACGTTCTTGGATATGTGTCGCCTACATAAAAGATGTTTTGACTCGGGAAAATGATGCTCAATAGCACTCATCAAAGCCGTTCTCGATCGAACTATCACATCGAGCCGCAAAGACTATAAAACATCATCCGCAATGCGACATTGCCCAATAGAAGCTTGTTTTCCTCTCATTTTTTAAGAAGGCGAATGCTACATGATAATTTTTGCCCGTCGATGTAATCCCAATGATCTCCAACATAGGCATATCGTATTTGTTTGTCCGATACGTACAATCTATACACAAAACATACGGATATAACGTCAGCAGCTCCTGCGCCTTTGGGTGAGCAAACATGACATCGCCCGAACGTTTGTCCCTCCATATGCCTAAACCACGTCTGGTATCCCAAATTCTTTAACAAGGAAAAAAATATTGCATCTTTGTCATGTTGCCCATTTTATTCATTCTTATCTTCTCTGGGCATTTTGCACCTGCAAGCATTAAATAAAATTTACGTCAATAATGAATCTAAAAAATGTTATCAATTATTTTAAACATATTTCTCACTTAACACATTGATTTACTGTCTCAAACTGCTGCAATTTTCTCGGATTTTCTTTCTTTATGGCGTTGAGTATTTGTTTCCCTTTATGTTTGCATGACTTAATTCTTTGATCATACCGAATTCCTTCTCAAACGCCGTTTCGATTTATGCCACTGGTGATAATCCGACAATTGATGGTTGTGTTTGCCCTTCTCTTTCTTAATGATCACCTTCCACTTACCATGGGTATTTTCCACGGCTATTACTTCGAACGGGCATTCTATTTTCTTTGTGCCTCTCAAATTTCGATCCGCTTCGTCCAACTCTCCGTCATATTTGTAAACCCCACCCCTCTCACATCCAAACCACAACCTTTTACATCCGTTCGCTCTTGTTTTCTGCCTTGAATTCTTTAGGTACATATTATGTTCTTTTCCTACTGCTCTAATCCAAGCTTCAACTTCTTCTCGACTGGCAAACACATCATCAGTCGCAAAAAAATGTGACACATCAGGGAAATCTTCCGTATCATCATTAACGATGTGAATACCCTGCAAATAAACATAATGTAACATTTAAAAAAAAATTATCCATGTATTGAATTAAAGTATGTTACTTCATTTGTATATCACTTATTTGTATATAGTGTAATTATATAAAACATAAAAAATAAACATAAAATAAAATAAAAATAACCAAGACTTTAATTTACAAAAAAACAAATAAAAACAAACCAACACACTTTAACTTATGTTATTTCATTTGTATATAGTGTAATTATATTTAACATAAAAAACAAACATTTAAATAATAAAATATAAATAACCAAGACTATTTAATTTACAAATAATAAAAAAAAAAAACCCAATACACTTGTATGTTATTTTATTTGTATATATAGTGTAATTATATTTATAGTTATATTTAACATATAAAACAAACAAAAACAAAACAAAACAACACAATTTTATTTACAAAAAAAAAAAACAAATAAACAAGGTGGGCCGGGCCGGCTTTATTCACTATGGCCGGACCGGCTATATAACAAATGGGCCGGGCCGGCTTATTTGTTATATAGCCGGGCCGGCTATAATGAATAGGGCCGGACCGGTTTTCATAAAATAGGGCCGTACCGGCTATGTTTGATAGGGCCGGACCGGCTATGCATTTCCGAAAAAAAAACCCTAATTTAAATGGAAAATATTAGATTAAATTGAAAAACGTACCGTAAAATAGCTATCTGCGGTAAAATTGACATTATTGTTGTAATCCATATCTCCGTATATCAAGATTTAGATTGAAAAGAGGGAGAAAGTGAGAGATAAAGTGAGAGTGAGAGTGAATGTGAGAGTGTGAGAGTTAAAGTGAAAGTGAGAGTGAAAGGTGAGAAAAATTATTTATACTTGTTTTACCTTAGTTTGTTTTTGTAAACAGTACATTAGATAAATAGTTTATTAAATTTGTCCGAACAAATAAAATCTAACTGCACTAATATATATTAATTAAGAACTCTAATCATTTTTATCTTTCATACTAATCAAGGGCGTTTTTGTCATATTTTAAAAAATTCATTAAAAAGGGTGCGTCGCTTAGCACTATCGGGTGCGTCGTTTAGCGCCCATGTTATTATTAGTGAGTTGCTATTTGAACCCACAAAATTGCTTAGTACATCTCCCAACAAAAATTATGAAAATGTCATTATAAATTTAGACTTAAATACCCTTATTGTTACTAAGTACACCCCACCCCTTTTTTATCTAATTTCAATAGTACTTAGTACACCCCCCAAGGTTTTTAAGTACATCCCTCTCAATTCATATTCATAATACTTCAAACTCAAAAATCTTCTTCCTCCTCTTCATTTTCTTCCAACTTCCATCCTACTTCAAACCCTAAATTCCAAAAATACATCCACATTGCTTCTAATGATGGAAAAACAAGTCAAAGGGACCAATTATGTAAGTATTTCATCTCATTTCATGTCTTTAATTGCAATTTTCTTCAGTTTTTTTGGAGTTTTTCTGGGTATCGTGTTCGGCAATGGACCATGGAACAATATATAGACTGTTCGGCAACACCACCGAACATTTTGTAGTTAGTTCGGCTGGTACCCACCGAAATTTCTTTAAATAGATCGGCAGGGGTACCGAACTGTTACTCTTATGTTCGGTATGGGTACCGAACTGTCTTCATAATGATCGGCAGGGGTACCGAACTGTCCACTTTTTGTTCCATGGTTACCTACCGAATAGTATGTATGTTTATTTGCTTATTAAGTCTTGTTATTGTAATTGTTAACAGGATTCAAATACGTTGTCTTCGGAGGGCAGTGTGATTGGCCCTGAAGAAAATCAGATCATTCCTTATCAACCTGGAGTTGAAAACAATGTTGAAGATATTGTGTTGGATTTCACAGAAGTGTTCACGACGCATGAATTGTTTTCATCTCGTGAGGTTATGTTTGATTGGGTGCGTGCTAGGGGACAGGAGCATGGCATTGTCATAATAATCGCAGGTCGGACGGTGGTACGGCTAGTTGCAAAGGGCTCGAATGTTGATGACTTGTGAACGTAGTGGCCATTACCGTGAAAAGAAAAAGGTTGAGGCACTACCATCAGGAGAAAATGTCGAAGAGGCTAATGCTAATGTGAGTAAACGAAAAGGAAGAGAGAAACTACGAAGAAGTGTGGATGTCCTTTTCGTTTGAGGGAAGCAATTATCGCTAATGAATGGCAATTAGAGATTCAATGTGGTGTGCATAATCATCCAACCGCGAATACTTAGAAGGCCACTCATATGGGCGATTATCAGTGGAAGAGGAGGAATATGTAGTTGATTTGTCACACAACAATAGTAAACCGAAAGACATTTTGTTTGGTTTAAAACAAAAATTTGAACAGGATAAGTCCACAATAAAGACGATCTACAATGCTCGTACGAAGAGTAAAGTTACTGAGCGTGATGGCCGATCAGAAATGCAACAACTTATGTTTAAATTAAAGAAGCATGGGTATTTATATCATGATCGGCACTGCGAGAAGACTAATACTGTAAAGGATCTTTTCTTTGCTCACCCGACGAGCATTGATTTATTGAAGTGTTTTCCGAAGGTCATCTTTATGGATTGTACTTATAAGACAAATAGGTACAAGTTACCTTTGTTGGAGATTGTTGGTGTGACATCGACACATATGACTTTCTATTGCAGTGTATTTGGAGTCTGAGAAGGAAGACAACTATATGTGGGCATGCACAATATTGAAGTCCTTGATGCATCAATCTGAGCTACCCAGTGTAATTGTTACTGATAGAGAAAAGGGTTTGATGAATGCAATTGAGCACACTTTTCCCCTTTCGAGACATTTTCTTTGTCGGTGGCATATTAATAAGAATGTTTTGGCAAATTGCAAGAAAATTTTCCGAAAAAAGGAGATGTGGGATTCGTTTATTGCAGCTTGGAATGTTTTAGTGGTCGCAGATACTGAGTTAGAGTTTGATCAGTTCCTTAGCAGCCTGCAATCAAACTTCAAAGAATATCCATCTGCTTTGAAGTATGTCATTGAGCATTGGGTAGTGCCGTACAAGAAGAGATTTGTTGCTTGTTGGACAAATACCGTCATCCATTTTGACAACACCACAACAAACAGGTATATTCACTTCAATGTATATTGATTTCTATATGTCTTAGATAAAGATGTGCTTTGAACCAATGGATTTCTGATTTCAGGGTGGAGAGCCATCATGCAGCGTTGAAAAGACAGCTCGGATCCAGCCAGGGTAACTTCGATATATGTTGGCAACAGATTCACACGCTCATTGAGACATCACACAATGCAATAAAGCAATCATTTGAGAAGAGCAAGAATGTAGTTCAACATAAATACAAATCAATTGTATTTATGTCTCTGCGAGGTATGGTGTCAATACATGCATTGAACAAGATTTATGAAGAAATCCATTGATTAACTTTTGAGTATGTGGAGTCCATTGATTAACTTTTAATGTAACCTCGTAGGTAACGAGTGGTTCTTCAGCCGGCGAACAACTATCTTGATCAATGGCCTCCACATACTCAAATGCGCTAAGATCCCATTTTGTTGATTTGGACAACCTAGGCTTTGATTAACTTTTGAGTATGTGGAGTCCATTGATTAACTTTTGATGTAACCTCGTAGGTAACGAGTGGTTCTTCAGCCCGCGAACAACTATCTTGATCAATGGCCTCCACATACTCAAATGCGCTAGGATCCCATTTTGTTGATTTGGACAACCTAGGCTTTGCAAGCTTGGGACGACCACGAGTTTGGACCTGAGGTCTGGGTATCACCAATGGTGTTGTTGCTGAATTCGAGGCTTCCATCAATCGTTTCAACATTAACAGTCTATCCTCCGTATGGGCGTCTCTAAAGTTTTTTATAAACTCATCAACGCAATGAGTCATTTTAACTTCTAGTTCCTCCCTCACACCAACAACCTCATCTCCCTTAGGTGGTATCATATCTAATTTTCTCCAAAATGAATCAACCTTTTCAAGGGGAATTGATGTGTTCGATCTCACATACTCGGAAATCTCATGACGACATGACAATCCGCAAGTCTTTCTCAATGAACAACCACACAACAGAGGGTCTACGGGATCTTCACTGATTCCACTCATTTCTTCATAAATCTTGTTCAATGCATGTATTGACACCATACCTCGCAGTGACATAAATACAATTGATTTGTATTTATGTTGAACTACATTCTTGCTCTTCTCAAATGATTGCTTTATTGCATTGTGTGATGTCTCAATGAGCGTGTGAATTTGTTGCCAACATGTATCGAAGTTACCCTGGCTGGATCAGAGCTGTCTTTTCAACGCTGCATGATGGCTCTCCACCCTGAAATCAGAAATCCATTGGTTCAAAGCACATATTTATCTAAGACATATAGAAATCAATATACATTGAAGTGAAATACCTGTTTGTTGTGGTGTTGTCAAAATAGACGACGGTATTTGTCCAACAAGCAACAAATCTCTCCTTGTACGGCACTACCCAATGCTCAATGACATACTTCAAAGCAGATGGATATTATTTGAAGTTTGATTGCAGGCTACTAAGGAATTGATCAAACTCTAACTCAGTATCTGCGACCACTAAAACGTTCCAAGCTGCAATAAACGAATCCCACATCTCCTTTTTTGGGAAAATTTTCTTGCAATTTGTCAAAATATTCTTATTAATATGCCACCGACAAAGGAAATGTCTTGAAGAGGAAAAAGTTTGCTCAAGTGCATTCATCAAACCCTTTTCTCTATCAGTAACAATTACACTGGGTAGCTCAGATTGATGCATCAAAGATTTCAATATTGTGCACGCCCACATATAGTTGTCTTCCTTCTTAGACTCCAAATACACGGCTGCAATAGAGAAAGTCATATGTGTCGACGTCACACCAACAATCTCCAACAAAGGTAACTTGTACCTATTTATCTTATAAGTACAATCTATAAAGATGACCTTCGGAAAATACTTCAATAAATCAACGCTCATCGGGTGAGCGAAGAAAAGATCCTTTACAGTATTAGTCTTCTCGCAGCGCCGATCATGATATAAATACCCATGCTTCTTCAATTTAAACATAAGCTGTTGCATTTTTGATCGGCCATCACGCTCAGTAACTTTACTCTTCGTACGAGCATTGTAGATCATCTTTATTGTGGACTTATTCTGTTCAAATTTTTGTTTTAAACCAAACAAAATGTCTTTCGGTTTACCATTGGTGTGTGACAAATCAACTACATATTCCTCCTCTTCCACTGATAATCGACCAGCATATGAGTGGCCTTCTAACTATTCCGCAGTTGGATGATTGTGCACACCACATTGAATCTCCAATTGCCATTGATTATCAGATAATTGCTTCCCCCTCAAACGAAAAGGACATCCACACTTCTTCGTACTAGTTTCTCTCTTCCTTTTTCGTTTACTTACATTAGCATTAGCCTCTTCGACATTTTCCAATGCTGATGGTAGTGCCTCAACCTTTTTCTTTTCACGGTAATGGCCACTACGTTCGCAAGTCATCAACATTTGAGCCCTTTTGCAACTAGCTGTACCACCGTCCGACCTGCTGATTATTATCACAATGCCATGCTCTTGTCCCCTAGCGCGCACCCAATCAAACATAACCTCATGAGATGAAAACAATTCATGCGTCGTGAACACTTCTGTGAAATTCAACACAATATCTTCAACATTGTTTTCGACTCCAGGTTCATAAAGAATGATCTGGTTTTCTTAAGGGCCAATCACACTGCCCTCCAAAGACAACGTATTTGAATCATGTTAACAATTACAATAACAAAACTTAATAAGAAAATAACATACATACTGTTCGGTAGAGAACCATGGAACAATACTTGGAAAGGTCGGTACCCCATGCCGATCATAATGAAGACAGTTCGGTAACCCTGCCGAGCATTATAATAACTGTTCGGTACCCCTGCCGAGCATTTTGATGAAATTTCGGTGGGAACCAGCCGAATTAACTTCAAATTGTTCGGTGGGGTTGCTGAACAGTCCTTATGTTGTTCTATGGTCCCCTTCCGAAACCCTTATGATGTTCGGTAGTCCATTGCCGAACACGATTACCCAGTTAACTCCGAAAAAATTGAAGAAAATTGAAATTAAAGACATGAAATGAGATGAAATACTTACATAATTGGTCCCTTTGACTTGTTTTTCCTTTATTAGCAGCAATGTGGCTGTATTTTTGGAATTTAGGGTTTGAAGTATGATGGAAGTTGGAAGAAAATGGGTTTGGAAGAAGATGAGTTTTGAGATTATGAATTGAGAGGGATGAAAAGGGGTGTACTTAAAAACCTTGGGAGGTGGGTGTACTAAGTGCTATTGAGATTAGATAAAAAAGGGGTGGGGTGTACTTAGTAACAATAAGGGTATTTAAGTCTAAATTTATAATGACATTTTAGTAATTTTTGTTGGAGGGTGTACTCAGTAAATTTATGGGTGTAAATAGCAATTCTCAAATTAATATGGGTTAACTTCACCAGCACTCCCTTGAATTGTTTTTAGCTTTCTACCGGTAATCCATATTTTGAAACTTATACATTAATGATCTCATCTCTTTTTATTTTGGGTTAATTATACCATTAGTCCCTTAACTATTAACAACTCCACAATTAGTCCTTTAAGAAAATTTTTTAAAATTTCAATCCTTAGAGTACCAAAAAATCATGTGGCTAGTCCTTTTGATGAATGCCGTTAGAAAATTTTCGTTAAGTCAATCATGTGTCTCCCATGTGCATTTGAGTAAGGGCAAAATTGGAATTCAACAAGCCCTTTTTACTAACTCATCTTCAACCTCTCTTCAAACCCAGGTAGATCCAGAAACCTACGTCTTTATCCAAATGAGCTGAACATAATTTCAATTTCATCCATCCATCCTAAAATAATCAATTTTGTTCTTAGTTGAGTTTAACACATAAGGGTCCTCAGTCACACAGGCACAAGTGTATGAATGAAGAAGGAAATGGTGTCACACAGGCACAAGTGTGTAAGTGAAGAAGGAAATGGTGCCATGGTGCTTAACCTACCTTCTCCGGCTTCGACGGTCGGAGGGTCATCAATCCCTACCCATATAAGGACATACAATTCAAATTCAACCCTCCAATTGCATATTTTCCATCCAAACATCTCCATAACGACAAAGAAATTTACAAGGTTACCTATCATTTCCTGTTACTGGGAATCCAACCCATCATCCACCATACTGTCACCATCAAATACCACAACAAATTCACCACCGCCGTCACTATGAGAAACGAGAATGATGGTTGCCGACTTGCCGGAACTACCCCGCCACCAATTAGAAAGACGAAGAGACGGCATAGAAAGTAGTTCCCTAGTGAAAATAAAGGGCATTTCTGAAGAAATGAGATTTGTCGCCATGGATACACGTCTGGATCTGATCGAGCTTTCCTGCAGTTTAAGAACAGACTCAATCATGAATCCCTTCTCTTCCGGCACCCGTCTCAGGTGAGCCACATCCCGATGCCTGAACTATCATTCGTTCTTGACGCCGGTGCCTGAATTACCATTCGTCGGCGGCGACATCCCGGCATGATGAGTCTTCATTCGCATCATTTTTTTTGATCTATACGGCCATAGAAATATATTGACCAGATTGAAATCAAAATGACCAGAGGGTGGGAGGGAGAGGGGGGGAAGGGAGAGAGAGAAAGAGATGGAGGGGGATTTTAGGTTTCTTGCAGATTAACGTGGGTTTGGAGTTAGGTTTGGAGTTATCTGCTACGTTTGGATCTACTAGGGTTTGAAGAGAGGTTGAAGATGAGTTAGTAAAAAGGGCTTGTTGAATTTCAATTTTACCCTTACTCAAATGCACATGGGAGACACATGACTTAACGAAATTTTTCTAATGGCATTCAACAAAAGGACTAGCTGTGTGAGTTTTTAGTACTCTAAGGATTGAAATTTTTAAAAAAATTCTTAAGGGACTAATTGTGGAGTCGTTAATAGTTAAGGGATTAATGGTATAATTAACCCTTTCATTTTTGTATGTCACTAGTCCCTACGGTGAATGCCATCAATAACATTCCGTTAATTTCTCATGTGTCACCCATGCGAGGGTTTTCTAAGGCAACAATGTCATTTCCGGTCAAGGTTTTTCTCCAATAATCAACAATTACAAAGGAAAAAACCCATTTATGATTCTTCTCTCTCTCTCTCTCTCTAAATTTTGTAAAATATTTATGTTTTTTAAGATTTTATACTATAATTCTGCCTATTTTTGATTGTTTAACTGATTTGGAATGTAACAATTTAATGATACCCATTTTTTATTATTAGCTAAAAAATCAACTGATCATATTTTCCCGGACAAGATTTTTGACATTCAACAGAGCCTATACAATGTTTTAGAGCATGAATTCGAGTTTTATATTTAGGTTTCAGGGTTCAGTTGGTGCAAATTCGACCTATTTTTAATTGAGTTTCAATTCAAATTGTTTTAGAATTTGAAGAAAATTAACTAGCACCATGATAGTTAAGATTCATTTGTTTCTTACAAACTTTTTCTTAGCAACCAAACAAGCGTTTGGAATCCCCCAATTCTGCTGCCTTTCTCCATCTCAAACTATATCTTTCGTTTTCTAGTGAATCACTTCAATTTCAGAAGCTACAAAAACGGATACATGTGGCACGACGTATCAAAAGACGACTTGATTCATCCAACGAACAGTCATGATTACATTCTTAAAGGAACAAAACTTCTTCAAACCTCACCAAACCTCATATCGTACGAAATGAATTCAACGCAAACTCCGCCGGAGACAAATACATCCTCCGGCGACGATTGTAATTCTTCGACGGCAATCCGGAGACGAAATCAGTCGTGGAGCTCATTTGATAATCCACAAGAGCACATAGTCTACAAGTGCGAATCGAGCAGAGAACACACCGCAAAGTTCGCCGCCGACACTACAACACAGACGTCGGAGGAGTGTTAGAGTTAAGAGGAAGAAGGAAAGCGTGGGCCAGAGCTTGTAGCTGAGTAGAGAAGAGATTGTATCTCCACTACAATCGAATTCCAATGACGGTGTCTCGAACGGTGTGAGTGGGTTGAAAGACGTCGTCGGTCAAAGGTGTGGCAATGAGAAGTGGAGAGAAGTGGAGGGCATACCAAGTATGTTTCATGATCACATTTCATCAATGTGAATATGTGATGACATTGACAAGAAATGACGTTTGTGCCCTTGGAAAACCCACATTCAATTCAATTCAAGAATTTGTTTTTGGCATAAGATTTCCCACATTCAATTCAATTCAAGCCGAGTGTGTTTGACATGCAGTGGATCATTCGGGTTGAGCTCGATGTCAACCGTCAACCTCAAAAATTACAGTTTCATGAACTCAAGCTCGAACTGCCAAAAGTCAATATATGCAGCTTGGCTCAGTCAAAATCAAACGTACGAACAAAATTATGACTTCTGCTAACAAGTGTTTGCTTGTCATGTGAAATTTTTGTTAATTTTACTGATAAAAAATGTTTTAATATTGAAAAATGCATTGACTACCCACAACACCGCTCTTATGACAGACAGTCCTTGTGAAGCAAGGTAACGAAGTTCTTATGACAGTCCTTGTGAAGCAACTCAAGTGAACTTCGTTAACGGAATGGGACGGTAGGAAACTCGATCGAAGAGGCTACTAACATATCCCATGGGGAAGTTCTATAAATTTAAAAACAATTCTTTTTTTTTTTTACCAACCAACTCGTTAAAACTTTTCATCAACTTCTTCCAATAAATCAACAACTGTTCGCAGGTAAATTGTTGCACTAACAAAATAACATGCACTTCCAATTTCTCATCGCTCTACTATTACTCTCTTTGTTAAGTAATATACTTCCAACGGGAAATTGTTACGTCGGGCGTCGAAGCTTATACAAATGAACAAACAGTCCCCTATGATCCCACAAAACAGAATGGCTGGCGCCATCCTCAACTCAATGCAGTAAGCCTACACTATGATCCAACAAAAGATCTTCAAAAAAGTGAACCTATATATATAATACAAGTACCTCTTGACCTCCTTAGGGTCTACAAATAGTCAACTCTGTTATAACAATGTCATTCGACAACCCGCCTGAATGTTAGATTAATTCGCACAGACTCAGCTTTTGCACGTTTAGGCACTGAGTGGAGCCAATCACGTTGAGTGTAACCTCTCATCAACAACAGTGAACCATGCTTTAAGTTAAACGAGTGATGATCCAAATGGGCATTCTTCTTCGCTCGCTTACTAGGAGGTTCTCCCTCGATGTTTTTGCCTGGCACAAACACAAGAAACGTAACTACACATTAATGCATAAAAGGTGGCCGGAAAATATCTGTGGGAGTGTCAAAATGATTATGTTGATGTCCATGTTAGTCTCATGTGCATGCTTGAACCAGCGAAACAAGCAGTGATGGTATGAACCTATGTGCCAATACTAGGAAGCTCCTCAAGCATCAATCATTCAAACAATGCATAGAGCAGTAAACAGGGTAAAAACCCCAATGACGTCGACATACAGGCTCAAGATGCTTGCTTCTTGGTACCTTGAGATTTCTTACTAGGTTTCTTTTTTAAAAAGAAGTCACGTTCACACCCAATGGAAACTGAGGCAATTTCTGGAGTTGGTCCATAGAGCTTCTCGTCATCTGCATGCCAACCAACATAGTCATTGCCACCTTTATACCTATTCAAAAGTAAGCTGTTGAAATCAACACCAGGAAAAGCTTTCTGGACCTACAAGGTGACAGTGAACATATAAGCTTGCCAGTAGACATCAATTGCGACAAATATATTCAAAGCAAATTTTTCATACCGCGTCCAAAATTTCCTTAAGAGGAGGAAAATCATTCCAAGAATATGCATGCGGCTTATACCCACTATAAGATAGTTCTGTCAATCCTTCAGCTGCAACATAACATACATCTCTAGGCTGTAGAGAAGACAAAAACAATAAACTCCTTTTTTTTCATCAACAGTCTAAGTTGAATAAATGTTAACAAATTTTTCAAAAAATATTACTCCATGACTAGGTACTGAAATAGCGATATAGACAATTCATACATAGGCGTTTAGGCTAGAAGGAGATACAATAGTATTTGCAAAACTGATATCCAAATATGGCCATATGAATTCCACAATCATCTTACAATCAGGTTAGGTTTTCTCTGAAGTTTAGGATGCTTTAACAGAAAGATGGAATAGGCCAACACGTTCAAGTTACTTCTGTAGGGGTTCATTGAGTTTGATTTGGTTTTACAGTAGGCCTAATTTGCGCGTACTTAAAGATGGAAGTTAGTCAAATTGCATTTATGAGAATATCAGAACATGTGAACTCGTGGATTGGGAGATAGTTCCTTTAAACAAAAGAGAAGGTAGAAAATAAATAAGGAAATTGTTGATTATATGGTGTGAATCCTACATTAAGACTGCATATATGTATAACAATACAGTTTACCTCCCGAGTTTCATTCATGGCCAGGATCAATGGCTAAAATTTATCGAGGTTTAAAAGGATGTACCACAAAAGAATGTCACGTTAGTTGTAATACCTCAATGCTTAGTGAATGTTTTAGGTTGTGAATGACATATTGGGAACGTCAATATTACAAGCTTCAGGCTAATGTCCATTGAGAATTTTTCAAAACACTAACAAGTACTACCCTATCAAGAGAGGATCCCGATTATAGGGGGTATCACGCACCTCAAACCATACTATCTGGTATGCCTCTCTTCGTCCATGCATACATGGTAACTAGACTCTTTAGGAAGGTATAAACTTGGCTCAAGATGGAAATCCGAGCCCGCTTCAATGAGGTTATTCACTCAACGTATCAGCCATTTCAATTCAAGTAATCTTAATAGAATCCTAAATTCTTCAAAGAGGCATAGTGGGTTTACCATCAAGAGGCTGTACCTCCAGTTAACAACATACTGGACAGAGTGCCTGCAGTGGATTAGAAGAACTGATTCAGGGGCTCTCTTTTGGACCTAATTTCTATTTTGTAGAAAAAAAAGTACAAACCGAAGAGGACAGCACAACTAAGCTGTGACAATAGTATGCAAGTAATTCTCCATTCCTTAGTTATGGATGGCTCAAGGCACAAAAGGGCCTACGCATGAGGGGCAAGGCAGGTGCTTGCATTGTGGTAAGGTGCACAGCAAACAAAAAACCAAAAGAGAAAAACTCTTTTACGTGAATATATGTCCAAACAATCTAGGGAATTCAACAAAAGTCAAACAGGCAGATCCTCAACTTCTTTATGATATATAAATCGGAAATTCGGAATTCTGACTTATAGGTATAGGTCAACTACTTGCCGTCCTTATAATGGTTCAATCTAGTTTGATGCTCCAACAAAATTCGCTCATGCCAAAAAAGAATCATCAATTACAGATTTGTCATCTTCATTAGAATCTTCATCTATCCTCCTAAGCTACACTCATAAAGTGTCTACCTTTCCTTTTTACCAAGGGGAACTCCTTCAGAGGGCCTTGGCCAACAATTGACGTACCTATAGGGATAAAACCCCAGAGGACTCTGCCAATTGTTCCTCGACAACAGAACTGAGCAAAGCCGAAAGAATGTAGCTTGCGTGAATTGAACATAGGACCTATGGGTTGTATTTTACTACTTGCCCAAACTCGACCACTAGGCTACGCCCCATAAGACTCCTTTTACCAACTCTAATATTGAGAAAATCGAAATACTTCCACAAATCATCATAGCTCAAGTATTGCAAACTTACAATGATTAATGGGTTCTTTTTGCACTTCAAAAAAAAAAATTAATAATAATAATAAAATAAAGGTTAGTTCTTTTTGCATATGACTGACTGAGTTGGTTTGTGATTTTAGATTTTCTAACTCCTTCGTGGCACCAGCTTTCTCTCGATCTCTCATACTTCTTTTTTTCTTTACAATCATTTGTTACTAAATTGCGATGTCAGACACTCCCTAATGAACAAGAATAACTTCACATATCAATACAAGTATTACAAACGGTCGAAAAAATCTTTAAATCCCTAAAAATAAAGTAACCGACGAACAATCAGGGAGAGGGGAGGGGGGGAAACCTGGACGAAGGAACGGCCGAAGACGCGAATGGTAGGACGGGTCCAAGGGATGTATTTATTGAGATAATCAAAATAATTCCACGACTCATCGTAGCTCAGGAATCGAGAAAGGTACACCACTTGGCTTCCGTTTCCCAAATCCACCACCTTCCCAACCCTCTTGCCGCCGCCGCCGCCGCCATCATCACCTTCTTCCTCATTAGCTTTACTGGCGGCCTTCTCCGTCGATTCAGCCTCCGCCGCTCTTAGCTTCAGGCTCATCCCACCGTCACTCCTTGTGTGTCCGTTGGCGCGAAAATGAAGTTAGCAATGTGGACAGCATTTCTTGGAGGAGCATTGCTATTATCACCGCTCAATCCTCTTCATACACCCCCAATTAAATTACAAAAATGTCATTATATTATGAGAGTTGCTATTTGAACCCACACATTTGCTTAGTACACTCACCAACAAAATTTACGAAAATGCCATTATAAATTTAGACTTAAATACCCTTATTGTTACTAAGTACACCCCACCCCTTTTTTATCTAATTTCAATAATACTTAGTACACCCCCTCAAAATTTTAAGTACACCCCTCAGTTCAAACAAAACTTTTCTTCCTCATCTTCATTTTCTTCCATAACAAAACTTCCATCCTACTTCAAACCCTAAATTCCTCCTAATACATCCACATTGCTGCTAACAATGGAGAAACCAGTCAAAGGGACCAATTATGTAAGTATTTCATCTCATTTCATGTCTTTAATTGCAATTTTCTTCAATTTTTTCGAGTTTTTCTGGGTGTCGTGTTCGGCAATGGATCATGGAACATTATACAGACTGTTCGGCACCCTTGCCGAACATGTTCTAGTTAGTCCGGCTGGTACCAACCGAAATTCCTTGAAGTAGATCGGCAGGGGTACCGAATACTTTAATATATGTTCGGTATGGGTACCGAACGGTTATAATGTTGCTCGGCAGGGGTACCGAACAGTCACATTTGTGTTCCAAGGGTACCTACCGAACAGTATGTTTGTTTATTTGCTAATTAAGTCTTGTTATTGTAATTGTTAACAGGATTCAAATACGTTGTCTTCGGAGGGCAGTGTGATTGGCCCCGAAGAAAATCAGATCATTCCGTATCAACCTGAAGTTGAAAACAATGTTGAAGACATTGCCATGGATTTCACCGAAGTTTTCACGACGCATGAATTGTTTTCATCTCGTGAGCTTATGTTTGATTGGGTGCGTACTAGGGGACAGGAGCATGGCATTGTCATAATAATCAGCAGGTCGGACAGTGGTACAGCTAGTTGCAAAAGGGCTCGAATGTTGATGACTTGTGAACGTAGTGGCCATTACCGTGAAAAGAAAAAGGTTGGGGCACTACCATCAACATCAGAAAATGTCGAAGAGGCTAATGCTAATGTGAGCAAACGAAAGAGGAAGAGAGAAACTGGTACGAAGAAGTGTGGATGTCCTTTTCGTTTGAGGGGGAAGCAGTTATCTGTTAATGAATGGCAATTAGAGATTCAATGTGGTGTGCATAATCATCCAACTGCGGAATACTTAGAAGGCCACTCATATGCTGGGCGATTATCAGTGGAAGAGGAGGAATATGTAGCTGATTTGTCACACAACAATAGTAAACCGAAAGACATTTTGTTTGGTTTAAAACAAAAATTTGAACAGAATAAGTCCACAATCAAGACGATCTACAATGCTCGTACGAAGAGTAAAGTTACTGAGCGTGATGGCCGATGAGAAATGCAACAACTTATGTTTAAATTGAAGAATCATGGGTATTTATATCATGATCGGCGCTGCGAGAAGACTAATACTGTAAAGGATCTTTTCTTTGCTCACCCGACGAGCATTGATTTATTGAAGTGTTTTCCGAAGGTCATCTTTATGGATTGTACTTACAAGACAAATAGGTACAAGTTACCTTTGTTGGAGATTGTTGGTGTGACATCGACACATATGACTTTCTCTATTGCAGCCGTGTATTTGGAGTCTGAGAAGGAAGCAACTATACGTGGGCATGCACAATATTGAAGTCCTTGATGCATCAATCTGAGCTACCCAGTGTTATTGTTACTGATAGAGAAAAGGGTTTGATGAATGCAATTGAGCACACTTTTCCCTCTTCGAGACATTTTCTTTGTCGGTGGCATATTAATAAGAATGTCTTGGCAAATTGCAAGAAAATTTTTCGAAAAAAGGAGATGTGGGATTCATTTATTGCAGCTTGGAATGTTTTAGTGGTTGCAGATACTGAGGTAGAGTTTGAGCAGTTCCTCAACAGCCTGCAATCAAACTTCAAAAAATATCCATCTGCTTTGAAGTATGTCATCGAAAATTGGGTAGTACCGTACAAGGAGAGATTTGTTGGACAAATACCGTCATCCATTTTGACAACACCACAACAAACAGGTATATTCACTTCAATGTATATTGATTTCTATATGTCTTAGATAAAGATGTGCTTTGAACCAATGCATTTCTGATTTCAGAGTGGAGAGCCATCATGCAGCGTTGAAAAGACAGCTCGGATCCAGCCAGGGTAACTTCGATACTTGTTGGCAACAGATTCACACGCTCCTTGAGACGTCACACAATGCAATAAAGCAATCATTTGAGAAGAGCAAGAATGTAGTTCAACATAAATTCAAATCAATTGTATTTATGTCTCTGCGAGGTATGGTGTTAATACATGCATTGAACAAGATTTATGAAGAAATGAGTGGAATCGGTGAAGATCCTGTAGACCCTCTGTTGTGTGGTTGTTCATTGAGAAAGACTTGTGGATTGCCATGTCGTCATGAGATTTTCGAGTATGTGAGATCGAACACACCAATTCCCCTTGAAAAGGTTGATTCATTTTGGAGAAAATTAGATATGATACCACCTAAGGGAGATGAGGTTGTTGGTGTGAGGGAGGAACTAGAAGTGAAAATGACTCATTGCGTTGACGAGTTTGTAAAAAACTTTAGAGACGCCCAGACGGAGGATAGACTATTAATGTTGAAACGATTGATGGAAGCCTCGAATCCAGCAACAACACCATTGGTGATACCCAGACCTCAGGTCCAAACTCGTGGTCGTCCCAAGATTGCAAAGCCTAGGTTGTCCAAATCAACAAAACGGGATCCTAGCGCATTTGAGTATGTCGAGGCCATTGATCAAGGTAGTTGTTCGCCGGCTGAAGAACAACTCGTTACCTACAAGGTTGGTCCATCATCTAAACGTCCTACATTCACGACCACGAAGACAAAGATTTCGGTAAATACTTTTAATTTTTTATATTTAATTAATTAGTCATATTTAATATTAGTTTTCATAAAGTATATTGACGTCAATTTATCTTTTTTCAATAGGTTGTCCGCCGAACCACCCGAGCTGCAACTTCGACTGGTTATATTCATCTACTACCACCAAAATTTAAAGATTTTATTGAAGACACTAAGAATGTTCTTGGGGATGTGCATTGCGGTTTTCGCACAATAGCTGAATTAGTTGGATATAAAGAAGAGGATTGGGGTAGGGTTCGAGATGACCTCCATCATGAGTTGTCGAGCCACTTAGACTTCTACGCACAGGTTTTCAACGAACATGGTATGGTTGATAAGGTATTGAAAAGTCTCGACTACTACGAGGTGACTGCACCGAAGAAATATTGGTTTTGTAACCCATATATGGGTTACTTGGTTGCATCATTCTATAATGTTGCCTTTGTTAGTTTAGATAAGAGAATGTCAATCATGTACCTACCTTTGAGAACCGAACCCCCATCCAATCCAAAATTGATATGTACCGGTTGCGTGAACAGAGACCATTATATCCAGGTACGCAAACATCTATTTATATAATGTGTAATTTATATTAAAACAACACTTTATATTGCCCTAAATGACATATATGTATTTCTATTGAAGGTGTTCTTGCGCGAAGGTGCCTCATTGCCTCCGGTGACAACATACTGGGAAACGAATCGGTTACAATGTGCAGCTCCTTGGAAGGATATTTTTAAAGTTCAATTAGATATGTACGATGTTGAAACGATTGATGGAAGAAACAGTCGCACTACGGATAGTAAAGATACTATCGTTGATGTAAACTAAACATTGTTGATGTAAACTAAACTTTGTTTGGAATGTTTTTAGGCTAGTTTATATCGTAGTTGATTGTAGTTTGATGTAAACTAAACTGTTGATGGTAGTTTCGATGGAAATAGTTATGTTTGATGTAGTTGATTGTAGTTTGATGTAATTTATATCGTAGTTGATTGTAGTTTGATGATAGTTTCGATGGAAATAGTTATGTTTGATGTCAATATTTCGTTGTTTTTTTTTTAGTTTGGCAAGAACTTGTTTTTGGATTGATGTTCAGATAGTTAAGCAAAAAAAATTCAAACTCAACACACTGTTCGGTAAGCAGCTACCGAAGTACTCTTAAGCAGTTCGGTGGGGGTACCGAACAACTCTTAAACAGTTCGGTGGGGGTACCGAACAGTTCTTAAACAGTTCGACAGGGCTACCGAGCAGTTCTTAATTGGTTCGGTGGGGGTACCGAACAGTTTGTAAACTGTTCGGTTGATGGCTACCGAACAGTATGTAAACTTGCAATATTTTTTTAAAAAATTTACACCAATCACAAAACATAAAGTATCATAATGCTATGGTTATATTGTCCAAACCAATCATACTTAACATTCATTAAAATGACGCTAACATAATATAACATAAAAATTTACATCAATTATCATAACAATTTATATCAATTCTCATAACAAGTGACATCAAAAGTTACATCAAAAGTTACATCAAAAGTTACATCAAATAGTTACATCAATAGTTACATCAATAGTTACATCAAAAGTTTCTTTGTCAAATGTTAATCAATTTCGTTGTCTCCTACGACGAGTCCCGCCAGTAGATGTACCCGCCTCGTCTCGCCCTCCAGTAGAAGGTCCCGCAGTATCTGGACCTCCCACTATCATATAAGTCCTGTCCAATACAGCCGCCAATTCATCCGCTGTCATCGCCCGATCCCCTAACCTCTATCTCTGCACGGGAGGTTGTACTAAATTTCGTACAGACGTAATCATCTCCCATGCGTCAGGTACTCGAGCGGGAGATGTCACGGTAAACTGGGGGGACCGTCTCTCGGGGTTTTGAACCAACGAATGTGAATGTGCGTTGTACCACTGCATATAGTCAGGGGCACACTCCCATGGTAGTTGAGCAATATTGCCAAGACGATCAGCAGATAGGACGTGACTATCCCAAACAGTAAAGTATGGTACAAGGGGCAGGAGGGTAGACAAACTCTTCTTTTCCCATTTGACATGGACATCAGCAGCGATCGGTGTACATGGAATCGTCTGTACATAACCGAATTGTCTAAGAACTCGGTCTGGATGGTATGGTTCCACAACATTGCACGCCACTAAACATCCATGATATAACGAGACGACGGGAAATGGATGTAACTCCCTAAAAAGACTCGTATAGGGCATCCAAATTACCTACAATAACCACAGAAAATTAATTTAACATACATGTGTTATAAAATAAAAAAAAACTAAATTAAATAACACTCACATCATTGGCCTTAAGGACGTCAAGACGCTCTCGGTATTGGATCAATTTTTGCATCGAGGCACCAACTTTTCCTTGTGGTAACCACCTCATTGCAAGTGGGTATTGAACCCTGTAATTTGATCGATATGGAGGCCTAAAAGTAGGAAAATGCTCGTATATCCAAGCCTACATGCAATAAAACAGTTTCGATCAAATATACTATGGTTCCATAACATATGACTTTCTCTAATGTTTGAATGTAATGAACTGAAAATACAAGTATGTTACCTCCAATAGCGTCGAATATCCCGCCATCTGCTTTGTCTCAGCTCGAGACGCTTGCCCTAACTGTCTATACAAGTACGCAAGAGTTGCAGCCCCCCAGGCATACGTATCCACGCTGGTCAGGTCATCCAGAAACTCTAAATAGCTCGTGTTCACCCGTGTCCCACTCTTGCCAGCGAAAAGAGTGCAACCAATAGTGTACCACAAATATGCTCTGGCTGACCGAGCACAGGCAAAAGGATCATCAGAGGTACCCTCTTCCTGGAATCTCTCACGAAGCCACTCTAACTTTATCCACTTCTGCATAAGAGCATCTGGATGACACATTGAGGCCCGAGCTATTGACAAAATTCTTCATTACTTCACTACAGTTATTCCGAATCGCCCACTCTTCCTATTTGGTAGTGTGATTTAAGCACTTCAACAATGCTCGCTCTTCCCCATTCCATATACATGCCGCTACATGGTCATTGAAGGTCGTGAGCAGCAATGGAACTTGTGGCCCTCCAGGAAACGGGACAAATGCCTCTTCTTCTTCATCCTCATCCTCCTCATCCTCATCCTCAACAGGGCCTCCTCTTTCATACTCAATTTGTTCCTGTTGTTGCTGTTGTAGAAGAAATTGTTGTTGTTGTTGCTGTTGTAGAAGTACTTGTTGTTGCTGCTGTAGTTGTTGTTGTCGCAGTAGTTCTTGTAAATGTTCTTCTTGTTGTTGAGCTTCTTGTTGTTGTCTTTGTCTGTGAGCCCTAGCTGAAGCCGTAGGTCTTCTTCGCTGATATGTATTGATTTCTGTAAATATTAAATTTGTATTAATGATCAACAAAGGAAAAAAATATATATATATATATATATATTCAATAACACACAGTTCGGCACCCTTGCCGAACCAACATCCTACTGTTCGGTACCCATGCCGGACAACTCCATGTCTGTTCGGTAGCCATGCCGGACAGTTCCAACCCAGTTCGGAACCCTTACCGAACTCACTGGGAGGCTGTTCAGTACCCTTGCTGAACTCCACCTTTTCTGTCCGGCAATCCAGTGCCGAACAGTCCCCTCGAAAAAATGCAATTTTTACAACAAAACTTCCTTTAAATTGTATTTTTTTCAACAGAAATATGCAAAAAAAATGGAATGTAACTATGACCTAACAAAAATTAAACACATATATTCAAAAATATATATCATTTTAACCTAGAATATAAAGACGAGATTCACACATCTATTGTCTTCCATTGTTGCTGTTGAAGTTGAAGAAAGCTGTTTGAAGTTGAAGAAAGCTGTTGTTGTTGTGTGCTTGTTGCCGTGCTTTGCTTGTTGCCGTGGGTTGATGTTGCCGTTGTTTGCGATTGCCGTTTGTATGCGTGGGGTGTGAGCGGGTCTTTCAAACAAGGGTATAAGGGTGTAGGGTGTGGGTGTACTTAGCAAACAAGGGTATAAGGGTGTAGGGTGTGGGTGTACTTAGCAAACAAGGGTATAAGGGTGTAGGGTGTGGGGTTTACTTAGCAATATTTTCAATATTTTGGGATAAATATTATGAAGGGTATAATAGGTAATTAGGGTGGGGTGTACTTAGTTTTTTGAGGGATTAAAAATAATGGGGGGTGTACTTAGTAAATGGGTGTACTAAGTAATTTTGTGGGTTCAAATAGCAATTCTCTTATATTATTAGACATAAATACCTTTCTTTTACTAAATACACCACCCTAAATAATAAAACACCACCCAAACCTCTAAATACACCACCAAAACACCACAACCTAAACTTCTAAATACACCACCAACCAATTCATCAATACACCCTCCTCCATAACATGCGGCTATAACGTATTACGCTGTGAACAATTCTTCAAACTTCAAACCCAGCTCTCAACCAAGCCAAACTCTCTCAAAAACTCAAGAACTTCAAACCCAGTTTAGCATCCAAAGCCAAACTCACAACATCCATACTTCCAAACTCAACTACAACTTCAACTTACCATCTCATATCAAACTCCCATTACCCACGAACGACGTAAAGCAACCACATTGCAACAAAAATCAGACATGGATACTAAAGAAGTAAAGCAGACCATTGATGTAAGTATTCTCTACCGTTTTCAAGTTTTCAATCCATTTTTTATGAAATTTCGGACATACTGGGACGTCGTTTTTGTTCGGGACTGGTCTATGGAACACCACAGTGGTGTTCGGTGACCACCTACCGAACATACTTGATATGTTCCATCATGTTACCCGAACACCACTGTGATGTTCATGAGGTAGTAACCGAACACCACAGTGATGTTCGTTAGGTGGTTCCCGAACACCTCTATGGTGTTCTATAGCTTGTCCCGAACTCCACCCATTTGTTCCAGCATCTGTCCCGAACACCACTATGGTGTTCCATAACCCCTTACCGAACAGTAACTTTTCAGGATATGTTTTGTTGAAAATTTTCTTTTGTTGTAAACAGGATTCAAACACGTTGTCTACCGAGGGTAGTGTTGCGCCGGTTATTAAGGAGATTGAACCCGTTCAAGATATCGTTATGGATTACACAAATGTGTTCACGACGTATGAAATGTTTACATCTCGTGATGCATTGCTTGATTGGGTGCGTGTGACGGGAAAGGAACATGGAATGGTGATTGTAATTATCAGATCCGATAGTGGGTAGTGTAAGAAAAGAGCTCGGTTAGTTCTGGCATGTGAACGTAGTGGGAATTACCGTGAATTCAAGAAGCCTGGAAAGTTGTCTGAAGTAAATAACGAAGAAGCTACTATGGAAAAGGACGTTGTGAGCAAATCAAAGAGGAAAAGAGAAACTGGAACGAAGAAGTGTGGTTGTCCATTTCGGTTGAGGGTAGACAAATATCGGTGATGGACCTTGGGCATTGGATGTTCAATGTGGTGTCCACAATCATCCAACTGCAGACTATTTGGAGGGCCACTCATATGTTGGTCGATTATCACCCAAGGAGAAAGACTTTGTCATTAATTTGTCTCACACAAATAGTAAACCCAAGGACATTTTGTTTGGGTTAAAAGAAAATTTTGTAGATAATAAGTCCACAATAAGGACTATCTACAATGCTCGGTTGCAAAATAGAGTTGTAGAGCGTCAGAGTCGATCTCAAATGCAGCAGCTTATGTTCAAGTTGAATGAGCATGGATATTTATATCATCACATTCGCTGTGAGAAGACCGATGTTGTTAAGAATATTTTATTCGCTCACCCAACGAGCGTTGATTTATTGCGATGTTTTCCGAGAGTCCTCTTTATGGATTGTACATACAAGACAAACAGGTATAAGTTACCTTTGTTGGAAATTGTTGGTGTCACCTCGACGCAAATGACATTTCATATTGCCGCCGCGTATTTGGAGTTCGAGCGGGAAGAGAACTATACGTGGCGCCGAGTCTTAAAAGGATTGATGGACCAATTCTCTCTACCCCACGTGATTGTTACGGACAGAGAACTTGGTCTAATGAATGCAATTCAGAAAACATTTCCCGACTCGAGACATTTCCTTTGTCGGTGGCACATTAACAAGAATATTTTGGCAAATTGCAAGAAATTATTCCGTGTGAAGGATAAATGGGATTGTTTTTCTATGCATTGGAATACGTTGGTTCTCGCAGATACTGCGGCAAATTATGATGCCTTGCTACAAAGACTCCATTCGGACTTCAAAGATTATCCACTAGCCGTTAAATATGTCATGGAGCAATGGTTGATGCCATACAAGGAAAGATTTGTGTCTTTGTGGACGGATACAGTTATGCATTTCAACAATACCACAACAAATAGGTATCAATCATTTTAATATCGGTGTATATTTTATTGTTTTATATATTTTGTTAGATATATACTTAATAAGGTTGTAACTTGTATTTCAGGGTGGAGAGTCAACATGCATTGTTGAAAAGACAGCTTGGCTCGAGCCAGGGTAACTTTGAGACGTGTTGGCGACAGATTCACACCCTCATTGAGACTTCACACACAGCAATCAAACAGTCATTTGAGAAGAGCAAAAATGTTGTCCAGCATAAATACAAATAAAAATGTTGTCCACAATCATCCAACTGCAGTGTTCCTAGGACCAGTCCCGAACACCACGTTTTTTTTCGAAGAACCAGGCCCGAATTCCCTTCGATCAGTTATGACTTATAACACAAATTAAAACTCAGCATACAAATTGAAACCATTTGAACTTAAAAAGTAGAAGAATTTCATACCTAGGGCTTTCTTCATTGTTTGAATTTGGTCTTCTTCTACTTCGTGAAATCAAGGTGAAGCTTCTTCTTCTTCTTCTTCTTCTTCTTCTTCTTCTTCTTCTTCTTCTTCTTTCTTCCTGGCTTCCTTCTTCCTTGTACAAAGCTGGGTTGTAAGAGTTTGAAATACAACGGTGTTGTTGGTGTTGTGTTTGAAATTGAAATTGGGTTTGAAATGGGTGGTGTATTGAGTAATAGGGTGGGGTGTGATGATATATGGTGGGTGTATTGGGAAAGAAATAATGAGTTAAGTGAGAGGGGTAAAATAGTAAATGTTGGGTGGTGTATTTAGAAATTTTGTTGGTGTAAAATTAGTGGGGTGGGTGTATTAAGTAAATGGGTGTATTAAGAAGAAATGGTGGTGTTAATAGCAATGCTCTTCTTGGAGCTCTCTTCTTTCTCAAAGCTAATTAGTTTAGGTTCTATCCTCTTTGCACCCTTGATGTTTGGCCAAATTATAGTTTTACTCAAATCTTTTGAGTTCTGCCTTTACTTTGACAAACTAATAGTTCTGACCATGTTTGAATAAATGGCTCATTTTGTGGCTTATGGTTTTTTTAGGCTTAAATACCAATTTTTCCTGTAATTTTCTCTAAATATTCAATAAGTTCACTTTAGATTTTTTATTTGGGTGGGACTATTCACATCTACCAAATTACTCGATACACCCACTTGCTTCATACACACACACACACCACATTTATTTCTAAGTCAACCAATAACTCAAGTACACACCCCTCATTATCCCTATTATACCCTTTTACATACACCCACAAATTAATTGCATGCTCTTTCCCTCCCATTAAGTATTTGTCAACCCCTTTTCTCCCAATTAATTACTTCCAACTAAGGGTGGCAATGGCTGACACGACATGATTGCACGAACCAACACGACACGATTATAAACACGAATCACAGAGAGGAATGACACGATAAGACACGACATGACACGGCACGAAACACGACACGAAAGCACGAAATTATAAATTTAGTTAAAATAACATTTATTGTTAGATTTATGATCATATAAGATAGATAACATGAAAACACGATAGTGTGGCACAAACATGACACGACACGGCGACACGAATTGTCACCCTTACTTCCAACTCCCATTCCCAAACCACTTCCATGACTACGCACAAAGAAATCGAACATACTACCCAACGGCTGACCGAACAAGGAAGAACACGACAAACGGAACACTAAGAAGAAGGAAGAACGACATCTTATCCATCTTATTCTCTCTCAGCTCGGTTCAGCTATGTCGTCAAGCACAGGTAACTCACAAACTCTCTTCCCACCCACTCTATGTCACCATATTTTGAAATGTGAAATGTTTGGGTTTAGGTATGTATGAATTTGATGTGTTATTATGTTAGATAGTGTGTAAGAATTGTTTGATTTCATGCTCTTTGGACTAATAATTTTTCGAAACTTATTAAGAAAAACATGACCACGTTCGCCCATGGACAAAGGAATACACTGGTGAATGTTCGGTTCTGATTTGAGGAACTTCTGGGGCATTGTTCAACCTAGAATGGAAGAATACGCCTAGGTGTGTTTGGTTGAGGGTGACTGAACACACCTAAGCGTGTTCCTCTAGCCTTGGTTGAACACTCTCTTTGTGGTTCCTCCAGCCTTGGCCGAACACTCCCCTAGTTGTTCCTTCAGCCTAGGTCGAATATTCCTCTAGTTATTCCTTTAGCCTCGGCCGAACATTCCCCTAGTTGTTCCTTCAGCCTAGCCGAACACTCCCCTAGTTGTTCTTCTAGCCTAGGCCGAACACTTCCCTAGTTGTTCTTCTAGCCTGGGCCGAACACTCCCTAGTTGAAATAGGACAATAGCTAAAGCAAAACATAAACCATAACTTTCAAAACTTAATTTAATTCAATAGTGATATTCTTTCAAAACATAAATCATAGCTTTCAAAACTAAAACAATTACAAATTCTTTCACTAAAGCAGTTATATATTTGCAGTTATAAATTGTTTACAAACTAATTTTTTAGAGCAGACTAAAACAGTTTCATTAATTCTTTCTCATGAAAAACGATTGGTTATCTTTATCTTTGTCAATTGCAGGGCGCGTATATAAGAGGAGAAGACCTACATCATCGGGGAAAGAAAATACATATCACAACAGTAAATGAAATACAAATCACAAGTCTAAATGAAAAAATATCATCAGAACTCTAAATGAAGTACATATCACAAGCTGGACTAGTCCAAAGTTATAACGTCACTACTAAAAACAACTAGACTGTTTCATTTATATCATTTCCTTGAGATGATGTCCCAACACCCTTAAATTGACGGTAATGCTAACTACGTTCACAAGATAAAAACAACTGAGGTTTTTTCTTACCCCCACCATAGTCCGACCTACCAATTACTACCACAAGGCCAAGTTCATTTCCCCTATCACACGCTCAATCAAACAAAGCCTCCCGCAATGAAAAATATTTGTGCATCGTGAACACATCGGTGTAATCCATGACAATATCTTGAACTGGAATGATCTCATTACTGGAAAATACATGTCGAAATGGTAAACCCCAATACTGTTCAACCAAGGTGTGAGAAACAAATTCTGAAATGTTCGGCCACTGTGTGTGGAACATAGGCTGAATTTTTCGGCAACTCTGTGTGGAACACAGAATGGTCTGTTCGGCCACACTGTGAAGAACACAGAGTGATCTGTTCGGCCACACTGTGAGGAACACAACCTGTCATGTTCGGCCACTCTGTGAGGAACACAGATGCTCTGTTCGGCCATGATGTGAGGAACACATTTGCTATGTTCTTTTAGTGCTAGCCGAACATTAAGAGATGTGTTCCTCACACCAGGGCCGAATAGAACACATGAGCAACAGTCCAAAAAATATGTAAACAATGAAACTTTAATCGAAGAAAGTAGATGGAATACTTACATTATTTGTCTCATTTATTTCTTTAAGGCTCCATATATGGATTTTTTTTTCCACAACGTGGATGTTGGAAACGTCAGGGTTTAAGAGAAATTTTTTTGGAAAATTTTATAGAGAAGAGGAAGTAAGAAAAGAAAGAAATGAGGGATGAGTTCAATATTGGGTGGGTGTATTTTAAAATTTTAGTGGATATTATATGGTGATATTATTCTAATTATTTTTTGTGGGTGTATTTAGTATTCATGGGTATTTTGTCTTTTGGTATAATGACATTTTTGTAATTATTTTTTGTGGGTATATAGAGCCATTTTGGTGGGTGTGAATAGCTCTACCCTTTTTCTTTTCACACTTTAATCACGCTACTTGGATTATTTCAAGACAATTATTATTAACACCTCAAAACCTCCTAGTATACCCTTTTACTAAGAACATCCCCTCCTAATATTTCTAGAGTGGGGCTATTAACACCCTCACTCCCTCTAAATACACCCCTCAATTTTAATTATAAAAATATCATTTAAAAAAGACTCAAATAACCTTTACCCCTTTTTTTCTTTCTCTTTCCTTCTTCCTCTCCCTCACCCTCCCCCTCGCCTTTCTCCCCTCAGCTGCCAGTTCTCCCTCCCCCTTCCAGCTTCCTCTCCCTCTCCCTCCCTCCCTCCTCCCATCTCCATCTGCCGACACTTCTCCCCCCCCCACCATTTTTTTTTACTTTCTTTCCTTCTTCCCCTTCTTTCCCCCTCTTTTTTCTTTCCTTCCCTCCTCACTCCATCACTCCTTTTGCAAACCTGACAAACCCACTGAAATTTTGGTGTTTGGCCATGGTCTAGCGGCTTCGAGAAGGCAGTGACGGAGGGAGGAGGAGGGAAGGGAAGAAGGGAGAGGTGGGAGGAGAAAAAGAAGAAAAAGGAAGGAAGGAGGGAGGAGGGAGGGTGGTGAAGGGTGGCCGTTCTCGATTTGGAAGGGGGGGTTGTTACAGGTTAGGTTTGAAGGGAAGGGGGAGGGAGAGAGAAAGAAGAATTATTTTAAAAAGGGGTCAAATAGGAAAATAGAAGTAGTGTATTTAGTATTTAGGTTGGTGTAAAATTTGAATGATGAGTGTATTAGAAGAAAGGGTGTATTAAGAGAGAAATAGGGTGTTAATAGCCCCGCCCATATTTCTAAACCCCCCAAAAAATCTAAGTTCGCCCCCTATTTTTTATTTTTCCCCTCCTACATTTTTCGCAAAATCAACCCCACAAACCTAATTTACTACCTTCTTCTCCACCCCTCACTTCCCTCCTCCCTCCCAGCAATGCACGCCTCCCCCCGCCCCCTTTTTTTTTCTTTTTTCTTCCCTTCGTCTCCATTATTCCCTCTCCTCCTCCCTCGTCTCCTGCTTCTTCCTTTCTCCTTCCCTCTTTTTTTTTTTCTTCCCTTCATCTCCACTCTTCCATTTCCTTTTCTAGACAAGCTCACCCCTCCCTCTCTCTCTCTCTCTCTCTCTCTCTCTCTCTCTCTCTCTCTCTCTCTCTCTCTTAATCTGTTCTTACTCGACACACACCAAGTTTGGCCCGCGGCAAGCACCAAACACCATTTTTTTTCTTCTTTTTCCTTTTTTAAGTTGTTTGGCCCGTGGCAAGCACCAAATACCATTTTTTTTTTTCATCTTTTTCCTTTTTTAAGTTGTTTGACACTGTATGACCAAAAACCATAGTGGTGTGACCGAACGCCCTCAGCTGCATTTGGTGGGATTGCGGAACAGTCCAAAATATATATATTTTTTCAAACCTAAAAATTGTAAAATACATAAGGACATTTATGTCAAAGTTTATAATGACATTTTTGTAATAAATGAGAGGTAGTGTTGGGGGTGTTAACAGTACTACTCTTTTTTCAATCAATAATAAGCTCATGCTTTTCTTTTCTTTTTCTTTTCCAAATTACAAGTACCTCTTCGATAGAAATCATCAAACCCAACCGCTCACCGAGCACCACCAGTTGCCTAGAAAAGTCATCGAACCATCCTCAGAATTCGACGATGGAGTCAAAGGTGCTTCCAAAAGGTGGCCGGAGGCTCGGAGTTCACCAAAAGTTGGCAGAGCATTCCAGCAGATCATGTGAACAACGGAAAATCATCACATTTTTATGTAAACTACTACTAGTTTAAGATGAACTGCTAAAGAGAAGCACACAAGATGGATTCAGGACATATTCATTCAACTCACGAAAATGTGAAACATCCATTCTATTAGACATGATTCATTCAACTGCTACATTATGTTGCAATTCATGACAAGGTCTAATCGCTCACACTTTGAACAGCTTAAACCACTCTACTTCCAACTCGAGTCAGCAAAAGCACAGTAGCATATTTCTACAGAACACATTTGAAATGTATTTTCTTTGCTGATCTCAAATCTAGACAATCTTAGCGACAACGGGAGGATTGGTCAATTTTATCTTTAACTCAATCTCCCCAGACTCCACTGCACAAAGCCTCAACCAAACATCCTGCACAACCTCACCATTAACCCAATTAATAGAGCTGTCCACCGCTAGACAATTCTCAGGGTCTGGGATAACTTTCCTTAACGTTGAACCATCAGTCGTAGCAACTCCTAGGATCTGCCTTAACCTAGCTGCAGATACCAAAGGCTGAAGACTGACATGAGCATGCCCCATCTTGTCATCAGCTTTGAAACGGTCTTTATCAAACACTTCCTGTAATATGTATGAATAATAAGCATCCACATAAGACTGCCGACTACTTTTTTTTAATATAGAAAGAGGGCGGGAAAAAGAAATTGAGATAAAATTTGACCATCGAGAATATGGGGGTTAAGACCTACCAACTTTAGATCTCCAACAGGTTCTGTGAGTGAGAAAGTCAGCTCTTCATTCCAGACAGGATTTAGATTACTGTTTATGACTTTGGTCTTCGCAGTCTGCCACAGTAAACAAGTAAGTTATCTATGCAATGCGAACTGAATGAATAATCTTCGCAAAATCCTCTAAAAAGCTTTGGTATGACTGAGACAAGATACTACAAAGGATGGAAGACTGATACAGGATTCAGACAATTGTATAAACTGTCGTCTCTTTGCGGCATTGAATAATCTTTGCAAAATCCTCCAAAAAGCTTTGGTATGACTGAGACAAGATACTACAAAGGATGGTAGACTGATACAGGATTCAGACACTTGTATAAACTGTCGTCTCTTTGCAGTATTGCAACCATACTCAAAATGAGAAATTTCATCTATAATTTTCTAAAATAATTTAATAAAAGCATAAAGTCACCTGATCTCCAAGCTTGACAATTACATAAGGATCACTAGTCTTGAAATCTCGGATCACCAGCCTTTTACCTCGCACAACAATTACTTTTAATAATCCAAGTGGTTCTCCCATAATCTATAACTGCAAAGGCATCAACTCTGACGAGAGGATGTCAACTGCAATACACAGATTAAATAATTAAAGAGAGAAAACAGACACGGGAAAAGAAATCCTAAAACAACCAACTGATCCCTCCGTTCCACTCACAGGGCTTAGCTATTTTTGTTAATCTGACAATTTTCTGCATAGATATTTGATAAAAAGTTCTGAAGTTTCAGACAGTAAAAGTACTACTTAGCGGCGAAAGCATACAGATAACGAGGTAAAAGAAAGACAGGATGGCGTTGAAGGTGTATAACCCAAGCCAAACAATGGCTAGAGGGAGATGGCAGGTAGGCAAGATAAACAATGCTACCAATCACAAACTTAGCACTTCAAAAAATTACAGAAATCGCAATTGAATTTTGATCGAAAAACTGGTCCATTTTGACCAAAAAAGTGAAACTGTAGTATGGGTCTGAACCAGAATGCCATGTCTGCAAACCACGGGCATGATAAACACTTCTACATATGCTTCATAAGCCCAACACGCCTAGGTTGGTAGTTGAGCGAATGGATATTTCCCATTTTCCCAGTATTCTCACTTCGCTAGGCTCAGGTAACCGGTCCAGGGATCGTCAGGCCGACATCATATAAGGCCTCCGCGACTGGCCGGTCCAAAGCCACTCACTCAGCAAGAGGACCTCTAGTCGACATCACACAGAGCCTCCTAGAGTGAGCTAGCCCAACGAGTGAGCCGACATAAGAGCCATGGCACTCAACAAGGAGAGAGCCTCAATCTCAAATCACACCTGGCCTTGGAGGTCGAGTCAGCTTCAGAGCCATAGCCTGCCAATATGAGGGCCTAGGATCACTTCTTAAGCCCAGAGTTGGGGAAACAGCCAACTATGCAGTCCCACCCATGAGGAGCGCTCTCTCTCGCGCACCACTTCCCCCGTTCTTTGACCTAAACAGCCGCCCACTCCGATGAAGGTATGGCTTCATCCCCGATCAAGGGCATAAGTGCTCTCCCAGCTGTGGATGGCTCGAATGGATTTATGGGTCGAAATGGATTTAGGGACCGACCATTGGGAAAAAACAAGCAATACCCTCCTCTCTCACTTAATCAGTCTTGAGTGCCACCCCCCGACTTCTCTATGTACTGTGCCAAGGTAACACCAAGTATACTAGACCTAGCACACAGGTTCCCCTCTAGGTACGCTCACATTCTATAGAAACAAATGATATTTTAAGTTGAATGGGAGTATAAATCAACAATAACAAATAATGACTGGAACCGGAAGTGCACGAGGCTCCCACCATTGTGGGTGAGGGAAGTGTCTATTTACTCGGTAAGCAATACGCAATCTAACCATTTCCATCATAAGCATGTTTATGCTAATCCAAAATTCAAAGCAACTGAGAGAAAAGAGTACTAATAACTTATGTGGGAAAAGGACCTTTGCCACAATAAAACACCCGGTAACTAAGAGAAATTACATTAAAAAATATGCATAAAATATACTTCCTTCATCCAAAACAAAATAGTCTCATTTGATAACTCAAAAACTTTTTAAGCTTCTAGCTTTACATGTTTGTACCTCCTTTGAATTGCTCTAATATATATATATATATATATATATATATATATATATATTAGAAATGAGACTTTTTTTTGTTTTTGTTTTTTTTTTTTTTTTGGGATAAACCAAAGAAAAAATGGAACTATTTTCTTGGGACCAAGAGAGTAGTATTATGCATTTAACCATAAATTCTTCTAAAGAGTCACACTTCATTCACTTCAGCAGATAAAGAGCTCATACTCCCTCCGTTCCACCAAAAGAGTCCACATTTAAAAAGTCTAATTATTAAGAGATATAAAAGTGTCATTCGAGTTGGTCATAATTACAAAAATACTTAAGCACAACGAAGATAATTACATCAATAGTGGAGGGTATTTATGAAAGATTATAAAAATTGTAAGCATAATTTTTTGAAAGTGGACTTTTTAGGTGAAGCATCCCAAAATAATACAGTGGATTCTTTGACCGGAACGGAGGGAGTACATGTTATTTTAACGTGGATATAATAAAATGCACAAGGCTGCAGAAAACATACACAGGAGATATGATACCCTAGAGAGAGAGAGAGAGAGTTGATTAACATACATATTGGAGCAAAGCAGAATGGAGAATATACCAATATACAGAAGTACAAATAAACAGACAGCCCACCATGCCAACTTATAAATCAAAACCCAAAAAACAAAAAGTTCAAAGACAACAGACCCAATTGAAAGATGGAACAAGTATAACTTAAAAGAGAAAATCTGTATACTCAAAGAACAGATGATGGGAACTTACAAGCAACAAAAAACTGGCAGACCCTTGTTTTCTCTTTTCTATTTTCTCTTTCTTGTGACCTAAATATTTGATTTTGGAGCTCGGAACTGAATTTATGTTTGATCTTGGAGTGATTATCCTTTTTGACTACATATATTTGGTAGTTGGGGTGACCGGGTACAACCGGTAGTTTCTGGTCAAGTCGTACCAAGTTCACCAGCCAGCACCAGTCTTTGTTCAAACTGCAACTTTAGAGTGGGAGTACAGAGTAGCGGGAGTATATTTTTTTTGGGTTAATTACACCATTAGTCCCTTAACTTATGAACTTTTACACAATTAGTTTCTTAACAAAGTTTTTTTAAATTTCAATCTTAAGAGTATCAAAAAGTCACCTGGCTAGTCCTTTTGATGGATGCCGTTAGTAAAATTTCGTTAAGTGGCCCATGTGTCTCCCACGTGCATTTGAGCAAGGGAGAAATTGGGATTTTACAAGCCCCTCTTTACTAACTCATCTTCAACCTCTCTGTATTCTCAAACCTAGAAAAAACTCTACAAGTCTCCATTGAAAAATCAAACAAAATTCATACTAAAACTAACAAAACTCAAACAAAATACCAAATAAAATTAAAATTCTCAAATAAAAATTTCGAACTTGCAGCAGAAACAGAGTGAGATCGAACAATTTCCTCTCTCTCTCATCTTGTCTTCAGCTGCCGCTCAAATCACCCTCTCTTACAGCAGCCAAGTCTCCAGCGAGTTCTTCCTCAGTGCACCACTCGCACGAATTTGTCCGCATCACAACAACACTTCTACCCTCCAGCCAGCATCCACTCTAGCACTGGCGACTCTACTCCAATTTCAGCATTATTCCGACAACCACAACCTACATTCACATATAAACCCGAGCAGTGACAAAACCAACAATCTCCCTCGCCAACCATCGGAACTCCGAGTAAGCACAATTCCGCAATTGTTCAAAATTTTGGATGGAGTATTTTAGTCTAATTGTTCGATCTCACTCTGTTTCTGCACTTGCCCAGTTCGAAATTTTTATTTGGGAATTTTAATTTTATTTGGTATTTTGTTTGAGTTTTGTTAGTTGAAATATGAATTTGGTTTGATTTTTCAATGGAGACTTGTGAAGTTTTTTCTGGGTTTGAGAATACAGAGAGGTTGAAGATGAGTTAGTAAAGTGGGGCTTATAAAATACCAATTTTGCTCTTACTCAAATGCACGTGGAAGGCAAATGGGTCATTTAACGAAATTTTACTAACCGCATCTATCAAAAGGACTAGTCACGTGACTTTTTAAAACTTTTGAAACTGAAATTTAAAAAAACTTTGTTAAGGGACTAATTGTAAAAAAATTATAATCAAAGGACTAATGATGTGATTAACCCTTCTTATTTTTACCGAATGAGAATGAAAACACTCTCAATAAGTTTCCAAGCGAGTCTAAAAAGTAACCGCGTCTCCACCACTCAGAATGTTTCCATTCCATGGAACTCTCCATAATATATCAATGTGTTTTATACCTTTGACTTATTCTGGGAGTTTTTTCTTTTCTTTTTTCATTAAAAGAACTTCTTCTTTTTTTTTTTTCTTGATTAAAGAGTTGGCCTTTTAAAAAATTTCTTTAAAATTGATTTTTTCATAATCACAAAAAAAAAAAAAAAACTTAAAACATTTTCAAGATGTTTATGAATGTTAGTATCATATATGAAAGATAGTACTCAATAATAACACCTGCAACTAAATGGTAAACATATAAATATGTCATGTTTTTTCATGATACATTTTGCAAAACTCTTTGCTCATATTTATACCTAATAATTATAATGTATTTACGATTGCGCGGTCAGTAGAACATTACATTACGGTTCTTATGGTATGGACAAAAACTACATCCGCACCTTAGTTTCCTGAAATTAAAAAAATAACAAAGACAGCAGTGAATAGTATAATTTTTTAAAAATAAACACTTACAAAGAAACATCCTAAGTGACATATAAAACAGTAGACTATTTGATCCGAACGGGAATTACCATTTACCCATTCCTAGTATTACTTTTGTTTCGACCCAAGTTTCACTTTTTATTCTCCAAACAATTATTCTTATAGGAAATTATTGGTCGGTCTCCTTTTCAAAAAGTTTAACCCCTAAAGTCCACCATTTTTTTTTCTTAACCGGAAAAAGGCATTTTAATAATTTTCTTCCTAAAATGTCCCTATGCAACATGAACACTCTTTTATTTTAGAGATTCGTTAAAAAAAGTACACACACACAAACATAAAAAATATTTAGTTACATCAAAAGAAACTGAAAACTTGTAAACGATTTTATGTTCTTAATATAGTCTTTCCTTATGTTTGGGGATCAATTTTCATGCCTAGAACACGAATTTGATCACAATTTGATCAAATTCGAATTTTCTGAGTTCATCCCATTTTTCCTTGTTCTTGGGCTGTTTTGGCCACTTTAATCTATATTTTAAGTTTTCGAATTTGTTTTAAATCAATCTCATATTGTTATCCTAACTTAGTACTATATTTGTGCACAATTTTTCTACCAAAAAATACTATTTTCGAGATCCAAATCGAGCTTGGCAGTGTGCTGTCTAAAAACAGAGTGAGATATTCTTGGACTGATTTTGGGACTTTAATCAATGATTTGAGTTTTAATTCACCAATATGCTGGGCAACGCAACGGGGATTGACCTGCCCAGTCAGGTCGCAGAGGTCGAGGGGACAGCGTACCTCGTGGGGGTTGCCCCCGAAAGGTAAACAAAAATCAAGTCCCTTCCAGCAGTTGAAATTCAAACGGCGCCTTGATTGCTCATCACGATGCCTTGGTTTGCTCATCGCGATGTCTTGGTTACTCATCGCGATGCCTTGGTTGCTCATCGCGGTGCCTGTGTTGCTCATCGCGATCCCTTGAAAAATCAAGTCTTCTCCAGCAGTTGAAATTCAAACGGTGCCTTGGTTGCTCATCGCAATGCTTGTGTTGCTCATCGCGTTGCCTTGGTTGCTCATCGCGATGCCTTGGTTACTCATCGCGATGCCTTTGTTGCTCATCGCGATGCCTTGGTTGCTTATCACGATGATTAACTCACGCGATGTCTTGGATTACTCATCGCGATGCCTTGGGTTACTGATGCGCGCGTGTTTTTCATTTATTAATGGCATAATCATCTTTTCGCCCCAAAAATATTTTTTTCTGATTTAAAAAAAAAGATGACTGGACTGGAGCGATTACAAATGTTTAAAAAAGAACCGCCCGTAATTCGCCCTTATTCTTAGTCCGGTCTTTATGAATTCCAACGAAAATCAAGGACCAATAACGTGGGTTCATTTATTCTAGTAAGATGGAATCTGAGTGAGAGAGAGAGAGAGAGCTGGTGGCTGCTAAAAGACTTGAATAGATATCTAATATAGGTCATGGCCAACTCCAATTTGAAGACCTTGACCAACTTTTGGCAACCATTTCAACCGCCATAATTATGTCCATCACCATAGCAACTCATAAAGCACCAACAGCTCTTCCTACCAAACTTTCGAGGTTTAATTACATGTTGCCTCTTCAGCAACTTTTATGCATTATCCATCTTTACTTTGAAACAGCAATCAAGCTTTGAAAAAAACCTGAGGATTATTGGCCACATAGGTCAACGAGCGAGGACTCAAGCCGAAACGTTTGAACCTTTGATGTCATCCACCATCAGCAAGAAACGGTCACAAAACCAAACCCACCAAGAACAATTTTGAAAGTCCCACTCTTAAACCTTCTCCAGTCATTCTCCTTTAAATAGTTATTAATATGCAAGAGATCCCCCCAGCAACAGCAGGGTGGGTACTATTTTAAACACAAAAACACAGAGAGAGAGGAGAAGGAAAAAAAAAAAAAAAGAAGGCATTATACCACTTTGATAATACTATTAAAAATTTACAAATGAAGGGCTAATTCTAAGAGAATAGATAACATAAAAAATCAAAAGTTGCACTACAGCAGATGTCAACTATAGCTATAGCTGTACATTCAACAATGAGTCAACTAGCTCTAACTTAACTATCACCCACCACCATAGGATACATTACTGCACATACATTCAGGCTGAAAACTTGAAACTGTGCTACTGAATATCGTAACCACGCACGCCACATTTTGCCATTGGGTAACTGCTGTCTTGCCATTTATTGGTGTACATTGTTGTAAATGGCATTATCTTCCCAACTGTCGTCTTCCCAAGACTACCAACTTCCCAAAAGGCACTGAAATCACTATCACTACGTAAAGTATTGTCAGGATCATATACCTATTTGCCTTCAACAGATTTCCCAACTCGAGACTTCCAAACACTCTGCATCAGAAAAGAAATCAAAATTAGAATCTCAAAGTATACACAACGGGCACAAGTAAATAAAGGCCAGTTTGTTTTAATAGAAAATTTTCAACTCAATTTTTATAGTAAAATTATCTGCTGCTATTTGAATTATGCTCTAGTTGTCAAAAATGGTCACAGGTTAAAAATCTTAAATTTCTGCAAAAAAAAATTCAAAATAGAATTCTGAAAAGTAAGTAACCAAGAAGAGCTTTAATAATTCTAAATGAAAAGCTAAAGTTGAAGATGACTACAAGAGGTTCGTCATCAGAAAATTCCGCATCGTCAGAATCATCAGAAGCTGAACTTTTCCTGTCCGCTGTATTTCGATCTGTTGGACTACTGTCAGCATCATTTGCCTCATTCCCTAGTGGACCTGATTCATCTTCTTCATCAGCTACCACTGCAGAGTTTTCTCGTGATACATTTGGCGATTGGTTCCCTTCTTCCTGAGATCTCTCTTCTTCATCAGATCCTGAAGCATCATGAGAAGTGTTCTCCACATTTTCAGCTTGTTTATGGCTAGAATCAGGTTCTTCTTTTAAATCTTCTGCATCAGTTGAGCTGCTCTCTGCATCTTCCATCTGTTTCCCCTCAGAAACTGAATTTTCATTCTTGTCAGACTCATCTCCACCACCTAAACTTCCTCCCTCTTCCACCTGTTTCCCCTCGGAGACTGATTTTTCATCTTTGTCAGACTCATTCCCACCTGCTAAATTCCTTCCCTCTCCGTCACTTGGTTCCTCTTCTGAAATACATGTCAAGAAAGAAAAGTAAATAGAAAAGACAGAGTCGCTTAAAGCTTAACTCAAAGTGATATATCAAAAATAGAGTTAGAATGACAACTCTGAATCAATTTAATTATATCTTCCATGCATAGTTATTACAGGCCCAAGGTACAAAAGGGTCTCTCAGGGCCAAAGCGTCAGGCAAAGGTGGCGAGTGCCTAAGAGAGGTAAAGTGGATTGAACAAAAAATCAAGAAACCAGACTTTGCCATGCGAAAAATATCCAAAGAAACTATTCTACGAATAATAAAATAGAAGTTAAAGAACTACTCATCCAACTATAAAGCATCTATCTTTTCATGATAATTGCTAGACTCTCAAATTATGTTTTGCCCTCTAAATCTAAATCTAATCTTTTCTTGTAGGTGCTAGCTTCCCTTCTTCAACGGTGCTGGCAACGAAGTTATATTCTTTTGCCATATAAGATATGTTGGGAAGTAGCAATATCGCATTCACCTCCATGTTAAATACACATATTCATCATATACATTAGGATCTCCGTTCATCCTCCGAAGATAACACTAATAAGGTGGTTATATTAAGGTTTTCTCTTCTTTGCCAGACTAAATAAAACTAAAACAAAAACAAAACAAAACAAAAAGCAAAAAAATTCAAAATGGTTAAGCTCACAAGTATGTATATTCTTGCATATGAGAACAAATGTAATCAATGGTAAGAAAAGGTCAAAAGAAGTAAGGCATGCCAAGGTGATGCCGTACGCCTGGATCATATGTGCACTACGCTTGGGCCTAAACGGGGTTGGGCCTGGGACAAGCAGGGTATTTAGGGTGAGCCCTGATGAGCCTTGGGCCTAGGCACGCGCCTTTAACAACAGTACTTCCACAGATTTTGGGGCTCATAATTTAAGTTAAATAACACTGCACGCTCTGCCTCTGTATTGTTTCTGACAATAATCCTGAGCACAGGTAAGAAAATTAACGTCAAGTACGAAAAACAACCATCTGGGTTGCATATAGACACTGTATCTACTACGTGTTCCAAGTCTGTCTTGTCTAGTTCTACCTGTTTCATGAGTATCTGGCTTTACAAACAGAATCAAGTGGAAATCATTACAGTTCAATCCAATGCTACCTGGACCCTTCCTTTATGCCAAAGTACCCATGCCGTGTCGACACGACATGGTTCTCGGTGTGGCTGTGGCAGTTTTACACTAAATTAGTGGAAAATCTTAAAATTTTGGTGGATCCAATCCCTAGATCCTCCCCCGCATCTGATCCTTGTAGTCAAGTCCGGGTAACATAGGTTCAATCTGGATGATTGAACCACAATGCTGACCATTAATAAAGCTGATTCATGATTGGATACTATGACAAGTGTAATCAACCTTGAATAATTGTCAGGGAAGTAGCAAGTGTTTTTATTAGAGACAGGACTTAATTCACCTCTAGCATGTATAGGAAAGTAATTCAGTCTGTCCAGCATAAATGATAAGAAGCAAGGTAAGCATAATTACAGGTCTGATTCTTAGATTGGTTTTTAAGAAAAGAAGCCCTCCTTACCCACCTAGCTATATGAAATTGACCAAAAAGCTCAATGATAAGTGAGAACCTTTTGGGACTGATCCACCATAATGTAGACATTATCTCACATTCTAGCCAGGCACCATTTATTTTCATTGAGTACCTTAAAAGACAAACTGATATGCTTTGCCTTTCATAACCTCAAAAAAATTAAGGATTTCCCTACTGTTCCTGAAGCCAAAGCTGACTTTTAGGCCTAGTGGATGAAGGGCAGATTACTTTACGAAGAAAAGAATGTTTCAGTGACCAACAATGAAAAATACGCTTGTGCTAACCATCACAGGTCAATCATCCTATGTATAGAGGATATCAGAGTTGCTCTCTATCATCAAAAATGATGGCTACCGCAAGATGCTTTTCAATCCTGGGAAGGACAACAGCCGTCATTCTAGACTGAACGTGGAATACATGGCCCTAAGTTTCTTTTTCCCCAATCAACCTCAGCATACAGCTCCAACTTCTCAGTTCTCTCGTAAAAACAAATTTTTTAAACCCTGTTTTGTCAACTCTATTAAAGCAACTGTTACCATCTCCATTGGCTTTCCAAAGAAATGGTTCTCTTGCGTGAGTTACAGTCACCATGCTCGGAAAGTGGCCTTTTTAACTAGAATACATTTTTTTTACTCAACGCCATTAACCCAAAATTCGATGAAAGCTAAATAGGAGCTAATTCTGTCCATTATAAAGTGATCTAAGTTAATGAACTGCTTAGGATTTACAGCAAAAAAACGTAGGTACTTGCCGAAGGTTTCTTTTACAATCAAACTTTCAAATGTTCAAAGTAATCCCTCCATCCAAAAACTTATCAGAGAGGCTAAAAGAACCGTCCATGTAGCCTCTCCATTAGGTTCGGAAGGAAAGCTGATGGCTGAGTTTTCTTTATCACATTTCCGAAAGTAGATTGGTTATTCTGGTCATTTTGGAAGTACCCTTGAGCAAAGTACATACGTTACTTTTGCCATTAACCCAAATGTTTATATATATACAGATCAAGCTGACCTTCCTAATTCGTATTGCCATGAAATCACAAGAATTTCTGAACATCACCTTCTACATTAAAAACTGAAACCAAAGATGTGATTACTGATCTTAATTATAAAAGAAATGCTCATGCAAAAGGCCCCTTCACTCCTGGATCTAATGTACAGATCCTCACCCTCACAAGTAAAGTCTGTTTTGACGTTTGAACCAATGATGTGGTCACAGGGGAGCAACATCACCTTTGCGCCAAGTATCATCTCCAGATTACTGATCTGCAACCTTACCTTTGAGCCTCAGCTGACCCAGAAAAATGATCTTAAATCCCAACAATAAATGTTTTTGGCACCCTTAACATAATCAACTATAGGCAACTTGCAGGAAGGAAGCAGTTATCATGGGAGTGGAAAAAGAAGGCATATGTTAAGAAACTAGTTAGGGATCCTCATGTAGAAATAATATGACCCCATTACCACCTTCAAGACCTTCCTCAGAGTTCCAACAAATTATTGAGACTTCCCATAAGGATTCTTTAGAGTAACCGACAGGCACTCCTTACCAGAACTAGGGAAAGAAATTCAAACAAAAAAGGAAGGCACTAAACATGTATTTGAAAAAGAAAAAGAAAAAACATGCATGTTCTTCCCTAAAATGAATGCAAAAAATGAGATCCTTCACCTGTGTCCAAATCATCAACTTTAGAGAATGTGGCAGCCTCAGGATCTGATGATTCAGAAGCTTCGTTTCTCTCAGCTTCTATTAATTCAGGAGATGTCCTTTTCGATGCCCACTTTTGTCCTTGCTTCGATCTTTTCCTAGGAGTTCTCTTTCCTCTTACTTTAGACGATGGAGATCTGCCATTCCATCAAGAATTACCTAAGCAAAATGATCAAATGTTTCAGATAAAAATTGGACTGCAATCTGGTACTCACATCTCAATCGATTTCTTAGTTTGCCTTGAACCACCCAAAGACTTGACTTTCTGCTCAGATGATCTGCAAAATGAATCAAACAATGAGAGCTTTATCAAAGCCGCCATAAAGGAAACAAAACAAAATTAATCAAGGAAAAAATACTCAAAAGGTGCATATATGAGTATATGCTTCACCACAAAGTTACACTAAATCACAACAGAATGGTCTGCCCATAATCTAATTCAACTTTACACTATCCTGCAAGGTTGTTCCTGGATTTGACAGCTTGAAGTGGTAAAAGGGTCAACTATTTTACAGAAGTCAATAACTACCTTAAAGACGATTCTCAGTATTTTACAGATCCTTTATCACATTCACCTTTCTAAACAACTTCAAAGCTGATTGATTGTGTTGTCAATATTCAAACTTGGACAAGCAAAAATAGTTCTCTATCTTTGTCCTAGCTATTAAGATTAGTGATGCGGGTGCATCAAGGGAAGTCCTAAACAAAACCATGGATGCAATGCAAGTGGGTGAGGATGGTTTGGCATTGTCACTCGAAGCCTTAGTGATACAAAATGGGAGGGACAAGAGGGCGGCTTGAAGACTTGTGGACACGGCATGTGCAAGGAAAGGAGCTAAACACGGCATGAGCTAAAAAGGGAGGCTAAAACCGTGTTTGATAAATTCCCTAGTAAAACCGTGTGCTTTGTTTTTTTTGTTTCCTAATTTGGCCAAGCTGTTTAGTTTAAGTAGGTCTCTTTAGTGTCCTAACAAAACCGTGTATGTTGTTTCCTAATTTGGCCAAGTTGTTTAGTTTAATTAGGTCTCTTTAGTTTCCTAAGATGAGTAGGTATTTAAGTGTCCTAGCTTAATTAGATTTCCTAAATTATTCATGTAATAGTTTCCTAGTTGAATTAGGGGAGTATTTAAAGTTTTTCTTTAGGAAATAGGAATAGGAATTTAAAGTTTTTCTCTAGGAAATAGGAATAGGGGCCGAATTCTTTTTCTTTCTAGATTAGGACTTACTTTGTAAAACCTATATAAAGGGTTAGAATCAGATTTTGTAATTCAGATTTTGGAGATTTTGGTTGTAGAAAAGAACAAAGTTTTGTTCAAATTTGTTTATTGCATTCCTTAGGTTTAGGAAGGTAATATCCAAAGGGATCTTTATGTTAGGTGAGTGAAGCCTAACCGGTGAACCCAAACGGGATCTTTACGTTAGGTGAGTGAAGCCTAACCGGTGAACCCATCATCTATCCTACTTTCCGCTGCAATTTCATTAATTTACATACAACCTTCATCCATAATTCCGCAAGCGTCAAATTCGGTGAAAAATACGCATCAATTAGTGTTACCCAAAGTAGAGCCCTTTCCAGTTTGTGCCTCTTGCCTAAATATGTAGCAGCTGATAGAGAACGTTTTATCATCTTTTTTCAACCGACCTCACGAAGATGAAGAGGTCGATCTCTAACATCCGAAAGATTAAGAGGTAGCTTATCAAAATCACCCTTTGAAACATCCATGTCAAGGTAAAGGTCTATTTTTCTTTCCTGTACACTAGATGTACAAAGCTTGGACAGAAAATAAGCTTTGGGATGTTCCAGCTCAAAGTAAATATGCATGAGTGAAAAGAAAAATTGAAAGATCGGGAGATAAGGTAAATCTTTAATCTGAGCAATTGATTCATCTAAAATTTAATAATTGGCACAAAAACAAATGCCCACCCCCCACCCCACCCCACCCCCACTTCCCAGAAAGCAAAAGGCAAAGAAGTAAATATCAAATAAAAATCTGATTCAAGGTTATAAGACTTGTGCATAAAGGTGGTTTCGGTGCCACACCAAGGTTCATAATGCAGCATAATATATAGATTTGAGCAATTGGATATTCTCTACTGCTACAAAGTTAGCTGAAAGTCCAAGTGTGGATTCTTGTGGTACCGTTGTTCTGAACGAGGCTGCTAATTACAAAGTTCACATTCATTAAACCTGCAAATACCGAATTCTCCTCCTAGTCCTACTACCATGTAAATGGTGCTACATTCATTTTCTAGTATCTGCTAATGACCTAACAATTGGAGCATGGTTTAGACTATCTCAGCAAGGCTAGTAGCGTGAATTTCATTAACTAATAACAATCTCATCTACAGTATTCTTTCTAATTGTGCTTCAAGACTAAGTACTGGAGATCGTTCCTTAGATCAAGCAGGCTCCAGAAGCAGCTTATTTGGTCCTTAAGCCAAAAACTCGAGCATCAAAACAGATTACAAAAAGATGGGCTGGTGTGAGACTGGGAGTACCAGTTCTAGCGTAATAACATGGACACAATGCATGAGGAAATGATGCTTGTCCATTCAAGCAGTTCGTACTCACATTCTGAATAGTTCTCACAGTAAATAAAAAATTAATGACTCTGCAGGAGCAAATGAATACAACGGGATCAGGGATATATGGCTGTGGCATCGCAGACTAATTTAACGGACTTTTTGCCAGTATTCTGAGGGTTATAGTTGTATGTCATATTTATGATTGTTCATTCTTGTGTTTTTAAAGAAGTCAAACTTCAGTATGTCCAGGGCCAAATAAAGGCGTGGAAAGAGAGCCGATAATGAAGGATAAGTATGCAAGAATCTTTGTAAATTGGTAGATATATATTAGACAGCAGTACTTACCCTCCTTTAGGACGCGGACTCTTTGAAAAACTCAAGCGCTGTAAATGGCATTGAAAACACTGTCAGAAGTTAAACCACTTAGAGAACCAAAATGCAGAGGAAAGGAGGCATAAGACCTTTGTAGGCTTGCGGCCATTGTCAATGACCTCCCACCGCTCTTTGTCCAATCGAAGCACTTCGACATCTCCATCATTATATAACACCTTCAACGCAACAAAATAGAGGAGAAATATTGCCACAGAGAAACCATGTCAAAGTTTGAGTATGATTCAATTGATTGTAAGTTTCCTAACGACAAAGGGTAATAAGATATAAAATTAAACACAAAAGTGACAGCAAAATGTAGCTTACCACATGTTTTTTCTTCTGATGGTCATAGGACTTCACCACACCTTCATAAAACCTGCACAAGGTTTTACAGATCAAGACAGTTTCTTCCACTGGCAATTATAATGCTCTACTGTGACAGAATCATACTGGCCCATGGTCATGGAAATGCCACTATGCATTTCAGTAGGTCATGAAATCACATTTTTGAACAATGTTCACGGCAAACAAATATTAGACCAAAAGAGTAACTTCTAGCAAATTGATCCCCCAAACAGAAAAGGATGATCAAATCAGAAACACAACTTATGAAAAGCTTGACTGACACATGAACTAATAATTATTTAGGCTGTTGTTATAGTAAAAGAAGCCAATGAGTATGACAGTTCAGAACACGTTCGGACACTTGGCGACCCATTTGGAAAGGAAATTACAGCAATGATATTAGCCCTGCACCTACTTTGATTTGATGTTTATAAAAATATATACACGAATCATTTCTTGTATTATCACTAGAAGTCCCCCCCCTCCCTTTTTTCTGGATCCATTTCACATCAATAACTCGACCCCTCCCACCTATAGTAGTTTAGACAAGTTTCTTTTAAAGTGGATACCTCAATGCCAAGTATGGCTAGATATATTCCGGGGCATACAACAATTCTGCAACTATTTCGGGCATTAATTGACCTACTAAAATATCACCTTCCTTTACCCAAGAGCCCAGCATTACAATTCCATTTTTGTCTAAATTGCGGAGTAAATAGGCTGCTAAATGCCGTATTTCATTAATGACCCTTTCAGGCAAAAATCTTTGCAAATAAAGCAGTCTTGCAAAGAGATATCAATCTCCTGAAATCTAAAATGTGTACGACTTATAAAAGTGATGGGAGCAAGTGTCCGATGCTAGGAGCTAAGCGTAATGACAAAGATGATTTCAAAGAAAATTGTTGTTATGAGAACAGAAAAAAGGACAGGAAACATAAAAGGAGCTGACAAGAAAAAGATAATCAAGCTTCCGTTTTTTTCAAGGCATAAAGATAAAATGTTAGGAACAGGAACATTGTAGAACCACGAAAAGAATTTACTCATGCAACTAAATAGTTGGATACCAAGAATGAAACGTACTTAAGAAAGCAGGAAAAAACATCTAAACTTCGGATTTTTCTTTGTCAAAAGAGGCAGCAGGAAAGTTAAAAAGAAGGTTCAAATATAGTTAAAACTTAGCCAGTGGACAACTAAAGAGAACCTTAAGAAAAGAAGGTTCTGTATGCAGATATTCCTCAATTACAGTAGCAAGAGCCTAATTATGTAGTTTTTTCATTTAAATAAAATATACTCACGCCTTATCCATAGGCCACCAAACTTTGATTCTGCAGTCAATCAAGTCCGTAGTATGACTTTCACCTTTCTTGGATGTGCACTGAAGAAAAAATGAAACAGCTTATCAAATAATGAATCTTAAAAAGCTCTACCATTTCAAGAATATGATTTAATAATGAAAATCGTAAAAGAATACCACCACACTCATTCATATCTTTCTTTATTACGGATGTCCATGTTAGTTTTGGGCTTCCCTTTACCCTACTTCTACTCTAGTTGATGTTGATAAACTGCACCGTCTAACGGGGGCACTAAGCAATCTACGTTGTATGTGTCCAAACCATATTACGCAATTTCCTATCATTTTATCAGCTATTGGGGGTGGACTTTTACTGTCTCAGGAATTTGTTCATTCGAAATACAATCTTTCCTCGCATTTCAGCTACACTCATCTTGTTAACATGTTTCTTTCATAGTTGCACAGCATTCAGTTCCATAAAGTAGCTTGGGTCTAATGGATATCCTATAAAACTTTCCTTTGAACTTAACTTCTACACAGAACACTCTGGATGCAATTCTCCATTTCACCAAGCCAGATTTTATTCTAAGACAAACATCATCTCTTACCCTCCATCCATCTTGATTTATAATTGATCCTAAATAAAAGCATAAAAGAGTACGGACAGAAATGATATCTCTAATTTCCATTAGAGGGGATCCCAGTAGTATTCATAGAAAGGGAGAACTTACAGAAAACAAATATATATATATATATATATATATATAGAGAGAGAGAGAGAGAGAGAGAGAGAGAGAGAGAGAGAGAGAGAGAGAGAAATGATTGACGTCAAGGCGTATAAGGTCTCTGAGTTTGAGATAGGCAAATCGCCAGGATAACGTTTGCATAAACACTAAAGAGGAAGGGAAGCCTGATTGATGATTTAAGATAAGGCAAATTGAACTTAAATCCATCTTCTCGTTCGTACTAACTCCAGATGTACCAAAAACATTACAACGACGAAACTACTAAGACTGTAGATGACAGAAGACCAGGAAATTCATCATTCAAAAGGCATTTCAGCCTCCTGGGCATGTTACAATTAAAACAAGGCCTGACCTTTGCTAATCCTGAAATGCTTCTTCGTTTTCGCTTCTTGGCAGATCCCATCTTCGAACCACCATCCGCATGTTTACCATCCATCTCCCTCTTCTTTTTAGGCTGCTGCAAGAGAGGATGAAGATTAAAAATCAACACTTGAAATCAATACGTGGAAATTATAAAGCTCATGCACCTCTTAAATGAATTTCCTTCGAGACAAAGCTTACCTTCAAATCATCATCGTCAGTTTCCCCAAATTCTTGTGCCTGATTACGACTCCAATCAGAACTTCTGCCTTTTTTCCGATAGCTTGGTACAAACAAGTCCAACTCAGCAGATTCAGTCAACCTTTCTTGCAAGGTCATTTTATCTTCCGAACCATGAAGATCCTCATCCATTTCAATGGACTCAAATGCAGACACTCCCTCGTGAGGACCCTTTGAGCTACTTTTTGGAAGAGATAATTTATAAGGACTTTGAGCAGATGATGACCTCCGACGTTTTGGTACAGGGACATTTGTTGATTCACTAGCAAATCTTTTTTGTTGATGTTTTTGATAAGTTGTAGTTTTTTCCGGGGAATATTTATGGCCATTGTTCGATTCAAACTTACTAGATACACCTAAATTATCCAGGTTTATTTCTCTCACCATATCCAAGATATCAACATTATTTTCGTTTTTATCTCCAGTTGGCAAGGACCCATTTTTCAGCACTTTTCTTCCCTTGGCTCCCTTAGCTTTTAGACGTTTTAACATTTTACCCAAAGGCACCTCATTTCCATCGGTTTCACTATCCATTAGAGCCTCATCTTCAACAATTTCTGAAGGAACCTGATATGAGAGGAGAACAAAAAAGAAATAAGTGATAACATAATCCACATGCAACAATGGAAAGCACTAATTGATTTTATTAAAATATAAATGAAAAAAAGGAGAGCATTTCTTTTCTTAAGCATGTTTTCGGAAGGCAATATGAAGGCATAAAACATACAGTTCCATTAGCTTCCAGCTTGAGTGATTCAAAGTGCTGAAGAACACTCTCATCAGCCAACCACGTCTGGGCTTCAGTGACCTAATAGAGACATTTTCATAATACTAATTAGAACAATTAGGATATGAACTTAGTGACAACCTCTCTCTCTCTCTCTCTTCATAATACTAATTAGAACAATTAGGACATGAACTTAGTGACAACCTCTCTCTCTCTCTCTCTCTCTCTCTCTCTCTCTCTCTCTCTCTCTCTCTCTCACACACACACACACACACACACAGAGTGACCAAGTAACCACCAGGATCCCCCCTCCCACCCCCACACTACCACAAATACAATCCAATCCACCGACCCCGGGGAGCGAGGGACACTTAATTCAAGGCATAAAAATGATAAAGCACCAACAAAATGATCGTTGGGAACAGTTTACATAATACATTCTATCTGCATGACATTCATCCCATCTACCTACTGGCTAGAAGGTAAGTAACATTTTCCTTATTGAACAGACTGAACTAAGGTTGAAAGGAAATCAAGAAATTACCTGGGAGTCATCCCCTTCTTTCTTCTCCTGAGATTTGTACAGCACAGGAGGTAGGGAAACACACATGATTGATTCCTGAAGATCATCTTTATTCTGGGCTAAGCGCTTGGTGATGGACAAACCAAGATCACAGATTGCATGGGAGTTCTGAACATAAAATGAGCAATCAATAATCTATAAAAAAACCTTAAGATTTCTGTATCATTTGTCTAATCACCTCTGTTCTTACCTTTCATGCAATGTATTCTTTCAGTAGTTTTTTTAAATTTTAAGTCTTTCTCAGTATTAAGGGTCATGGTAACAAGTGTCCCCAATAGTTTTTCATTTTAAGTCTGCCATGAATTTACTTTCTAGAAATGTTTTTGAAATGCCCATGAACACATGGAGGAATATTCCCACACATTAGGAGTGTTCCCAATGCAAAATATTTCTATGAATAGGTGATTACAAGTGCCCCGGGCACTTGTTAGTATTTCCTTTCTTTCAGATGCTATCCTCTTCACATGTTTTATTTGTGTATTTCTATAAAGCACCGATACACCAAAATGGCCTCCGTGTACCAGATACACTACGGATATGGGGGGATACTGCTAGATACATATCTGATGTGTTTCGGACGTATCCAATTATTACTATTTAATTATTTTGCTCGGATATGCCGGGCATACGGCTTGGATTCGTCGGGGATACAGCTTACATTGAGGATACGGCGTGGATATGTCGGGGTCGAGATTATAAGCTTTTCATTCGTTAAAGCAGGGGCTTTTTTGCAAATAACATCAATTGTTAAGTAATAATTCTACTAAGATGTACTAGATAATTTCCAAAAAGATTAAGAGCCCAAATTCTTGTGGATAAGATGATATCGGTGTTGGTAGTCAAACATTATTAAATCTTTCTTCTTTTTTTCTTTTTTTGTTACAATATTTCTTTCTATTTAGTATCTCTTCATCTCTCCTTTTTCATTTTCTTTTCTTTTGTCAAATATATTTTCTTAGAAATGCTTCCCAAACCACTATACCCCTTCTTTTGCAAATAAATTTCTTAGTATTTCTCTTCATCTCTCCCTTCATCTATTTTTAGAATCAGTATTCTTTAATGTATTTCTGATTGAATTTTCAAAAGTTCTGGAAATAGAAATATTTTCTTGGAAAACATATCTATTAGTTTTTGAGCGTTGCTATTTACACCCATACAGTTACTGAGTACACCCCACCTCATATATTACAAAAATGTCATTATAAATTTTGACTTAAATACCTTTTTTTTTTTTTAAATTCCTGTTCGGTAACCCTACCAAACCTAGCAAAGAAAGTTCGGTAAGGGTGCCGAACACCTTCAGAAGAAAAGAAAAAAAAGCAAGGAAGAAGCGGGCTTGAGTCAAGATGGAAGAAGCTTGCAGCGAGGTGGGGTGGGGTTAGGGGGTGTGAAGGAGGAGGAATAATGGGTTGTTTGGGGTGGGGGTGTGAGAGAGGAGGGAGAGGGGAGGCGGGCTCATTGTGGGGGTGGGGTGTGAAAAAGAGGGTGAGGGGGACGGCTTCACTGTGTTGGTTGGGGGTGTGTGGCGGGGTTGGGTGGGGGATGATGAATAGTGTTGTTTGAGGTGGGGTGTACTTAGTATTGGGTAGGTTAATTTTAGGAAAAATATTGTTAGGGTATATTAGAAAATTAAGGGGGGTGTACTTAGCATTGTGAGTGGTTGAAAATATTTTGGGGGGTGTACTCAGTAATTTCTTGGGTGTGAATAGCAACTCTCTTAGTTTTTACTCGTTATCTTGTTGACATGTAAAAACTGAAAAGTAATATATCTTCATGACGTACTTATTACATGATTCTTAGGTGAATTATTTAGGGATGAAATATAAGACATATATTTTATGTTTTATATTAAAAATATTGTTGTATCCTAAATTTTCAGATTTTGACGTATCGCCGTACCCGCACTGTATTGCCCCCGTATCCGTGCTTTATGTGTTTGCATCCGGAGGAGCTCAAAAAATTATTTGTAGTTTAGGTTGCAGAGGCGGAGAACACAGAAAACAGGTTCTAAGGATATCACAGTATGTACCTTTGACTTTTTGGTGTCAACAACATCTTCTGATTGCTTGATACTTCGGAAAATAGAAATTATTAAGGTCGTCTCTTCCTTTCTGAGACTAACTTCTGCCTTGCCCTCTTCATCTCCGTGCACCAACATAGAAAGAAATAAATGCAATTTCCTGGAAATGTACAACAAGAATTCGTCACTTAAAGAGCGAGAATCTCGATAGTAAAGCAGGGACATAAGAGCAAGTATTACTCCACTGATAGTAAAACCTTTACTGGATTCTTCACCGCAATTTACGTTTATTCAATGTCTAATATATCTGTTGCCTATAGTCTTTGTCATTAACGAAGTCCTTTTAATAAGATTAATAAGAAGTAGCTAACAATTAATAACCAAGGGAGATGAAAATTTTAATAATTTATTAGAGTTTATCAAGTACTCCCTCCATCGCGGATAAATGTTCCTAGTAGATAAAGCACAGGAACTAAGAAACATAATTAATGATGTGCTGTGACGATAACACCCATGAACATTAATTGAGTTCAACTATTTTAAATAATTGGGTTTCTTTGAGATGAATTATATTAAATGAAGTTTTAAGGGTATATTAGGAATAATGGTAGAGAATAGGTAGATCAAAAGTCTTTAGGAACATTAGTTGGGACATCCCAAAATAGAAAGTAGGAACATTTATCCGGAACGGAGGGAGTATTAGGTAATAGGTATGCGTTTACTTCTAAAAGCCTAAATTGGGTTCTCAAAAATTTATTAATTAATAGAGTATATTAACTACTCCCTCCGTTCCAGGCAAAGAGTCCACTTACCTTTTATAGAAGTCAACATAAGACTAAATCAAATAAAAAATTTATATACTTTACTTATGTTTTAAGAAATAAAATTTCATTAATTAAAAACTATCTTAATAATACTATGGATTACAACTTTAATTACTTTGTAAAAATCACTAGATTTATGTTAATTATTGGTCAAACTTTAGCTTAGTTGACCAAAAAAAGTCAAAAATGGACTCTTTCTCTGGAACGGAGGAAGTATTAAATATTAGAATGCTGACTGGACATAGGTCATGGCCTTTATGCCTTAGTAACCAAATTAGGCTGCTATAGCACGGCATAAACTCACTAATGATCAATGTTTCACCTATGTTAAAATAAAGGAAAAGAAAAACTCTCCCACCAAGTTACTTGAGTTCAAAACTCGGGGTTGTCAATCCGGACCACCAAACAGCGGTTCTGTGAATTATGTGGTTTGGTTCAGTTTGGATTTTCGCCAAAGCAAGCGGTTTGCCTCGATTAGTGGTTTTGCCTACTGAACTGACCCGAACCGTATACAATTGAACTGTGGTTTTGAACCACCAAACTAAGCAATCGAACCGAACCACCAAACTATATGTACCACATGCCCATTCATCGATAATATACCTTTCATTTCAGCCATTAGATTGTTGTCTAAAAGATTTTGTATTGTGCGTTCAGTCCTTTAAGACTGGTATGATTTTTGTTTGGAATTTGTTTATTAATTTTTCCTTTTTCCCTATTATTTAATAGCCATGTTTTCCTTCAGCTCAGTTTGAACCAAACCGCGAAATCGAACTGCGAAATTGAACCGCAATTCCAAACTAAACCCACCCACAGCATTGCGGTTCAGTTCGATTCCAAATTTTGCAACCCGATCTCCCTTCAGCTTGGCTCGTGTTTTTGCCCAAACCAAACTGAACCAAACAATTTACACTCATACACAGAACAGGAGACTATAGCATCATAAAAAAATAAAGCAACTATTCAACATGTCAGTTCTGACAGTCCAAATCTTTGTTAACCATCCATCTTGTCAGAGAAATATTCAAGGAAGAATCGTTTGTCAACTAGACCAGCTTTCTCTTCTTAACCACAGTAGATCTGAAAGTAACTCGTTAGAATGAATAGATAGGACAAGACCCGCGAAATGCATGGAATGTTTTGGGTCTTAGCACATTGGTGATAAATCATTCTCATTTGATAAAATATTGAAGTCCACAGGAGGAACCAGTCAGGTTGAGCTTCAGCTTGCTTCCCTATTGGTTAGTGCTTTGCCTTGAGAACCCTCTTTGCCAAGCATTGAACTTTGAAAGTAGAAACTAACTAGAATTAGAGAGATTTGTGTTGATGTCGCAATTAGTGATATCGTGAAATACAAGCATCCATGTCTAAAGATTAGAGAAGAAAATAAAATACAGTGCAAGCTATGCACAGATGGAGGCAGACTGCCAGTGAACCGAAGGGAAATGCTAACAAGCACCCTGTGGGTACTAGTCAAGCACCTATTTAGAGGAAAGGATGCCTAGGGAGCATTCGACCTTGTATTGATGTGCATTCCCAATATAATACATTCCTAAAAGTTGTCTTAGCAAGAGCCCGGGAGGTGCTAGTTAGCATGACCCTAAAATGAAAATAGCATACAAGCCATGTTTCAGCTGAACAAGAAAGACATTTGTGTGAAAAATGAAGAAAGAGTTCACGGAACCAGATATACCTGTATATTGGTTCAAATGCTTTGACATCCTTGCATTCGTCGATATTAGGGCATAAAGAATGATGAGCGAGGGAATGGACCAAGTATGGGAGAATGTACTCTGGATAGACCACTGAAGAGCTTGCATCACCTTGCATAGAAAGTTGCCGTGCCTTCCCTTGCTGACACGTCTGGATGATGTCACTTAAGTTGCGTTTATCCTGCCAAATCAAGTGGGATGAAAATACATGAATATATAAATAAATTAAGAAAACATAATATCCTCTAAAGAACCAAAAAGAACAAGTTCCAGAAGTTCCCTTCTGTTATGACAAGTGCAATAACTGCTGCAAGAGAACCTGCCAGAAGATTTACAATGGACCCATCCAGGGTTGCCTCAAATACCTCTTCGAAATTTGACTGCTGAGATCCTAGATCCAATAAGAAGGCACAAGCATGTTTGGGGTCCAAAAGCCGGTCCTTTATGTACTGATGAACTTTGTTGAGAAATATTTTCTTAACTTCAGGGAAGCCAACCTATAAGCCCCAAGGGAAGAGGACAAGAATAACATATTCAACAATCAATTTTTGAGTAAAAATAAAGTTATCATATGATTTACAAACAGCACGACAGAGAAATTAACTTCTTTGGGAAACTCATTAGCAAGGGAAATTCACCTCCAAAGTTCTTAGGGTTAGATAAAATACGTCAACCGTAATCTTATGCTCCCAATGCTTTGATAGTCGAAGAACAGCCTTCGCTGAAGCTAGCTTCAGATGAGCCTTATCTACTGAACTGCAGAATTTCAGAATAATCCACCTGATATTAGACACCTTGTAAACAGAAGATTCTAAACCAGTTATGTAAATTTACCTAACATATTATTTGCAGTACCACAAAACTCAAAAACCTATGGCCAAAATTACCTCGATTCAATATCTTTAGAGATCTCTCCAAAAGAAAGAAAATTTTGAAGGACTCTTATCAGATCATCAATCCCAAGGCGAAGGTGAGCATCTTTGACAGGCAAGTAGCTCTTAACCAATGTTTTAATGGCAAAGATCTGAAGAACAAAATTCAGAGTTTAACTAGCGGATAATGGCGTGTTGTAAGAACAAACATGAAAACTAAGGTACAAGATAAAAAACATGGAAGATGCACTCAGATGAAAACTTGTGACTAAAAGCTGAGTCAAAAGCTTGACACATTTCACAGAAATATAATACATATACATTACTCTCAGCAAAACAACCTTCAATGAACAAAGTTCACTTCTCTCTTCCCATGAATCTTTTGCTTTATCTTCTATTTTCTGAAACAGAATGAGACATTTTTTATGAGTTTAATTATACTAAACAACATATGGATAATAGATTGCAAGCTCATACCGGACTGCATTCTAAGATATTTCTTTTTATGAAGTCTTCAACTTCACTCTCTCTAGTTTCAAAAACAGGCATGGCAGTCTGTGCTATACAACCCAGAGATTGTAGTACAGCAGGCAAATGTGTCTTCTCCTTTAGCATATCCACAAGTTTCTGCAAATTGTTCAAGAAAAAATGAAAAACATCACAATGGCATGTTTAGGAAATTCATCTACAAGTAATGCATGTGATTCATGGATACCTTATACAGAACAGAGAGCGACATAATCCCATCGTCCTTCGTTATAGCTGCTAGGGCATGTACAGCATACTTGGCCTGCCTTCGATTACCCTCTAAGCATATTCTCTCCAGGATAAGGTCTAATGAACTGCAAGGCAACAGTTTGATGTTAAGAAACATACATGCAAAGGACCTTAAGTGGGCAACTACATAGCTTCAAATGTTAACCTAGATGACTCTCCCAGTTGTTCCCTAATTGTTCCACCAGCCTTTGCTAAAACACGCAAAGCCCCTTCCTTAATCACTTCATCATCGTCTTCGAGAAAATGTACCAAATTGTCTTCAGTCCCGGCAAGTAACACAGGACTGAAGCTTGCAAGAATCTGAAAACTCAGCATATACTCGTTAGAAAATTGTAATAACCACGTTGTGAGCAAAGAGTACAATTAGAGATAAAGGTAGTTCAAGAAACACTCGGTGAAATCAATGTCTGATGCCAAGCAATAAATTCATATGATCAAGGCTACAATGAGGAGCGGAGTGGGGTAGGACCCAGAGTGTGAGAGGAAGGAAAAGGGAAAGGGGTATTGACTAGAGCCAGGGGTTGTCATGGCACTTGGCCTCAACAAATAAGCTTTGCTGCTTCATGTACCACCGGTGAATCATGCCTTACGTTTTTAGCAAGAGTCGCCTATGAGTCTATGACAATGGTGAATCATGCCTTACGTTTTTAGCAAGAGTCGCCTATGAGTCTATGACAATTCGGTTTATCACTTTCTCAGTTCCAGGCTTCCAGCTTATATTAGCAGTTGCCACCGTACTCTATATGAGAAATGATTCACAATAGTAGAATACTGAAATCTAGCAGTAAACTTTTGGGCATCTCTGTTGCCAAAAGGCCCAAAATGATGATGATTTTCCAACGGCAATGTATTTTAGTGAACATAGAATAAACAATGCTTAATGCTTCCTTATGCTAGAAGAAGCTATCCCCACCATGACAACAGGACTCAACTCAACTCAGCCTTAGTCCCGATCACTTGGGGTCAGCTAGATGAATCCTTTTCTGCCATTCAATTCGTCCAAAACACCGTCATCTAACACAAAAAGACTCATTTTAATATTTCAAAATCTCACTTTAATTCTATCAGAATACATTTTGGACCAGTAGATTAGTGTAGCTAGCTTCCAACAGAAATTGCTAAACACGATGAAACGTGTATGCCTCGAACTGGTGATATGAGCATGAAAATTTAATATTCTTGTACATAAGAACTGAATGCACCACGACATATCCAATGCAGATAAATGCATGAAATGGCAATATACAAATATGCACCAGAAAATTCCATGAAGAAAAAATGCAGGAAGATATACCACTAGTATATTCATGCAAGACTCTGTCAATTGTCTACATCCAGCAGATTTCTGTAAGTCAGTCTCCAGAAGTAAATCTTTGACGTAATCCTTGTTGAACAGTATATATGAGCATTTCATAGAGAGTGTTTTCAAAAACCCATAAAGTCGATGCTTCTCACCAAGGATCTTGAGCAAATCATCCTGTCAAGAGAACATACTATTTATAAATCACCGAAGAGACGACAAAATATACAGTATTGTAATTATTGTCTAGAACTATGACCTGACTGATTGAAATTCTGGATGCCAGAAGCCAGGTTCAAACTATATCTGAGTTTGAGCCCACATATGAAAATGTAAAACTTGTGCTCAAGTTATATAAATTTAATGCATGGTGAGATTCAAATCATAATCAGGAATCACCCTATAACCAAGCCCAATCCTAATAAGTCCTCCATTGATGGGTATCAGTCCATGTTTTCTTCAGTGAATGTGTCATGGATTTAGAGATATGCCGAAGGCACATCTAGATATGATATTAATAATACATTAATACATGGGTCTTGCATGCAAATTTATTTGCAGTCCCCTTCATATATATATATATATATATATATATATATATATATATATTCGTTGTATATCATTCTTAAGCCTTTAAAGAATGATTTTCAATAGATATAATTTATATCTGATGTGTCATCAACTCATGTGAATCCCATGCCACATTCACCCTGCAATTGAGGTCCAGGTCCTACTAGTATGCAAATTTGTAATTTAGCAAGATTTGACCCATTTGCAGCCCTACTGTTAGCTGTTGCCTATTAAAATGCAAAAGAAGATTCCGTTCAACATAGGTTCCTTACTCGAGAACTACAAGCTTGAAGAAAACTAGTGTTTGGATCAAGTAGAGTTGCCAGGATCTTCCAAATATTAGCATCCTTTAATTGATCAAGAATGTGAAAATTCTCCTCGGCTTTTATGGGATCAGTAAAACAGCGGCACATAATCCGGAAGCAATGCACGAGTTTTTTCTGGACCTCAGGAGCTTCATTTTCCTGAAAATTCAACAAGATATACTTTTATCAGTATTTTTATCTTAACTTTCCTTCTTAAGTTAGCAATTGTCATTATCAAGTTGCAACCTGACAAATCTGCCTAAGAGAAAGATATTTATGCATCTCTAGCTGTAACCTGCAATCCAAGTGGAAATTCCCTGAAAATTAGTGCGAGGATACATCAAATCAAAAAGGGAAGAATTTTACAACCACAACATCAGCACCCATCGTGTAAAAGCAAGGTATGCCTGACATCAGCATATGTCATGCAAAAGCGAGACATTCCCACAGACCTTTGCTTGTGCTCCAGTATCTTCTCCAGAGCCTTAACCTCGACTTTATCAAATCCTGAGAACATCCTAATCCAATTTGCAACCCTATCTTTCACTGAAAACTCAACTGGGAAGAGGGACATGCATAGGATGTCTTCAACAGTGTCCGATCTGCAAATATGTCCATGTGTTCAATCATATTAGCCGGGAAGTCAATCCTGCATCAAATTTCATTGCTTCTTATAGAATAGCTAGTCATTACACGACAATATTGTAAGACATTGAGGGTCTTTTTGAAGTAAGTTGTCTCCATCAACTGTTTTTTCAGGGTTAAATAATTACATGTATTATTTATAAAATATGTGTAGAATGAGGAATATAGTAGAAGGAGCAATAACCTGCCAAGCAAAAGCTACAAAGCTAAAACAAAATTATACAACGATGAGTACTGCCGGTGGGCCCAATTAAAAACCCTTGTAAAGGGAAGTACTTTAATCAAGTGCAGCCAGTAGATAAATCTAACTTACCTAAAATCTTTGTCATAAAAACATCTTAAGATCTTCCCAGGAATCCAACCGTATTCATCACTTTTAATCGAACCATCAGAGTGCTTCAAACAGTAAGTGCGGTATATCTCTGCTAGCCTCTCCATGGTATATTTTTTAACTAGATGCTGGATAGACAAACATTTGAGTTGTTTAAGTATTGAGTAGAGAACAATACTCATGTACTTAAAAGCAATAACATGCAGAATGAGACACATATTACATGATAGTTTAAGAAATATAAGACATAGAGAGAGAGAGAGAGAGAGAGAGAGAGACGGAGAACTGCAAACATACAGATTTGTCTCGAAGACGCTCTGAAACAAGCTTCACAGTCTCAGCAGAGATAGCTGATAGAGCACAACATGCCACATCAGAAATGACAGCGACAACTTGTTTACGAATACTTTCGTCGTAGTCCAGCAGCCGATCACAAAGGGCAGCTAGAACATGTTTCAACCAAATCAACATCAACATCAAACAACATTACATGAGAGACAAGTAACTGAGCCAAAAATAATTCAACTTACAAATTATTTGACGCGCTTCTGCTCTGAATGGATCCGACAGCAGACAAAGCTTGACATGCTCAAGGACACACATCCGCACCTCAACTACCCTATCAGTTAACCTCTTCAAAAACTCCATAAATATTGGTTGGAATGTTTCAGAGATAGTAGATCCCGGGAGAGCGAACAGGTCCCCAACCAATCCAACCGCTTTTAAACGGATGTCTATCTTATCAGTCTGTTAATGTAAGAGTCTATTCATTAAATGTACAGAAAGCAGACAAATGTCTCAGATTCAGCAGAGATTGGAAGTGGAACTTTCTATTCAGATAATCATCTTAAAAACTAAACTCTGCAAAAGACTTCCAGCAGTACAAGGGTATACATGCTGTGCATTGTTGCCCCCATAAAATCTGGCTCAAAGAACTAGAGAAAGTACTTACTAAGCAAAACTTACATGCATATTGGATCTGAAATATTATTATTGTTTGTAACATATGTACTGAATCGCAATTTCCACCAGACATTATAGGAAGGGTCATGCTAACAAGTGCCTTGAGGCCCGTTGAGGGGAATTAAACAGTGGCATTAAAGAAGTTTACAAGGCTAGGGAGAAACCCAACACAGAATCTTTCTAAGTTTTGATCCTTAAAGAGTGCCCTAAGGGCACTTGTTAGCCTTTCCCAAAAGGAATGATCCTGATGATAAAATATAATGAATTGCGAGAGAATTTAAATTGTTCTGTGATTACCAGTAGCTCTCCAGTTAGGTATGGTACGACTCCAGATAAGACCTGAGGAGCACAGCGATAGATATCATAGATAATTTCATGGTAGTCAATCTGAGAGTTCAAAGGCCTGCTATCTCCTGACATTGATGATACAAGGAACTGCTTTAACCCAGCTTCAAGCTGTCCAGCACAACGCCCAATAACATTCATAGCAAGCCTTCTTGCAGCCTCTGCCATATCCTACCATTGCAGATTTCACAAGCTCAATTACTTCGCAGAAGTAACTTATATGCAATCATTTTCCAAATATACCAAAACAAATTAGTGCAATCTCATCGTACCCTAGTTGAACTTCAAAAAATATCTTTCTAGTTGCTCTGGCTCAATTGATAATTTTTTACATCAATGATTTTCTTCCTAAAGAAACAATAAAAGGAAGTGCTAGCACAAAATTAGCAGAGGTTCTTACTTTCTTATCCCGACCCAATGCAGATAGAATAGTGAGTAAGAGCTCTTCTTTAACTTCCTCACTCTCTTCCAAGAGAACCACCATGATCGTTTGCATTGATGTAAGAACACTTTCGGAATGCTCATTGCTGCATGTGCGATAATAGCAATACATTAGTTACCAAATTAGGAAAAGAAGCCAACTGACAATTAACCAGCTCATGTAATTGTGCTATAAGAAAACACATATCCATCATTTTTAGTAGTAGCACATATATAAAATTATATGCAAAAGTAAAGTAGATAACAATAGGTCAAGTTAGGGTTTGATAAACGTAAGATCAAAGAGTGAATCTAACCATACGTATTTGTACCCCCAAATCACTTTTGGTGCCTAAGAAAGAAGTGCATTTCACTTCATAGTCAAATTATATCCAAGAAATTGTTTTTGATCCAAACCCAAGAGAGAGTACATGATTAGCTTCATTGATAAGTTGACAACAAATTTTATATTATCCACGACATAAGCATATTTATAAATCATTCCGTCTATATCACCAAATAGATTATATAGTCCATAGAATGACAACAAGGGCTCAAGTTTGAAAGAAGCCATGTCATACAAATAACGGTAGATGCATGTTTGTTCTCCTTATTATATCCCACAATATGACTCGTGAGTTGTGACCAACACTTAATAAATGCGACTAATCATATTATTACTTTTTGGTAGGTTTTTTTTTTAGGGAGAAAGGAATATTATAAATCCACACAGAGAGCTTAAATATACAAGAATGAGTTTGCTCAGCCTTAATATGGTTAAGTGAGAGAAATATCAAGAGAACATACAAACAGAGGTCTTTAGACTGAGGAAGCTATCCCTCATGACTACCAAACAGAATCAATGAGCAACAAACTAAACCTGGCAACAGCGAAAAATGTAGTGAACATTTCATTAATCAGATCATCACATTCAAGATCCAGCATCACAACACACGATCTATATCTAGCCAGAGTCTCCAAGATTACAACCCTCCTACCAAAAGATGGACTTTTGGTATCTCGTAACCCACTGAAGGTGCTTACAATCAGATGAAAGATGTCCTGAAAAAAGCTAACTGAAGTCAAGGATCCATAACAGAAAATATCAACTACAATACAACAGAACCACCAAATCCTTTAACCATGTGCTGCTCTTTAAAGTGAAAAATACCTTTAAAACATCGTCATTGTAAGGAGCTTCAGGAGCTGTTACTCGAGTTATCTCACAGATACAGGTTGCAACAAGAAGCTTAACTTCTTTGTCTTGATACTTCAGTAACTCTGGCTTAACAATTGCATTCAGAAGAGGCTGCATGGACTCCAGCACTGCCTTCGGCGGTGATTGATCCAACTCAGAAAGAGATGCTGCAGCTTGCTGCATATCAAAGGAAATAATAGGGAACTTCCGTCAAAGCAAACAATTGAGAACCACGTCATTCAACTTTCAATGGGAAACTACAGAAAGTTTCATAATTATTACTTCTAAGAGTACGTTATAGTAAAGTAAGATGGAAAAAATCATTGCGTCCCAATTATATTGCTAAGCCATGAAGTGTGGATAAGGTTCAGGACGCAGCTATTAAACCATATGAAAAGAGCAATGCAAGATTTCATCTTATGAAGGGCAGAATTTTGATAATTGTAATATATAGTAAGGGAGTATAGCTTCTGACTTTTCCCCAAAGAAAGGGTGCAAAGGTCCACAAGTAGACAAACGTAATCTCCGAACTGAAAAACAGTAAAATAAAATTTTCACTGAAGTTTTGGGGTGCCACTCACCCCCCTGAAGTACATTGGACCCCATCAGGAGGCTGATATTTAAAATGCTGAAAGAGATACCCTATGGAGACGACAAGTTGACAGAAAACTTAAACTTTATTGGCACTAAAACTTTTTAGGAAGGCAGAGCCTTGCTTTCACTTTCGTACATCCTTTGGACTTTTGCCCTCCTAATGTGTATTACTTCTCATAGCTAGGTTTTTTCTTTTTTCTTCTTTTTGAGGATCACTCGCCCCCGTGAGAGTCGAATCCTGGCTTCACCACAGCCACCTGCCACCTCATAATGCACCAGTGGGTGCTCAACAGAGGGAGTATAAGATAGCAGAAAATATTTTCTCAACAGTTGGCTACTTTAAAGACCTTAAAGGGTCAAGAGTACAATGAACTCGATTTAGTTATGGTTCAGCAACAGCAAAAGCCATGACAGCTTTCCAGAGAAAGGATAAGATATCAACCCAGTTCTCTTCTCCACATGAAGTCTCTAAGTTCCACTGAGTTCTGTGATTTTCTCTCCCAATTCAGTCACAAAGTGCTAGCCAACTGCGAACTAAAGCAACTATTACGGCATATGGACTCTCATTATGAAAAGATTTAATAATGCAGATTCCATGTTGTTTCTGTTGCTTCTGGGTAACAGATTGCTTGTTTTGAGAAAAGCTTATGCCTAAGAGTTGCAATACTTGATATAACATCTTCTGACAGTCACAGTTTCTAAGGCTACAGATACCCGTTATGACAAACCTGATCCCGCACCAGTCAGCTTAGACAAGGAGAAAAATCACTAGATAAGAGCAGTATGGTGAGGAAAAAAATAGCTTAGAACCATATCAAAAATAAGACAAAGATAAAGTAACACACAAGAACACAAGGAATCAACGTAGTCCACCACCCTAGGAAAGAGGTTCATCCACACAAGCAAGGGAAAACAGATTGACTCGATCAATGGTTTTGAGATTTACAAGACTAGACTTCTCACACTGGCAATCTCCCTCTTCTATAAGAAAAACGCTCTAGATAATCTCTATCAAGTCTAGTATACAACTTTTAGATTCACACAACATCTCTCAGTAATGTATTTCCCCAAATTCACACGTGCATCATGATAAATCTCATTGAAGGCTACTAGGCTAGGATACCGTTAGGTACAAGTGAAAACCCTAAAACCAGATAGGCCTACAATGGTACAAATTATACTGAATCCACCACCACAAAATGATGTGGGAACAGCTTTGGTGGCCATGTCCTGATTGGGTCTTCATATTTCAGCAACTTCATTGACACTTCTGCATCAATCCATTGATCCTGAACTGGGACTTCTCTGAATGCAGTAAAATGACTTGCAAAGCCTTCCTTAGCACCTCAATGGCCATCCAAGTCGAACCCCACACGTGCACACCCTTCATTTCTCATCCCGTGTGCACTAGGAATCTCCTGAAACCTACTCAACTGTGAGCTCCAGAATTTGACAAGTAAACTTAATTCTAACGGTCTAACTTTCTCTTTGACTTGCTCAATTTGCTGGAAAATCTATGAAGGTTAATATATCTAGGCGGAAGCAAGGATCATTCCACTATGGATGTTCCAAATCAAATTATAACATTAACATGTCAAAAATTTAGGCGTGGCATACATTGACGAGCCCGAACCTCTCTCTGACAACTTAAGCTTAAATTGCTGGATTTGGAGCTTTGGTTCCACGGAGAAATGGTTCAAGTCTCCTTAGTTGTATTTCGTCCCTCGTTATGCTTGTGTTGTTTGATGCTTTAAGTGTTGGATTTTTAGTGCAAGTACACCTTGGTTTCACTCTTCCGATTGCACTAACCCAATGTGTTAATCAGTTGGTAGTCCAGTAAAAAAAGTAGTCCATTATAGGACACTTATGTAGAATATTTAATCAGAGGTTTTCAAACTTCAAGGTAGCAGCCAATGCTTCTCTAAAAAGGAAATGATGACATTCGAACTCTAATATAACAGCACTACACATAGAGAAACCACACGGGGACCTTTATAACTTCTAAAGGTGTTCTTTTCAAATATCCAATTATACCGAGGAAAAAATTATTATTAATTATTCAAAGAGCATTAAAAAAATTGAGCCTTTACACTCAAAAGATTAAATTTTTGAACAAAATCCAACAGAACAAGCAAAATTCTCTGGAAACAATTAAAGTCTCAAAGTCTAACACCTTCAAAATGAACCCTAATTCACCCGAATTTCCGAAATTCCCCTCGAAAAAATTCACCCAAATTTAACAAAAAAGACTTCATCTTTCCACCAAAATTCACCACAAGAAACTCAAAACCATACCAAACAAGCATTACAACGGGCCCCAAACGTAAATTTAACAGTGACTCAAACTTGATAGCAATGGGAGAGACTCACCTTTAAGAGCTTGATAAGACCGTCTTTCGTCGCCGGAACGTTCTCGAGCTTCGATCCAACTTCCTTCAGCTGCAGCTGCAGCTTTTGCGCCATTGCTACACACCTCTCTCTCTCTCCCTCTCTAACTTTCTCTCTCTAATTTTTTGTTTTACAGAAAACCCATCGGAGTGGGAGTCGGAAAAAAGAGGGGTTCGAACAAGGAAGCGAATTGTGTGTGTGTGTGTGTGTGTAAAATTTAAAGTGAAATTACACTAAAGAGCCTTGACTTCAGCGCTATTTATCTCCAACACTTGATGTTTCTTTACCAGATTGGGTTTGGATACAAGTCCTCCACTTTTAGTTTATTTCTATGTATGCCCCCCACCCACTCATTCCCTTTCCATATGTTACTTGTATCTCATCAAAATATGAGTTTTTCTGTTTTATGTTTCATGGTTTTTCTTTGGCTATATTATTTGTGGAGAAGAAAATTTGAACTTCAATAAGGTGTGAATTGTTGTTTATGATTTCTAGCAAGTTGAGCAACATTTTCTTACCAGCAAATTCATTAATCAAAAAATAAATTAACGGTTGTTGTTAAATGAGTTGAAAGTTTCGCCAACGACAAAGCTTTTTGTTGTCACCAGAAGAATAAAGATTCTCTTAGAATAAATTGTGTATCAACACGTCAATCTTAAAATCATATTTATGTTAGAGACTTCATACAATGAGTCTAGCCAAGCTTCTTGGATCGAGAACTTCCTCTTTCATTTGATGTTGGTTTAAGCATTGAGTGAAGGCTATCAAAAACTCTATTTATATTAAAAATGCTATAAGTAAGAACAAATTTAGAACGATTTTAGAGAAGAAACAGATTTTCTTTTGTGTCTACTTCACATATGTAATGGCTAGTTAATTGTAAAGTTATTGAGTTGTGTAGGGTTTCATGTGACTTGGAGATGAGACTAAAATGAAAAATCAAGTATCCAAATTTAGCTTTGTATCAAAATACTACAATAATGTATTTCTTTCCATGTTAATAGTTGTACTACGAAAAAACCAAGTAGCACGCACTCCTCCAACGTTGTGAATATCAATTGGAGCAAAATTTGAAATATCTTTCATTCTTATCTATGCTCTTAAGTGCTACTTAGAGTTAGGGTATATCGTGATTACGGTTACTAGTGTTGACCCTCTAACTAAACAAATTGAGAATAGCAATTGGTGATCGTCTCTGCAAATAATAAATGGAGTTAAATATTACTTTATCCGTAGTTGAATTTTATCCTATGAATATTTATGATAAGTTATGTGGAAAAAAGACAAAAGATAACCACTCAATCTATATGGAGTCCCTTCTTACCAATATTTTTAAAAAATTTTTTACCAATACACTAGACCTCCATCATTCATAATCTTAAGTAGGATTTATCGTTACTAAACTTTATTCATAAATTGTACAACCGTGTTTTGTTTGGTTGTGTGAAAAGTAGAAGAGAATAATGAGATGGTAAAGGAGCACAAACGAAATTTATTATATTCAAGTATGATTGAAATAGGGAATGAAAATCAAACTTGTTGAAGTTGGAATGTATAGTTCATGTAATTGCAATATTTTTCAATAATTATAACTAATTCATCGACAACTAAAAAACATGTTAATTTAAAGGGTAACTTGTAACCTTCATTTCAATTTCACGAAATACCAAGCCTCTCGTAATCTTTTTTTTTTTTTTTGTAAGTGTTAAACCCTACCTCATTTACAAGTGTACAAAAGACTTTAGAACTTTCAGACATGTCGAGGGAAATATTGACTTACTTAGGCTACATTGCACTCGCTGATCAACTTTATTACACCTAGCTACTCTTATCAGTGGCTAAATTGATTGTGAAGAGTATTATTTTTTATTAAGTTTTGCGATACTCATTGTAAAGATTTTAATTTATAACACCATAAATTTACTATTTAAACCTTCATTTACCAATAAAATAAGTGAAGGTACTAATGGAAGACTATATTTATGATGATCATCCATGCTTGGAATAGATATTTCTAAAAATATTAGACTTTTGACTATAATATTTTTCTTTTAGGTCAACACAAACTGACAATCCTGTGGAAGATGAACAAGTTTCAGAACAACTGTGATACAAGTACATTATAAAGATGGGTTAGGCTGAAGTTAACTTTTGTATATGGGGGACTAATCAGGATTTTAGTAAATATGGGGGAAGTAACTGGAAATCTATAAAATATACAGGGTGAGCACCTGTGTGCTGTGCTGAAAGCCTTGGCCTTGTACTTGTTAGATTTGTCGGGAGCCGGACAACCGGGCTCATGACGCCACTATACTTCACATCCCAAATTTGAAAGTCACACTAAGAATAGGCAGAATTAACAGATTGCCACTATAGTATTTTACAAAAATAGCCTTTTTTAGTAATGGAAAAACTCACTGTTTGGACATGCTTACTATTTTCTTCCATCAAATTTAATTGCAGTGTGTTTTATTATTATTAGCTCTTTGTATACTAATTCAAACATAGAAGTTCATTTCTTCTCTTACTACTAATTTCCTATTTATTACTCCTTTAATCGTAAAATGGGTGTTCCCTTTTAACTTTTTTTTTTTGTCCCTAAATGAGAATCATTCGCTTATAAATTTTCTAAACTCATAATGACAACTATCATACCACTGTGTGCATTTGCAATATATAGTCGCACTCTTTAATATACTATTTTAGGTAATAATTTTTGAGAAATCAATTTAGGGTATGCTTGGTTTCGCGATTTTAGTGACTTTAATTTTGAAATTTAGGAAATTAATTGGTGTGATAATTGAACATGAAATAAGAGAGAGTTAGAGAGAAAGCTAGTGGGATCAAAGAGAGAGAAAGTCCAAAATCACAAAAGCAAACTCTAATAATTATGTACAAAACAACAAAATAAATCTAAAGTTAACAAAAATTTCAGCTCCCTTGATAACTAATTATTAGAGTATATAGAATGTTTAGTCTTTCATGTATATTAGAAAAGTGACAAATGAAATGCACGTGCAAGATTGATTAATTGTATCATTAAATGTAAGAAATAAAAAGTTAGTGTACTAAAAATTACAAAAGATGATGATTTTTGCTTAACAATTTGTGAAAGGGTGGAATAATGTTCTATAAAGTGTATAATAAAAACACAAACTTTGAATCGTTGATAGCAGTAGGGTGGAATGGTGGGGGTAATTGATTTCGGTGGGGGTAGTTGTTGGGTTAGTAGGAAGGAGGGAGTAATCGCACATCGTGTGGCTAGACATAGGCCGACTTGGGAATGAGTATGATTGGAAGAGGATTGAGTTTGAGTTATATTTTACCCTTAGTAGTATAGTTGGATACGAGTAATTCAAAAGATAATAAATTGTAATTAATATTTAGAGTTGAGGATAAGTTTGAGAGAGTGGAAAAGCGTGACAATGCTTTATTTTTAATTCTCCTATTTTATAATAGTAATAATAGATAAATAGCATGTAATTAGTAAATTGGACAAAAAGTAATTTAAAAAAATAAAAAGCGTGATAGAACGTCAATCACTTAGGATTCCCACTTTTATTATAGTAAAAGTCAATTTTTGTTAATTTTCATGAAAATCTAAAAGGGATATTTATATTAAAATTGAATGAGTACTCTTCCGTTTCATCCAAAGAATTTATATTTAAAAATTTTAATAATTAAAAATATATAAATATTATTAGAATTGAACATATTTAAACATAAATCAAACTTTTAAAGTAAAATATGTTAAAATAAATAGTGAATTCTTTTGTTGGAATGGTTAGTTTGAAAAGTTTTAAGGGTCAAAATAAAAATGTGTAAGTCTACATATACAAGGAGCGGAGCCCCTTCCAGCTACCCAAATTAGAGTGCGGTTATCCTGACTTCCAATTGGACAGAAATCGGAAGAAATTCTGAACAGAAAGAACAAATCCTCTGCCAAAAGCTTCTGCGGCGCGACGATGGATGCCAACCAAAATGACGAAAATGCCCCTGCCAGCGCCGACTCCACCACCAACGGCGACCACCAAAATCCCCACCGCCGTCCCAACAACAACCCATGTCGAAGAGCGCACAGAAGAAGCTACTAAGGCAACAGAAAGCCGCAGCAAAGAAAGCTGAGAAAAAGGCATTGGAGAAAGCGCGGAGAAAGAGTGAACTCGAGCGGAAACGGAGAGAATGGGACGAGAAGCTCGCCACCATGTCGGAAGAGGAGAAATCGAAGATGATTGAGGCCAGGAGGGAGGTGAGGAAGGAGAGAATGGAGAAGAGGAACGAGGAGAGAGAGAAGAAGATTGAGAAGCTCACTACAGCTAAAGAAAAGGGGCAGAATATTGTTGTTGATCTCGAGTTTTCGGCCCGAATGACTCCGAATGAGATTCATAGCCTTGTTCAACAGGTCTTGCTTTTGATTTGCTTTGCTTTGCCCTAATTTTTGGTATTTCTTTTCGATAAATGTTGGGCTTTTGATTATTATTCTGCATGGAGTTTGATGTTGTGTGCTGCATTCTGGTTTGAATTTGCATACATTTCAATAATTTGTTTTAAAGGTTAGGGTTTAGCATTGGTATGATTGACACAACTGGACTGCTGTTGGATTTTAACTACTATTAGTACTTGCAAAACACTAACTTCATTATATATACAAGAGCACAAGGTGGGAACGGTGTTCTGCTGAATTGTATTTGAGGTTGATTTGTGACTTGGTGTGGTAATTGTCTAGGTCATTCGAGATTGGAATCAAGGTTCAAGTTAATGGTACAAGGTTCACCTTCTGGAAAAGGTTGAGAATTTCAAAACTAACTATAATTGAAAGGATTTGGTGATTGAACTATATCCTTGAGAAATACTTTCTCTGATTCTCTCAAAGAGTCCTGCTTTCCTTTTCCTTTTGGGATGTTCCGTTTAGATAGTCTAATTTCATTAAGAATCTTTGGAACCGCCTTGAAAAAGGAATTCGGTCTCAAATTCTAATTCCGCCATTTGGATGGAAAGATGAAGCTGGTGATTAGGATTGAAATCAAATTCCATTGTGCCCAATTCCACAAAATGAATTCCACCCTTGGGAAGATAATTTCAATTCCAAAACACGTTGCATAAGCGGGCTCTTAGTGCTACACTTACTGGAAACGGTTTGGTCTGGTTCGGTTTGCTACCAAACTGTCGACTGAACCGCTCTCATCAGTTCGGGATTTATCCAAACTGAACTGAAATGACTCCATTGCTAAACCAAACTGAACCAAACCATGTCACACCGGTTCGGACGGTTTGGAATATCTCGATAAAAAACTTTATTCATCAAGAAGTACACAAATCAACGGATACACAACAATCAATGACCGAAACTCAAAATAAATCAAGGTTTATACACCGATTCTAAAAATGAAGATTTACAAGTTAAATACAAGAAATCTAATTAAGTTATTATGAATTTCACCATACAAACAAAGAGTAAATTGAAGATAAGTACAGATGAACCCTACCATTTGAAGTCCATGCCTCTTATAATCCCTTTGTCTTTAAGCCGAAATTGACCAAGTAAACCATCGTAGGACTCATAGGTGATTAATGATCCAAACAGATCTCCTTATCAACAAAGTGGTGCCGTTGTTTCTATTGAGGATCAGGGGTGGAAATACTGGTGACCAAAGATTTTTATGGCGATAATAGTTTCAGGGATGATTGAGAGACGAAAAAAGAGTGATGAGATGGAAAGTGAGCGATAATTTTGAGAGATGCAACAGAAGAAGCATTTGATTTAGGTAGAGGGAAACAAATCAGGAAAGATTTTAGAGAGAGGGGGAGGCATTGAGACTTGAGATTGAGAAGATTTCAGGGAGGAGAGAGAGAGAGAGAGAGGGCTAGGGTTATGAGCTTTCGAGGGCTGAGATTAATTCTTACAATGAAATGAATGTTGTATATGAAAATGGTGAGGTGAGGTGAACTGCAATTTTGCTGCTTGAAACGTAAACCAAACGGAACGATTCGGTTTACATACTTAAGGAACCAAACTGAACCAATTAGATTGAAAAAGTTTGGCGGTTCAAAGTCCCTAGCTACACACACTACTCTCTCTCTCTCTCTCTCTCTACCTATTGTGGACATCAGTACCTCCAGAGTTGTCGATGCTAGTGGTCGTATAGATAGTGACTGAGTGTGCACATGTGTGTGTGAGAGAGAGAGAGAGAGAGATGCGCTAGTTCTAAATTGCATTGGGGTGTGTGTGTGCGTGTGTTTTTTTTTTTTGTGGGGGTGGGGGGAGGGTTAGGCGATTAAAGTGTATTTGACCGAACTGAGGAATGGGCTGGTTTTATATTGGGTGGGGGTGTGTCATGTGTGTGTGTTGGGGGCGCTGGGTTAGGCAATTAGTGTTTTTGACCGAACCGAGGAATGGGCTGGTTTTATATTGGGTGGGGTCGGGGTGGGGGAGTGATGTTGAGAAATTGGATGGTTTTATATTGAGTTGGGGGGATATGTGTTGGGGGTGGGGGGAGGGTTACGCTATTGTAGTGTTTATGAGTGAACGAAATACTAGACTTTCATTTTAAACGACTCATATAGTGAAAACTATTATGAAACTTTTTGGGGTCTAAATATCAGATATGAAATGGTATTGAGATTTTCAAAATGACATTAGAATTTTAAGTGAATTCTGTGACTGATCCAACCATTTGAAATTTAATTCCGTGGAAATGAAAGTCTATGAATTTCAATTCTATAGAATTACGATTCTTATTCAATTCTAATTATATTCATCCAATCAAGCAACTTTAATTCTATGTAAATGAAAGTCTACGAATTTCAATTCTATAGAATTACTATTCTTATTCAATTCTAATTCTATTCATCCGGTCAGGCCCTAAGTATATGATTCTCATGATATTCAAGCTTCATCCATCATGTACTGTATATACAAGTTGGCTACAATATACAAAAAATGTTGTCTGGTTACTTCCAAGGGTGAGTAGTTATGTATGTTTAACTATTTTGCTTTTCAAACAGGGACTCTTTGGGTTGGCTTGGAGGGAGTATCAAACTCTACATTATAGACCTTCATTTTTGTTTACTTATGTCTGAGGTTTAGTTTTGAGTTCAGAATATTTGATAATTGTCGGAAGTTTGCAGATGATTTACTTTTTATTTGTTGTCTCACAATCACCACAGCCCCATTGCGTAAATTTTGTGAATAATCTGAATATCAAACCAATTGGCCAGTTGACGGATTCATATCTATCTTCCTTGGGTTCGTAGTAATTTTAAATTGTCCACATCATTATGAAATACCCAGTGGAGTCCATTTTGTAGTTCTATGTAATATGCTTTCTGCTTGTGCTATGTTGTTGCCATTGTTATATGTCGAATACATTTCAGCTCGCAGCACCTTGTGTTCAGTGATCAAATGAAACACTTCCTTGTAGACTTTAAGGGTTCTGTAAGTAGAGTGTACGATTGCGGGGATTAGATGTTCCTGATACAAGCATGTGGTCGGTGGTCCTAGATTATGACTTTCTTGATTCAACTGTTATATCTCCATCTTCATGCAGTGCCTTGAACTAATTTTATTAGTATAGAAAATTGAGATTGTTGATTTGGGAGTCTGCTTTTCTGTAGCAGTGTAAAAACTGTAGATGTGCTTCTATTGCTTTCAATTTTAATATCGTTTGAATTTATTATGAGTGCCATGCAAATCTCTTGATTCATCAAAATTTTCCATTGTCATCTTGAAAGTTATGGTTACCTGGATGATGATTTTGTTACTACTTGGAACACATTGCAGATAATGTATTGCTATGCAATGAATTCAAGATGTACGTCTCCAGCACATCTCTGGTTGACTGGCTGCCAGGGAGAAATGGGAAGCGAATTGGAAAAGATTCCGGGTTCGACAAGTGGATAATTGAGAAAGAGCATTGCTCGTATATTGAAACATTTGAAAGTCAAAAGGAGAATCTGGTTTACCTCACAGCAGACTCAGAAGCTATGCTGTATGAACTTGATACGTCAAAAATATATATTGTTGGTGGATTAGTAGATAGGAATCGGTGGAAAGGGATAACCATGAACAAAGCGAAAGATCAAGGGATTCAAACAGCAAAACTTCCAATAGGGGACTATCTGAAGATGTCGAGTTCTCAGGTATAAATGATCTTTATCACTTCCCTTCCCTTTTTACCTCTTTTTAAAGGTTTATATATTCTGTAAATGTGAAATTAAAGAAAGGTTTAGTACTCCGTTTGTCCTTAGAAATAGTTGACACCGTTAGGTGTCATGAGCTAGGATACCTAAGCTGTGAACGAGTACAAGAGCGGTGGCGAGAGTGTGAGAGTGGCAATGTTGAAACAAGTCACATGGGTCCATGACATATTTGGACTGTACATGTACATGCATACGGACATTATATTCATACTTATTTGGACTGTGTACACGCATACACACATTATATTCATAGCATAAATTTTGAAATGGAATCTTATTTGGGGACAAACTAAAATGGAAAGTAGGATGTTCTTTATGGAACAAAGGGAGTAATGTGTTAATAATCATGTTGAGGATAGTGTCCCCTAGCTTCATTTTGGGTATCCTCAGTCTTGAGTGACACAAGGCTAGCTGAGCGTTCTCTTCTTAGTCAGTACACAGTGATTGCTTGTCATACTCAATTCAACTCAGCCTTTGTTCTAATTACGCAGGGTCGGCTACATGAATCCTTAAACCCAAAATCAAAAATCCTGAATAGGGGCCGGGTTGCTGTCATAAACAGATGAATGATTGTCTGACATCACTATGGAAGAGTGTAGACTGTGGAGGAGAGATGTTTCTTTGATGGAACTTCAATTGGGAAACAATCTTTCTGTATTCTTTAATGCACATTCATTTTGAAGTTAACTGATCTTCTTCTTATCTTAGCATTTCTGAGGCAACATCATTGGTTTTCTGTAGTACTGGCACAAATTTGTCCTATAGGGTAAAATCGCTGACCCCACCACTTGAGGTTAATTTGTGCTTATCAACATTTAAAAGCCCTTAAATGCAATTGGGTTAGAACAAGAGGAAAGCCATATGTACTTTGTCATTGTTGTTCAATTCTATCTAAATTCCTTTGAGTGCCTTCTCCTCTAACACTGTACACTGTCTTGTGAATTTTAGGTCCTTACAGTGAATCAAGTGATAGAGATACTTCTGAAGTTTTTGGAAACTCGAGACTGGAAAGATTCATTCTTTCAAGTGATTCCGCCCAGGAAAAGATGTGAAGCTAATTCAGAAGGTTGTTCGGTAGAAACAGAAGGGGAAGAAAATGAAGGAAATTTTGATCAAGAGCCAAAAAGGCAGTGTATCGAAGCATAAAAGGAGTTTTTGTTAGATTCAAACAAGTTTTGGTTAGCTTCTGAAGACATTCATGTGATTGTTAAAATTTGTGATTGATTAGGTTTGCAATATAAATGACCATCATGATTAAGCAAATGAAATTGTTGTTGTAGTTGGTAAATTTTTGCAGTGGATTCAGGTTGACCCAGTCAAAACTTCCAAGCATCTCAAATTCAAAGAAAGTAGTTAACAGCAGCAAATGCAGGGCCAGCCCTAACTTAATTTGTTTACACCATTACGAAACTAACCAACTTAGTTCCTCCATTACATAAGATCACAACACTATTACCCCCCCCCTACATTTTTCTCTCATTACTCTTTGCACTGAGCATATGGCTCGAAGCCAGCGACAGGAGTCCCGGATGGTCCAGCATTTGAAGGATCCTTCAAGAAACCACCCATGGCAGCAGCTCCCCAAAAGCCATGGTGATGGCCCATGTGGAAAGCCGGGGCATAAGCTGCAACACCGAATGTACCAGGATCAACAGCTCTCTTCACTAAAGGCTCACCCCTTAACGAGCCACGCTCACCGCCATCAAACTCACGATAACGGTGCAAATACACAGTCAGAGGCTCAATGTAGTCATCAAAGCCCAATTTGCTCATGGCCCAAAGAACATCCTCAGCCGTGATGGTCTTTCTCTGCTCACGCTGGCATCGGTCATTAGCTTCACCTGTCACGAAGCTGATGAACTCCGACACACATTCCTGGATTGTTTCCTTGGCATCGTCGGATATTTTGGCATGAGGAGGGAGGATCTTGCGCATGATACGGATCACGTTAGCAATTGGCATGAAGCGGTCTTGTTCCCGGACAATGCACTCGTTGTCATCTGTGGTTGAGTTGATGGTGGTGAGGTTAATATGGCTGTTCACTTCAGGCAGCTTCAGGTTGATCTCTGGTTGTTGCAGTCCTAGTGACACATTTAACATTTAATAAACAGTGTTTTATCAATGTTGAAGAAGATGAACTTAATTCAGAGCAGTTATTTCCGACATAGAGAGATCAGAGAGAGAGAGAGAGAAAGAGTGTGGACCACGGGCTGGCCCAATGTGTTCAAGTTCAGTATGAAAGGCTTTGGGACTTTTGTGGAGGACCAAGTGAAAGTCCAATAGGAAAGAAGATGACAAAGTCAAAGGGGGTGTGTGATAAATAAAGGGGATTTCAATTTTCAAGAAAGCAAACAAAAGAACCGGAACGGTTTAAATTTGTTGTTATCGTCATCAAGTGATGTTTCTGTCATTTACTACCCCAACCTTTTGAATTACTTTTGAGTAACAACAAAACGCAAAAGCTAAGCTCAACAAAAGAATCAAATGACTCATAATTACTACTGTGCTAAACATTGCAAGTCACAAAAATTACATAATTTGATATCCAACCAACCATCACATGGATTACTTATCAATTACAAGTCAAAATTGACTATTTTTAATGGCGTTCACAACTTTTTTCTACAAGTTAATTCTCTATATAGATTCACTGACCTCTGAAAATTTGACATGACACTTGCCAGGTAACAAAGACTTGAAATGCCTCTCCACATCAGATAACCAAAATTGATTTTTCAGTTGGCTCGATGCCTAAAACTTAATTTCTCTATGCACCGTGGGTTGGTTGTTACTGTCAACTGGTTTGTGGAATACATATCTTAGGACATGTCCATGTAGTGGGGAAGTTAGGGAGGCTAGTTGTCCATTGATGGAAATTAAAGGAAAATTCTAAAGAAAATGAGTAGCAATTGATCAAACAAGTGAATTCTGTTTAAAAGAAAATAAAAAAAAAAAAAAAAGAAAGAAAAGGGTAAGAGTGAATAAGTGCCAGGTGTTAAGGAGGTGTAATGAAAAAAGATACTAGTGGCGTCATAGACTGCATGCATGCCACTTGTTTTCCATTATTGTCTATTTCTCCATTTCAACATCTAGTCCATTGGCAAAATCAAAACTCCCAACCAACTCCCCATCACCAAGAAGAAGCGTCGTCGTCGTCGTAAATCAGCTAGTAACGGATTGTTCTAATTTAATGTTTTGAGCCTTAGTAACAGATTGTTCTAATTTAATGTTTTGAGCCTTGAGAACGCAAATGCGTTAAAATTTGGTGGAGAGCTTTACCGTCCTAATGGATTTTAACCTGCTCGTGGATTAGTTTTAGACCTACGTATCAGCTAATAGGTGTTGATATAAACAACTTTACCCCCTTGCAGTCCTTTCCAACTACTTCGATAATTAGGCTTCTCCACCTCTAAATCCCCCACCCTTAATTTCTAGCTTCTTGATCAATAAAACACAAGGCTAATTTTTTCAAGAACCCAATGTGTGTGTGAGTGATGAGATATAAGGATGTGTTGTTACACACGCGCATTCTCTCTCACACACAAAAATTTGTGTATGCATGCATGTGAGTGTAAAAAAAAAAAACAGATTATAATGGAGAATAAAAAGAATGAAATGTAAGCAATGAACAATATATGAGACCAATGAATCTAAAGAGTCACAATTAGCTTATTGTCTATGAAGGTGAGTGCATCTATAAATTCAATATGATATCACCTCCTTAAGAGAGTGCAGAAACGGCCTTTAGCCGGCCGGTCTAGAACCCGAATTAGTCGAAGTTATTGAAACCTCTATATATGTTGTGAATACATTTACATGCAGATATACAAATTTAAATCCCCAACTCTGTGTGCGTGTGCGTGTATTTGTGTGTGTTTGTGAGAGAGAGAGAGAGAGAGAGAGAGAGAGAGAGAGATGGGTGATAAAACCAATCAGTCTAAGAATACATATATACATTTAATTTAAAACCCATAAGCCACCAAGAAAAATATATAGAAAGAAATTAAGGAAGCAAATTTGCTACTATATATATATATATATATATATATATATAAATGTACCAGATGAAGCTGTAAGCTGCGGCGGCCGGCGGTAGCCATGAAAGCCTCCTCCTCCTCCTGCCCCAACACAACCACCACCACTACGCTCCATCCGCTTCTCTCTCTCTCTCTCTCTCTCACACACACACACACGCGCACACAGAAACAACAAAACACAGAGCTAGAGAGAGTTGGGAAAAGGCAGAAATATAGATGATGATACATATATTTGCCTTGGCAAATGTACACATTTATACTGGTTAAAGAGAATAGGCCAGGAGAGAAAAGGGACACGTGGCAGAAGGCGAGGATAACAAGAAGACATGATTCGCCGGAAACAAGAGCCCTTCCTTCTATTCCATTCAAGCTGCCTGACTCGGTTTGACTCATAACTCGACAGACAGACCCGTTGGCGTTTGCACTCAGCCCCCTCCCCGGCCGCGCGCCCATATGAACCCACAAAACTCATCTTTTTTTCCCATAGCTTTTAGTCTTAATTACACTTTACTAGCTAGTTGGCATCATTTTACAGTTCCAATTCAATTCAATTCAAACTTATCCGGTAGCTAGGATTTGGTTAATATGTGTTTTTGTAAGCATATTATAAATGAGTAATGCTGCGTACGTCTAACAAGTATCCCCAACCTCCACTCTATCTAAATATAGTTTACGTTTGAAAATTTTAATGATAAATAGATATAAAAGTTCATAATTCAAAAACATTTAAGTATAATCAAAATGTTTGTGAGATATGTAGAGGGTATAGTTGAAAGATAATGAAAATTATAAAGCATAGTTTTTGAAAAATGAGTTTTTAAGTAAAACATTCTAAAATTAATAGAATAGTGAATTCTTTGTACCTAATTTTGTACACAAAATGGTGTGACTTTATATGTTTCATCTTATTTAACATCTTATATATGGACTCCACACTGTTAGTTAAAATGTAAAGTCAATTAGATGACACATAAAATTCAACATCATTTTGCCTACAAAATTAGGTTCTTATTTATTAGATGATTCTAGAATTACTCATAATAAATATTTTACGCACTCTAGTTTCCCAAGGTGTTCGAAGGCCCAAGATTAATTTCTGAATCGGGTAGGACTACAAGGGCGGTAAAACTCTTCCTACCAAATCAAGACATATTTTCAAATAAGGTAAGACCCACAAGGGCAGTAAAACTCTTTCTATCAAGTTCTAATACAACTGCATATCCATGATTCGAATTCGAGACCTATGGTTTAACTAAAATATCCGTTATTAACTGATCTACGCATTTGATAATAATTACGAGTAATACTTATGAACATAAAAACACTAGTCACTCCATCCCAAGATAAGTATCCTTTTTTTTTATTTTAGGACGTACAAAATAAATATCTTTCTATTTTTAAAGAATTCCTTGGGCAAATTGACAATGACATTCTTATTAATTAGGAGATAAAAAAAGAAGAGCCCTATATTTTGACACCGCTAAAAAAATACTTTGAGTGTATTAGAAAATAATTGCATAGAGTCAATCGCTTTCTTAACACACCTTCAAAGTCAATATAAGACATTTATATTGGGAAGAATGGAGTATTAGAAATATAAATTACACAGTAGTTTTTATTTTTATTTGTTATATCAATGATAAATAAAAGACGTTCCCTTATAAATATAAATATACAAAAAAAAAAAAATTTTGACAATATTTGGTCTTTTTAAAAACATTTACATATCAAAGTCTATCTAATGATTGAAGAAGACTTTAATACTTCTTTAGTCTTAGAAAAATAGTTTTATTTGACAAGTCTAATTTTTTAAGATTGTAACTTTATTTATTTATTTACTTATTTTAAAAATTGAACTATAATTATTGAGTACTACTTTTTAGAAATGATACAATTTTTAGGATAAATTAAAGAGAAAAGTGTGACTCTTTTTTTGGGAGGGAGGAAATATCTTTTTGAAAGAGCAAGCAACATTTTTGCCACTTGAGTTTGCTTATATATTAGTTTTCTTTAATTAAACAAGAAAATCCCAGCTAATTCAGGAAGCTATGATCTTCTAAAATTGCGATAAGATTCTGAATTAACATAAATATATTACTCCTTCCATTTCAAAAGTGTCTCTTATTGAGGAATGGCAGATTCAGAATTTTCGAAAATGGTGGGTCAAATTAATTAAGCAACGAGTATGATATAAAAGAATATATTCAAGCTCATCAATAGATCTCCTTAATCTCTGATCAGCCTCAAACTCATCTAATAAGTTTGACAAGGTCTCTTTAACAGTTTGAAAGGTTGAGGTTCGTTTACTGTTTCAAATTTTCAATAGGTATGGGTTGAAGTTGGGATCGAGATTGATGAGATTGAGGCTGAGCACTACAAATTTTCAATAGGTATGGTTGTTTGCCTTTTTTAACATCACCCTCAGGCAGAGTTTTCAGCTCATCCTCCTCAAACAGCACCATTACATGGCCCCTCCTCGCTTCCTCCCCGAAAAACAGAGCTTTGTTCCAACAGAGAAGGTCGCCCATTGGTATGCCCGTAGCAGCAGCCACTCGAAGAATATGCTCTTTTCCTTGAATGTAATAAGGAGCAAGAGCTTGGCCCCAATCACGGGATTTCTTGAACTCTTCGATAACTTAGTCGGCCTGGGGCACAGCTTTGGCAATGGCAAGCTCTCCTTCAAGGTTGGCAAGCCTGAGTCGGAGGTTGATAAGCTCGGAATCTGCAGCTTTGGCCTTAGCAGCCAGGGTCTCTTTCTCCAAAACCATCGCAGACACGAGCCGCGAGCTTGCTCGGCATCCCACCTCGCCCGCTTTATTTCGTCTCCACTGGGAAGCCTTACTCTGGCTTCATCGGCTTTCCTCACTGAGTCTCAACCTCGCCCTTGAGATGAAGATTCGCATTGCTCGCCTTCTCCTCTCGCCTCAAGATTCTTCATATCAGCACGGGTACTGTTTAGCTCTTTGCCGAACAGCTGGAGAGTGGTGCCAATTTGAGAAAAAAGGCAGTCAATAAAAAGGGGGCCATAGCATCAAAGATGAGTTCAGGGAAAGGAGACTACCTCGCTCATAGCAAAAGCAGCTCGGCCCAAAGCTTCGGCAGGATTCATTGCCCCGAGCTCTTCGAAGAAGTCATCATCCACGCAACGGAGAATAACACCACCCGCCGGTCACCGCCGGAGATGACTTATCCATATGGACAAGGTTTTTCAAAGCGGGGACAGCCCCAATAGCCCTACCGAGCTTGAGGCCGGCTCGGGTCTCGGGAAGCTCAAAGTCGCTCTTAGCCGTGGAGCACCACCTCTTCGGATTCAGCCCGAAGATTGTCGGTGGGCGAGAGAGCTGGATGCTCAGAAGAGAGAGATCTGCCGGCACCAACATCCTGGGAAGCCTCGATGTCTTCATCAATTAAACCGGAGGCAACAGACACCTTCTTCCTTTTGTGGCGAGGAGTGTCGTCGGACGAAGGCTCGCTAGAGGAAGAGATCGGCCTTTTGGCAAGACGGTAGTCCTCTTCGCCGCCGACGGGCGGTTGCCCATAGTGACAATGGAAATGTCGGTGGCTTCCCCAGTGGCTTTGACTTCAGCCAAGGCACCAAGAAGCTCGGCAGTTCGAGCTCTTGCGATCTTCTCCAGGATAGTGGGGGAGGCCAAGAAGTCGTCAATCTCGAACATGGCTGTTGGAAAGAAAATAAACGGTTAGAGAAATTCTAGTATCAGCAGCTGAGACAAAATTACAGTAAGATCGGAATGCGGATGAAAGAAAAAAAAATCATTACTAGGGTCACAGCCCGAGTTAGTTCGCCGCGGGCTGATTACGCAATCCTCGCTAAACTGGAGGTCCCGGTGGAGTGACCACCCCGCGAAGCTCTTCACCGCGAGTATGGGACAGATCACCCTCACGCTGGCAACCTCCCTGCCCGATAATCCGGTAATGCGTAGCAGGGACTCATTCCTCACAATGGCTGCCCAGTAGTACAGCCGAGAAGAGACTTTACCCTCAAATCCTAGATCGAGCTCGATAGCGACCTTCACTCGCCGTACGCGGTCAACTCATCCAAGGAAAGGTCGGGGACCTTAGAGGCTTGGCAGGGAGGGGGAAAACTCCATCCTCTCCGGCATTCAACCAAGATGACTTTGTCCACCCATCCGCTAACTTTGCTGGGGGTATCGGTGAAGAGCTTAACCCCATAATTCTGGGTTTTGCAATGAAGCCGTCCTTGAATGTTGTACACTAGAAAATAGTTGCGAAGAAGATTGAGAGTTAGTTCAAAGCCGTGTGAGCGGACTACTACGACGAAGCTCGTCAGCATCCTCACGGTGTTCAGAGAAAGGTCCAAAGGATGGGCTGACATAGTCTTCAAAAAAAGAAAGATGAAGGGATCGAGGGGCAGTCGGAGGCCAATCTAAAAAAAACTAAGATAAAAGCCAACTTTATCCCTCCTCTGTCGAAGATCGGATAACTGGCTGTCAGCTCGAGGGAGCGAAACTCGAAAAAAAATTTTTTGTCCATGACCCATTATATTTAGCCATAAAACCTGTTACGAGAAGCTAAAGGAAACAAATTGATGCATCACGATGCACAATTGATGCATCGCGATGTACAAATTGTTGCACCACACTCTAACTGACTAATTCTCAAATAGATGTACTCTACTAAACAATAACTGAGTAACTAGTTTCTATTTAATTACAACTTTGCCATTAGCTAATAAAATGACTGACTAACTAATTTTTATTCTATTTACAACTTTGTCATCAACAACAATTACTGACTAACTAACTTCTATTCTATTTATAACTTTGCCATTAACTAACTGCTTAACTGTTTTTGTCATCAAAGTGTGCATCGCGATGCATAAAATTGTACTAAAAAATACTGTTTTTGTGCATCGCAATGCACAACATTACACTTGCAATGCATCAAAAAATGTACATCACGAAGCACAAAACAATACTAATGCACACACTTGCGATGTATCAAAGTGTGCATCGCGATGCACAAAGTTGTACTAAAAAGTACTGTTTTTGTGCATCGCGATTCACAACATTACACTTGCGATGCACATAACGTATGCATCGCGATGTACAAAGTTGTACTAAAAAGTATTATTTTTATGCATCGCGATGCACAACATTACAACCCACTTATCACTCCCCGCTCCTAAAACCCCACCATTCCAACAAATTAGATTCACCATATTCGAAAGAAAGACTTATACTATCACATTCTCGTGGGGATGCCTAAAAGATCTCTCCATTTTGCACTTCGACCGTTTATTTCCCGTTCTACTCCATCCTTCATATTTCTTATTTTCCTTTCTTGCTTCAAAATCCCTAATTATTTCATCAACCATTTCCCTTCTACGACTTGAATCCCCAACCAATCTCACAACTCGTTACCATTTAGTACTCGGTTCCTCAATTTGAAATCATCTAATGGTAGGAACTCGGATCATCTATTGATTGTGATGCATCTGCGTCATTATCCTTGTTCCTATTACACCCTTCATTTTTTAAATGAAACCATATCGCTTAAACTTATTGATACAACAAAGACACAAATAATTAAAATAATTTAAAAAATTATACTGGTCTTGTTTTTTTATGATGAACTAGGCATGAAAAGAAACTGAGAAAGAGAAATGAAGACTGTAGCAAAGTAAAAAATGATTGAAATGGAAGGAAGAATTTAGAGGAGAAAATTAAAGGAAGACAATGCTTAAAACGTTACTTAGGTTGTTACGGTGGTAGTTTTTGGAACAATTAGCCAATTTATCACTTAAAATGGACTTAAGCGGTTGGAAACAAAAATGAGGCACTAAAGCAGTTGAAAATCCCAAAAAGGGGACCGGCCGGCAATTTTTCTTTTTTTAATCTCATTAATTTAATACTAGTGCAGTGTTAATTTAGTGAATTAGTCAAAGTGACTCAGTCTTACGGTAAGACGGTCTAACATGAGACTTACTCTTCTAATGACATAAACTTAGATAAGACCGTCTTACAATAAGACAATCTCACATGACTAATGTAACGTTAATGTAGTGAATTGGTCAAAATGACTATGTCTTATGGTAAGATGGTGTCACAAGAAACCTATTCATTATTTATGTTTTTTAAAATATATTGTTAAATATCAATTTTAATTAAAAAAATATAACTTGTTATAAAACTACCATGTATATGGGGTATTTATGTCACAAAAGTAATGTATATTAACAGTGTTAAGCTAAATTAGTATAGGGAGAGACTATTTTTACTACAATATTTGCTGTGGAGGTATATAGCTCAAATCATAGCATGAATATAATAATTTGAATCCTCAAATAAGCATGTAAGTGGTTCTTTGTAGTGGTAAGATCATCATATAATAATATCAGAGAGCTAAGACTAAATCTTGTGACAACATTTTTTATTACTAGTAGATTTTCCCCGGCCCGATGGGTAAGCTCGTAGCCCTAACGGTCCGGGCCAAAAAGCCCAAATTGTAAAAGATCTAGAAATATTTAGCCCTTACCCTATTTTTTTTTTAAGTTTAAACGGGTCAGCCCTACTGGCCGCGGCTCTTTTAACATCTCTACTTCTTAACCATCTAGTAAGTTGAAAGGTGAGTTATATATATAAGACCTATTAGATCTACGCTATACATGGAATCAAATGTTAGGCAACTTAGTAAGAATATGTTAACAAGATGACAATAGCTGAAATGTAAATTAAATGTTAAGATTTTACTACTAAATTAAGTGACATTTAATTTCACATATTTCATTCTACTCCTATTTATGTTGACCCTTTTGACTATTGAAACTTTGCTCTACTTTTCTAGCTCATCATTGATCCCATTCTTCCTCTAACCGATGAGAAGAAGGCCATTTGTATGTCATCTTTTATATGTTCAGTCACGCCATTCTAACTAAGGCAAACAAACAATAAATTTTACTACGTACGTAGTTGATAAATGATATAAACTATATATATGTCCTTTATAATAGTAGGAGCTTATAATTAAGTATTAATTGCAATCTAAAGTACGTTTTAGTAATGTTATAATTTTCTTTCTTTTCAATCTAAAAATTATACAATTTTTGGTTGGTTATAATAAAGTTAGTATTATGAAATCTCACAGTCATATATAATTTGAGAAAAACTAGATTGAGAGTCCATTTTAATTTTGAAATACAAACAATTTTTATGGTAGCTTAATTATAGAAATTACAAATTCAAAAATAACTAAAGCATAAAGTCATATGATTTTTATTTTAATATATTTTTTTTCTCTTAATGGACATTTCTCTCTTAAGAAAATTTTGGTATATAAACCAAACACTCCTCCCTGATCACCGTTCAGCACACTTTTTCCATTAATACTTCAACTAAGTCTGTGTCTCTATTTGTGTCTCTGCATGTTCGTTTGTTCGTCTGTCGGTCTGTCTGTTTATCCATCTACATCTCTATTTACTTTCCTTCAATTCTTGAAAGTTCCATTTTCACTTGGTTTCTTTTGTGCTTCTTTTGCAAAATTAAGATCATATATAATTTTCATTCTCATCTGATGATGAATTTTCAAGGCTTCATGGAATTTTAAGGTGGATTAAGTTCTCAGTGGTGCATGCAAGAGAAAATTAAAAAATTGGAAGGTAGGATCCCAGTAATGGCTTGCATGAAAAGATCTTAGCATGTATTAGCTTATATATAGTAGCATTCAATTTAGTGTTAGTATAACTAATCAAGATTTTTCATAGAGATTTCAAGTCATGAGTTTGATGGATGGAAAATTTGAAAATATCATATATAGGTCTTGGTGTCAAAGAAAGAAGTAATTCTGGGAGTTTTGGAAGCTTAATCTTGGTGAGTATGATTTATGTGTAATTATTTGAAATTCATATGACTTTAGTTCAATATTTCTTCATCAATGCACTTATAATTGGTAATATTTATTTACATGTGTTTATACATGTTGATCAAATGGGTAATATTTGCTTGAAATAGGATATTGTGGTTAGATCTTTGATCTTGGCTTAGAAATACATGACTTTGAGTGTTATGTGTAATTGCATAATCTGATGTTACTAGCGTCAAGACGTCGACATTGAAGTAAAAAGTCACACATTTATTTCTTGACGTCGACGTTGAAGTGAAAAGTCACATATTCATATTGGATGTGCTTCGAAGACTTGTACTTTGATATAGATATAGTAAAAAGTCACATATTTCAGTTGAAAAATTAATTTCTGCACATAATTTACTTTTTGGATCGAGCTAAATTTTGATTTGGTTTTCTCCTATTACATTAGGGTAAATTAAAAATAACCCCTCAACTATAGGTTGGGTTTGAATTGCCCCCTCAACTATCATTGTAGCAATATGCCCTCAACTATAGCATTTTCTTTAATCGTAGCTTCTGTTTAGGCACTGTCATTTGAGTTGACGTAAAATGCCCACGTAGGACTCATGTGACGATCTTTAGACATTCTTTTAAACCATAGTGCCCTTTTGGTATTTCAATTGACCATATTATCCTTGTTGTTCTAAGAACCTCTTTGTATATAAAGATGGTCATTAAAATAATTTTGTATCTTTATTTTGAATATTATGGTAAAAATCATACGTACAAATAGTGACGTGGGTCTTTGGTGGACAAATTTTGTGAATTTAAACCGCGATGTCTAAATAGAAGGTGCAATTTAAAAAAATATTATAGTTGAGGGGGACACACTGCTTCAATCGATAGTTGAGAGGGCAAATCAAACCCGACCCATAGTTGAGGGGGGTTTTGTGTAATGTGTGTTTATTGAAATAATTGTGGGCCGGTACCTTTTGTGGAATATTCAATCGTTTAAGTGCACTATATTTGTTTTCATTCGCTTAAGTCATTTTTAAGTGATAAATTGACTATTTGTTCCAAAACTGCCCACGTATCAACATATTACGCTTTTAAATGTATTTTGTACATCGTCATGTGTGTGAAATGTGCATCGTCAATGTATTTTATAATTTTTGTGTTAAAAATTGTGCATCGTTTGCCACGTCAAGTATAAAATGTGCATCGTAATATATTTTTTTGAATTTTGTGTAAGAAATGTGCATCGTCATATATAATTTTGTACATCGTCAAGTATAACAGTACTAATTCAGTTTTTGTGTTAAGAAATGTGCATTGTTAAGTATAAATGTGCATCATCAATGGGTAACAGTACTATTTTATTTATAATTTTTGTGCATCGTCAATTATAACTATTATTTTCAGATATTTTTGTGCATCGTGAAGTATAATTTTTGTGCATCGCAACTGTAATTTAAAAAAATAGAAATTACACAATTTTTATCAGAACAAATTCATTAAAAGAGAGAAATAACACAAAAAATGTAATGTTATTAATAAAAAAGTATTGTTTTTTAATCTTTTTTTCCGTACAAAATCATTGCATTAGCCATTTTGGCCTTGTACTTTGCACAGTCACTAGCGTCAAATTTCATCAGCAATTGTTTGTCTTGGAGCTATCTTTCCATCAACATGTACACGATCACCCTGCAGTCATCACTTCCAACTACTTGTTAGGGTGAAGTTTCACATGTGCTTATTGGACAGACATCTTGTAGTTGGTTTAATCGCTTGTATCGCTTTGATGACTATGCAGAGATCAATGCTTTCATCTTTTCTTCAACATATGATGTTTGTAGTGGAAATTATTTGAAAACAAGTATCAGTTGATTATTTGTTGTATTTTTAATAGAGACGTGAGTACATTACTCACCAGTATTTTAGCTCTTTCCAAGTGCCAGTCTTTTTCTTTTTTGATGAAAGAGTTGTAGAGGATCCATTTATTTTCATTCTCATAAAACACCAGCAGGGTCCAATGCAAGCAAATACCAGTCTGCACGTCACCTTGCACTGGTGTATTTATTGGGAAGATTAATAGATCATAGTGCATGGCCCTCTCCAACTTATTGTCGACGTACATTCTAACTTGATCTTTGAACATGTCGACTTTTGATTACCATGCCACATACAACTAAATAGCGTAACGTATAAAAATTTAGTTTACAACAATCAATTAAGAAACTTATGTAGTAAAAAATTATGATTATAATAATATTACCCAAGAATTAGAATTAAAAACCTTTCCGGGAAGGTCTTTATTTTGATCTTTTTGAACCTTTTCCAAAATCAACGTCCAAACATCTATGTGTTGTAAATAAGAAAGAAAAATAAGTTATATAGTTGAGAAAAATAAAATAACATTGCATATGAAACTGGTTCATTCATTGCATTTAATAAACAATACATACAAATACAATATGATGCATAAGGTTGGTTGTGCATCGCGATGAACATAATTTATACTTTTTTAGTGTAAACTTGTGCATCACTGCACACTTTTTAAGTGCATCGCAAGTGTAATGTTTGATATATATTTTTTTTCATGTAAAAGTAATATAAATGTGTGAAAATTGAAATAGAATAAATACGTTGCTCTCTGGCATTTTGTGTGTCTATAAGAGTTGAATATCAGAATAATAAATCAATTGTGAAACATCCTCACCCAAATAAATAGTTGCCCTACAAAAGATTGATGACTATATTAATAATGAATTTACACAATAGAGATAATAATGTTATGTTATTGAAATTCGACAATATTAAAATTTGACTTACTGGTCTCCACCATCGTTTTCGTAAAGTTTGACTAGTATTGATTTGGTGGTGGGATCCAGTTTAATAAGGTGGAGGAGGTTGTTCTTATTTTTTATTAGTTTGTTGGTTCTGTTCTTTTTTTTTACAGGCTCTGCTGCATCGTCGGTATAGGAGTTATTTAGATTCTTCTTCTTCGGGTCATCTCTTTTTTGTACTCTTTTGACCATGGAAGAAGGAGTCTTGCCCTGTTTTGTATGCCTTTGCACCGCTTCATTTGCTGCACCTTCTAATTCATCCACCTCATCCTCATTCATTTTTTTGGCAGCTGCACTTGATATCAGGGCCTGTTGCCTCTTATTTTTTATCATTACATTTTTTTCAGTTATTTGTAATAGCAGCTTTTTGAGTTCTTCAAATTAAGCATTCTGTTCATTGAGTTTGACATTTTGTTGCTCTTGTGTCTTTTTTAAGTCGATCTCAGGCTCCCTATTTCTTTGACCATGGTTTCAATTTTTTAATCATTTTCAACCAATTCTGACCTAATGATCTCAATTTCGTTGTCCTTGGCTTCGATTGTGGATAATTGCTCATCCACATCAGCTTTGACAACGTTCATCGTAGCGTCTTGGTCAACTGTTCTTGCAGCTTCTGAAGCAGTCTATTCAGGTTGTGGAATTGTATCCACAGCTTCAGTTGGATGAGGTGGTGAATTGACTTCGTGTTGTAGGAGGGCGGCGACATCTATCACAGCAGCATCTACAAGGATATCTATCTCATTTCTTCTTTCTTTTCGTAGGAGGGCTTTTTCATCTTGTGTTCTTTTCAAAAGACCTCTAAACCTCTCGCAAAACATAAAAATGTAAATTTTTTTAGAATGTGCAAAGTAAAAGTACTATTTATACTTTTCAGTATAATATTGTGTATTGTCAAATAAAAAGTTGTGCATCGTCAAATACAAAGTTGTGCATCGTCAACTAAAAAGTAATTATTTTGTGCATCGTAATGGTATTCTTTATACTTTTTCAGTACAATATTGTGCATCGTCATGATCAATAACAATACTTTTTTAAAGTTTTAATGTTGTTATTTATAATAGTAAACTAATGTGCCATTTTATATAACCACTCACCTAGTTGTTCATGACCGCCATGAAATTTAATTCACCGAGTTCTCTCGATAGCCTAGACAAATCCCATTTGACAAATCTTGGGATATATGTTTGGCATGTCGAGAGCACAATGTTGCTTTACTCTCACATTCGATCGCATACATATATAAATTGAATACTGTTAATATAACCAAATCTACATGCATCATACACATAAATTACACATAATAATATCAAATGAACTTAAATTTTACCCCGAGCAGCAGCACACATCTTTCAATGTCTTGATCAGTTGCTGCTTCTAAGCTCTCCAACAGCATATCAACTACATGTTTGGACCAATTGTAGGTTGATATTTTGTTCATGTCGGAGACAAGGCTTGTGTACGCCCAAGGTGTATAGGAGGTCTTGGACGCCACCAGCAACGTCGCAAGGACAAGCAGTGCCATTAACGATGCCACGCATTGTTGACATTGATTTGTTGGACACTGTCTATCTCCTCTCCTTGATTTTATCAAGGATCATATTTTTGGCTTGAGTCGACGTCTTTTATTTGTTTAGACATCTTCTCAGGTAAGTACCTTTCATGGAAATCGGTGCACTCCAATTTGTAGAATGAGATGTTGATTTTTAATTTCCGCACTGTCCTTGACTCCAAATATAAGCTTGGCATCTTTTGCCCTAAGCTTTAGGATTTTTCCAGCCATTTGGAAGTGCCCAAGTCCTTTGACGTAGCACTTGGCAATACACCTTATTATTGCATCATCCTTCTTAGAATGATTGCGGAGTAAGTGTCCGCCAATGATGCTATTTATTATGTTCCAGAAGGGTGTCTTTTTCAACACTCTTATATGGTCTTCCCTGAAACTAATAATTTGTAGTTTGTCAATTAGGGACTGCATACTTGACCTGTATATAATTCTATTCCTCACACTTGCATAACAAGTATATTTGTTAGATTTCAATGGTGCATCGTTAAGTATAACATGTGCATCGTCAATGTAATTTTTGTGAATTTTGTGTTTTAAGAAATGTGCGTCGTCAAGTATAATTTTTGTATATCGTCAAGTATAACAGTACTTAAAAATTTTATGAATCAGGAAGCACTACATTTTTCATCGCGACTTACAATTTTTTGAATCAAAAGCAAAACAGTGTATTAACGTTTTCAGTGAACGTGATTCATCAAAATAATGCATTGCGATGCATCAAAAATAACAAAAGTTTGCAATACGATGCTACAAATTTGTGCATCGTGATGAAAAAAACCCTAGAAACGGTGTTTAATATTCAATTTTATATGTAAATTTGTAACCCTAGAAACGATATTCACGAACATTTATGCTATGTTTTTTGAAACCCTAAAATGTATTCAGCAATACTATAATCTGATACTTCGTTTTTGTTGGTTTTGGTGGTTGTTACCTTCTTTCCATTGCTCATTTGTAGTTGAGAAGACATTTTCTCTCTGTTTGATAGTAATTCACGTTAATGTTTTCAAAAGTTTTTGCAAAATTTCAGAAGGGTTTTAAGAATTTTCGCTTTTGTTTTTGAAGTGAAGATGGATTTTTTTGCTGTGTGTTTTGAAGTGAAGGGGGGTTAGTTTGTTTTCTAGTTGATGCACAGCTCTTGGTGCATCGTCAAGTGAAAAAGGTAATTTGTGTATCGTTTTTGTTTGCGATGCACCGTGTAGGCTTCCATATTTTTATGTGCATCGTCTTGTTTTTGTGATGTACAGCGTCCACTGTTCCGTATTTTTAAACGGCATAAATGACATTTTACAAAAAAATTATCCTTTAGCGATTGAAAATAATTATAGTACCAGATTTTAGCGAATGAAAATTATCTAAAAGGACTGACCCAAATTTTGCCCTTTTTTATTCTAACCAAACGCATCCATTATACCCAACTGAGTGGCCTTCTTAAATAGGCGTAGTCTACTAGTGAGAAGTTTAAGGAAAAAATTGCGGCCGGTCTCCTTTAAAGAATATTCAACCGCTAAAGGATACAGTATTTGTTTTCAACCGCTTAAGTCCATTTTAAGTGATGAATTGGATATTTTTTTCAAAACTACCCTCGTAACAACATATGACATTTTTAAGTGTATTTTGTGCATCGTCATTTAGCTTGAATGTGCATCGTCAATCACAATTCATCTCTCCAACACTACAACCACCCCCTTCACTTCCCAAAAAACTCAATTCATATCATTATCCTTTCAACTTCCTTGGCTCCCTTTCTTGGTAAGCTCATTCAAATCGGTTGAAGACATCTTTATTCTCCTTCTCAACTTCCTGTGAAAAGGAGGAGCGTCATGGACACCTCACCTTGATTCTTCTGTGACTGAAATTGAGCAGTGGGCTTCAACGCCCCTCTGGTCTACTTCTATCTCATAGCTGAAGAAATAGGTTATGATGGGATCCTCCCCAAATATATGCACACGTGTCTTCCACGTCGTCCCGGACCCGGGGACACGTCGACATCAGCTCGGCCCCGCGCGAGGTCGTCGGTCAACCCGGACCTCGGCGCGGTCGATACCCGTGTCGTCACCGAGATGGCTACATACGAGGAACCCGCATGCGACCTTGGAGCAGTCGCCTCGCGGCATTAAATGCCCACCGTGTGTCGACCTAATCCAACAAAACCCATACATCCTCATTAATGGCAAGACCTTCCGGCGTGTGGCGGCACCCACGATTATCGGCCTCCCATTCCCTCAAATCAAGGAAAATATTACTGCTCACCTACTCGACAACGTGCCCAAGATGACCATACTTCACATGGACATCCTCCTCCATTCACGGGTGACACACCAAACATCGGCAGTACCACCATTGGCTATAAATACCAGGAACCAAAATACATTCAAGACTAAGGTAACATTTACTCTCTACAAGACAAAACTCTTCATAGTTCACTTACACACAACCACCATATCACTTGTATTCAATACTCGCTCGTGCACCCAAGAGAGCCTCACATAAGCCTCTCAACCCTTCTTAACTCCTCATACTTATTCTTACGAGGGTCATAGTCGGGTCAAACCCCGACACCCCTAACGGTCTTTGTTTTGGAGGTTGTGTAAGGTCCCATAATCAAACCCTTCATAACGAACGCCTTTAGAGAGCCGAGGCATCTTGACCAAGGAGGCTTGCTACACACGGAGCCGACGTGGTCGCCAAAACCATTTCGCGTGATCGGTTTGGTTCCGTTGCCGGACCCTTAAAAATCTTCAAAAACAAAAGAGTAAATGGCCACCTCTAAACAAACTCCCATCAAACAACCACCTCCTCCAACTCCGGAGTTCCTCAAACGGAGGTACAGCCCCGAGCTACCGAAATGACCACCGAACAACCCCAACCCCGTCCTCGAAACACCGGCCAAGGTCGCCGAAGTAGCAAGGACCTTGAAACCGGTTCGACGATAACCAAAAAGAAACCCTAACCGGGAAAGAGAAAGGACTAACGGCGGGCGAAGAGAGCGTTTGCTCGCAAGCAATGTCAACACGGGGCGCTCCCGCACGAAGAACACCCACCGCTCGAGCGAGCCAAGGCCCTCACTCAAAAAGAGTGGGACTTGGCCGAGTTAGAGCACATCCGCGAGGAAAAAGCTTACCTCGAGAGACGAGGGAGTTGGAAGACGCGAGCACGAGCCGGCTCGTCGCGTGGTCGCCCTCAACGTGATGCGGGCATGATGAAGGTCGTAGGAGATCACCCCCGCGGCCGACGGAGGGTCACACGGCGACCTCACTCACGAACCTCGCCTCCGTGCAACCGTACGGAGCGTTCATGAGAGAGTCTTGCACGAAAGTTAGTGTCCACGATAGAATAGCCGGACCCGATGAGCGGTCTCATCAAAGGGGAGCGTGCACTCGAGAATTTCATATTCCTCGAGGTCGCATAGGAACAGAGCCCACCGAGAGGAGATCGCAAACCGGGCCCGATCGGACATCGCCCGCGATCTCCCACCCCGAAAAAGTGAAACTCGATCAAACGCCTCCTCGTTCAAAAGACGAAGAGGGAAGGCGGACCTCCTCGCCCGAAACACAAACAAAGAAACCACAACTTCGCGAAAGGTTGGACGCCTTGGAAACGGGCAAGCTTGCCACCAAACCCGAGACCGGTTCGCCCCATTTTGCGAAGAATCGGGACACATCGCCGACTCCGCTTGAAACTCCCCGCCCTTAAGTCGTATGAGGGTAAGACAAACGCTAGAGAGCATGTCTCTAGTTTCGAAGCGAAAATGGGCATTTGCACCAACAAGTTGGATCTATGGTGCAAAGCGTTTCGAGTACGTTTGAAGGAGCCGTGTTGAAATGGTTCGAAGAGTTGGAGAAAGGGTCGATCGCCGATTGGCATGACTTCAAAACAAATTCTGGAGAAATTCTCATCGGCTGGCGACCTCCCAAAAGCCAGTCCGACCTGGCCAAGTGTAAACAAGGCGAGGACGAGACTCTCCAGGATTATTTGAAAAGATTCAAGGAAGTTGCAGCCGAGCTGCAAAATGTACCCGACCAGATGATCATCCTCTGTTTCGAAGCCGGAATCCAGCCCGGAATGATGACCCATGAGTTCAATCTCAGACGACCTGCCACTAGTGCAGCCATGTACCTCGCTGCACAAAAGATCGGGGAAACAGAGACTGAGATTGAGTCGAAAAAGAACAAAGGAAAAGGCCAGAAAGCAAGCCACTCCAGGGAGGTCGGCGGTAGGAGCCAAAGAAGGAGCAATCGGATACAAGGGAAAGGTAGCAAGTTCCACAAGAAGGACGAGCACTTTACCCCTCTCAATGCCGGAGAACACATAATGAACGTCTTTGTTTCGAGAGAACAAGATCCGAGGCCCTTCCCGATGAAGGAACCGAAAGACCCAGGAACCGAACAAGCGTTGCGCTTACCACAACGAGATTGGACACAACACCGAGGACCGTAGAGAGTTGAAAAGAGCGATCAAAGCGGTAGACGGGATCCCTCGAAGGTTTGAACGGAAGGAAGGCGAGCAACCACCTCGGCCAAGAGACCCTCCAAGGGTTGACGTCCCCGCGGGGATGCCGAGGTCCATACAATCTTGGAGGATACGAGGAGTATCACCCGGCTCAAGAATACTATCCACAACCTGGACAAGACGTTCGGCCCACTTCCGCAGACGAGGAGGGGATAGTTTTTACCCAGCGAGCTCGCCACCAACCCGTTGCCAGGAGCAACCTCTAACGCTCCGAGTTCATTGGGAGTCGATTTGTAAGAAGAGTCTTGATCGACACCGGGGCGGAAGAAATGTGATGTTTGATTCCTCGGGCGTTAGGATTTCAAGACGCTCATCTCACTCCTGCGGTGTACAAGCGGAAGGATTCACAGCCACAAAGCCAGGGCCAAAGGAATGATCACCCTCCAAGTTACCCTCGGTGAGCACGAGAAGACAAGGACCGAAGATGTCACCTTCCTCGTCATCGACACAGGCCCCCGTACAATGCCATTCTCGGGCTTCCCGCCCAAATCAAGTTTGACATGGTCTCCTCCCCGCACATCAAAGGATAAAATTCCCAACAAAACAAGGAATTGGAATGATGAAGAATGACCCCAAGAGCACCACTGAACTATCCGAAGCTCGTGAGGCGAACGAGGAGAAGAAGAAAGTGATGACAACAACCTCGGGAGGCCACCACGAAAAGGTGACCCCGAGAAAGGAAGAGCCATGGAAAGGAAGGAGGCCGAGAAAGGCAGGACCAATGAAACCAACAAGCTCGCCGGGAGGCCGAGCTCGGGACCGAGGCATAGCAATCAAAGCGGGCTAAGAAAAATAGCCCGCGAAAAGATGGCACGGACCCCAAAACTTCCGACGATGTCGATTTTGGGCCGGACGCCCGAGGACCCAAGGTGGTGGTCGTAGAAAGTCGGATAATCGGACGAAGGCGACATACTTCCTCACGAGAACATTGACGAGGTGGTTATAAACTTCGATTATCGAGCAAAAGATCAAGGTTGGAATGGAGATACCCGAGGACGAGAGGGAAGAAATAATCGGGTTCTGCGAGCTAACAAGGATGTGTTCGCATGGAGGGTCGAGGATATGCGGGCATTGACGAGGAGGTCGTGTACACAAATTAAGTGTGGACAAAGCACACACTGTTCGCGGCGACCTCGAGTCTTTTCGCCAGAAGCAAGCTGCGATAAAGGAAGAGATCGAGAAGCCGCTGCGAGCCGATATCATCGAAGAGATCCTCTACCCGACTGGATTGCCAATGTTGTGATGGTAAAAAGACAAGCGGAAAGTGGCGAATGTGCGTGGACTTCACCGATCTCAACAAAGCACGCCTAAGGGGTATCCCCTACCCCGAATAGACCGGCTCGTCGACGCGATTGCAGCCACCGGATCCTAAGCTTCATAGATGCCTACTCGGGTACCATCAAATCGAATGTGGTTAGCCGACAAGAAGGCGATCGCCTTCCGAGCCGCAGTGCCCTTCTTGTTACAAGATGATGCCCTTTGGGCCGAAGAATGCGGAGCCACCTACCAAAGAATGGTTAACAAGGTGTTTGGTGAACAACTCGGCCGCAATGTAGAAGCATATATTGATGACATGGTCATCAAAACCAAGGACACCAACCACGTCGCCGACTGCATGAGACATTCACCAACCTCGAAAGAATGGAATGGCCGAACCCCGCCAAGTGCGCCTTTGGGGTAACGGCGGGGAAATTCCTGGGTATATGGTGAATGAGAGAGGCATTGAAGCTAACCCGAGAAGATTAAAGCCCTGGTGGACATGCGAGCTCCGACCTCAATACGGGAATTCAGCAATCGAATGGTCGCATCACGCCCTCGTCGGTTCATCGCGAGCGGCGACAAGCCTACCCTTCCTGAAAGTGTTACGAGGAAGGAAGAATTTTTCATGGAACGAGGAGTGTGATAAGGCCTTTGCCGAGCTAAAAGAGTATCTCGGCAGCCCGCCGTTACTCTCTAGCCCGGCTCCAGCCGAGGTCCTTTCCATCTACCTCGCCGCGGCCGACTTATTTGTGGCAGCCTTGCTTCGAGACGACAAGGCCACTCAAAGACCAATCTACTACGTCTCACACGCCCTATCTGATGTTGAGACGAGGTACTTAAACGTAGAAAAAGTGGTCCTAGCTTTGATCGTAGCGGCCAGAAGACTAAGACACTACTTCCAGACTCATGCCATTATAGTCTACACCAACCTACCCCTCAGACAAATCCTTCATAAGCCGGACGTCGCGGGAAGGATGATGAAATGGGCCGTCGAGCTATCAGCGTATGATATCACCTACGAGCGGCGAAAAGCGATTAAGGCCCAGTTTTTGGCTGACTTCATCGCTGAGACATCGTTTGTAAGGTGACACGGCCGCAGCGAGGCGAGCACTTCGACGGTCATCCCAGCTCGCCCATAGGAAGAACAAAGTCAAACGAGTCCAGGCCGCCAACCTTTTGGACAGTTCACGTCGACGGCTCAGCTAGTAAGAAAGGCAGCGGTGCAGGCTTATCCTTGCTTTCCCCGGAAGGAGAAGAGATCAGCAAAGCAATTCGCTTTAAGTTCCCAGCATCAAACAATCAATCCGAGTACGAAGCACTGATCGCTGGAATTGAACTGGCCAAAGAGATCGGAGTGGAGAGTCTCGTCATAATCAGCGACTCACAGCTCGTTGTAAGGCAAATTTCCGGGGAGTACGGGGCAATTCATCCAACTTTGTTAAAATACTGCGAGCTGGCAAGGAAACTACTGGCTGGATTGACATATTGGGAACTACAACAAGTAGACCGCGAGAACAACGCCCGAGCAGATTACCTGTCAAAGATAGCTTCAGGCGAGCTCGAAGACCTTCCGGGAGGAATAATGATTGAATTTTTGGAAGTTCCCTCCATCAACAAGGAGCCTGTTCTACCTATCATTCCCACTCAAAGATGCTGGATTGACGAGATCCAAGAGTATATCGAGCTGGGAACACAGCCTGAAGACAAAATCATGGCCCAAGTCCTGAGGAAGCGAGCAGCGAGGTACACTGTGATTGGAGGTTCCCTCTATAGGAAATCCTTCACCAAGCCACTACTCCGATGCGTGCGACCAGAGATCACAGAGGATCTCCTCGCCGAGGTCCACGAGGGAGTATGTGGGGGACACCCCGGAGCGAGGACCCTGGCAGACCGAATCATTTTTCACGGGTACTACTGGCCGAGCTTGAGAAAGGATGCAGAAGCGTACGTGAGGAAATGCGACAAATGCCAGAGGTTTGCAGACATTCCTCGCCTCCCAGCAGTACCTCAAACTCCAGTCGTCGCAGCTTGGCCCTTTGACATGTGGGGAATAGACCTCATCGGTCCTTTTCCTAAAGCTAAGGGAAACTGCGAGTTCGTGATCGTCGCAGTGGATTATTTTACCAAGTGGATAGAAGCCAAGCCGCTAGCCAGCATCGCCGAGGACAAAGCCATCAGTTTCGTGCATGATCACATCTGGTGTCGATTTGGGTTACCACGAGTAATCGTCTCGGACCATGGTACTCAATTCTCAACCAAGTTCACGCGAGCCGCGAGCGCATGAATGTCAAGCCTTGGATGTCCTCGGTAGCCCACCCCGGGAAACGGCAGTGAAGCAGGAACAAGCGGATCCTCCATGCTCTAAAAGAAGTCCGGACGAGAAGAAAGGCGGTGGTACGACGAGCTCCGCGCTTTGGAGCATTCGCACCTCGGTCCGAGGACCAACAGAGAAACCCCTTTGCCTTAACTTACGGCTCGAGGCCATGGCACCGTCGAGATGGCTCTTCCAACCCTCCGAGTTACTCACTTCAACGAAACGACCAACGAGCTCGGACACTTGACCTGGACCAGCTCGAGGAAAAGAGACTTGAAGCGAGGATGAGGATGGTCAATTACAAGCAACTAGCAAAAAGCCATCATGACAAAAGGGTGAAGCCGAGATCATTCTCATTGGGAGATTGGGTACTTCGAAAGATTGAGGTCACTGGCCGTAATGCGACGAGGAACAAGCTCTCACCTAACTGGGAAGGACCCTATCGAATCACGGGCATGATCAGAGAAGGAACATACAGGTTGGCTGACCAAGACGGGAAAGAGTTGAAAAATCCATGGCACGCCGACCACCTTCGAAGATATTATCAGTGAATGGGGAAAAATGTTGTACATCATTGTAAAATTGTAAACATGTTTTATCAATGAAATTACGAGTTTGGCATTCCTAATCTACATTTATTCCCTGACATTTCAAATAAAGGCTTGTTCTTCGCCAAAGAACTCATTGAATATGATTAAGTTCCTCGCCTAAATAGGTGGAACCTCAACCCTCAACTAAAGTTCCTCGCCTAAATATGGTGGAACCTCTAAATCCATTTACGAGCTAATATGATTAAGTTCCTCGCCTAAATAGGTGGAACCTCAACGCTCAACTAAAGTTCCTCGCCAAAAACATAGGCGGAACTTTACTCGAACGAGGAGTTCACCTCGCAAAAACTGAACACTTAAAAACAAACTCAAAACCAAGTCGCTACGTTTGAAATAACTATGGCAATTCATCAAGGATAAAATCAAACAAGTAAAATAAAACAAAATAATTTACATTGCACGTCGGCATTGAAGCCAGTGTTTACATCGGCACAAAGGCCAGTATCGAATAACATTAAACAGTTACAAAAGAGTTCAAAAGCTCGACACGGCGAGGAGACTATTTACAAAGCCCTATTTACATCGCGGCTCGTCTTCTCGCCCTCAAAATCCTCCCGCGCATCCCCATCAAAAGTGGCGGCAGGTCCGCTGAAGGATGTCCACCACACTCCTAAAGTTATGGCTCAAAGGAGTGGGCGGAGTCCAAGGACCCGTGCCCTGTTCAACGTCATGGGCATGAAGGGTGACGAGCTCCTCTGCCGTGTAAGGCACCAACTCATGCCCGCTCCTCGCCAAGTCACCAAAAAATTCAGACTGGCCCCACTCTAGCAGACGGCTGAGGCGGACGCCAGACCCAGCGGCCACCCTCAGGATGTGCTCCCTACCCCGGATATAATATGGAATGATCACCTCACCGAAAGCAGGGGACTCCTGGAACTCTTTCAAGACCTGATCCCGAGGAGGGTTAGCCTTAGCTGCAGCAAGCTCTCGCTCCAGCCGAGCAATCTTCTCTTCAGCAGATAAAGCTCGCTGCTCGAGCTGCTGTTTGTCCTCGGATAATATGTCCCTCTCCTCGGTCAGTCTTGTCACCGCACCTTGGACCCTCTCAAGATTTTGCTCCAGTTTCTTCTTGAGGTCCTCGGAAACGGCGAGCTGGGCCCGGCGCGCTTGGTCTCCTCTTTTGAGGCGCGGAGATCACCGATCAACCGCCCTTGTTCATTGTTCTGCTGAATCTTCTCAGCCGTCAGCTTCTTGACCTCGGAGCGAGAATCGCTGAGCTCGCAACCGAGGGTATGCAAAGTCCCCGCCAACTGCATAAACAAAAAACAACATCAGTCAAGAAAAACAAGTCACTTCATAAATCACAAGGAGATGGTAAAAGATACCTCGGCAAGGGCAAGACCCGACGTCCCGAGGAGCTGCATCCTCCCCATTTCGGACATCCTATCCACCGCCTTGTCATCCAAGCATCGAGGATGACCCCGGCCGGCGACAACTGCGTCAGAAGATCGGTCAATCGAGGCCACCACGTTAGTGGTGGGGACCTCACCAATAGCCCTCGCCAACTCGACCCGCCGGCGCGGTTTGGGAATTCGTACCGGCCGAGCCACGAGGCACGTCAGCCGCGGGGGAGCCCGCTGGCTCGGAGGTCGGAGGCGCTGCCGAAGTCTGCTCGGTTTTGTCCCCAGCCTCGGAAGATGGCAGCTCGGGCTGGCTTCCCTCTCCAGCGCCTTCAACGGTGGCAGCAGACCCTTTCTCGGCGGAAACCTTCCTCCTCTTGCGAGAAGGCTCCGAAGCAGTTGACGACTTAGATCGGGTTGTCTTGGCCCCGACCTGCTTCTCGGCGACCTGGTCCTTGGTCGCCGCAGGGCCCACTGCCATGGTGGGAATCACTGGAGCGGTCCCAGCATCCTTAGCAGCTTGCAGGTTGGCGGGCAGCGCCTGCGCCCGAGCCCTAGCAGCCTCAGCCAGGCCACCCTTGGAAGCCAGGAACTTATCAAGATTAAACATCGCTGCAAAAGGAAAAGAGAAGTCAGATAACCGAGTTGAAATCAAAGACTTAAAAATCAAATCGCAAATAAAAGTTAAGGGTTTTCAGATTTTACAAGGGTCGCATCCCTTCTCCAGCTCGCCCTTGCAGGATGGGCATTGCTCACAGAAGAGCAGTTTCTGGTGCAAGTACCAGCCCGGAAAACTTTTGACCTCGGGCATGGCACACAGAGGCGTGATACCGCCCACCTCTTTTCTAGAAAGGCCTGCAGCCCGCAGCAACCCTTCATCCTCAACCAATCTCCTCCAGTGATATAAGCGAGCAGATATCTTCCCCTCAAATCCGAGCTCCCCTCAATGGCGGCTTTCGCTGTTGCTCATGGCCGAAAGTCCCTCTTCTACGAGGGATCTCGAAGCGCCTCGTCGGCGGAGGAAGTTCCATCCTCGGCGGCTCTCAACCCCGATCACCTTATCGAACCACTCACCTTGTTGGGAGTCTCGGTAAAGACTTTACCCCAGAAGTTCGGGACTTGCGGTTAATCCGAGTTCGATCCAAAGTCGACAAACAAGGAAATAGTGGCGGAAGAGGTTGACGCCGGGCTCGAATCCGAGCACCGAGTAACCGCCGCAAAACTCATCAACATCCTCACGGTGTTGAGGAGAGATCCATGGGTGGCGGACATATCGCTCAAAACGAGCGAGAAAAAGGGGTCTAGAGGAAGACGAAGACCGACCTCAAAGAAACGAGGTAAAAGCCAACTCGGCTTCTCAAACCCTCGGCTTTCCCGGATCATCGCCGGTATAAATGACCCGGAAGTCGTTGAAGGCATGATTATAGTTGTTGTTCCAAAGGGTCAAGTCCTTGGCGAGTTGATTCACCCAAGCCTTGGGGGCTCTGGGTCTTAGCCTCGGGCCGCTCGAGTCAACTCGGCTGCGTGGAAGCTCCGCCCCTTGTCCTCGCCATGCGTACGAAACGGGCTCATTAGACGACCTCAATTTGCGAGCGGATAAGGGCGCGAGCTAACATCTTGTATCTCTTACGCCGGCACGCGGCCTCACGGGCTTGGGGACCTCGCGAGTTCTAGCCCGGCCGAGCTTTCTGCTCGCCTCAATGGCCTCACGCATTTTCCTCTCTCGGTTTGCCTTAATGCGGTCTATCACCTTCGAACAGTAAAATATTGGCGATAAAGCTCGTCTATAACCTCCCTAGGACGAATTATTAACATAGGTGTCGACGAGGAAGGTCGCTAATAGAATAAAGGTCGTCTGCGACCACAAAGAAAGCTTCTACCTCTATCCCTGGCCGAGTAAGTATGATCGGGCCGCTCGGGTACGAAGACCCGGCCTTCGCCTATATATATTATTCCCCGAAGGAGAGCGAGCAAAGACTTCGGGGAAGACATACTAGACGACGAGCTAGAAGGACACGACGAGCTCGAAGAGGCCGAGCTCGGCGAGGACGTGGAACTCAAAATTTCAACGGATTGAAAACAAACTCAACTCCCTCCAAAAAGACATCTATGACAAATTTGAAAACTTCCAAAGCCGAAACAAGGAGATTACCTTTATCAAAGGAAGAATCGGATAACGAAACTAGAAGAGGAACAATCACTTTGAAATCAAAACACGGAGTGTCACCGCGAAGAACGAATACCCTCAAAACGGTTTTACGAAAGAAACAGTTCAAAAAACATCAAAGCAACGGGAAAATAGAGGAGAACCAACCTACGATAGGAAATCGGGTTGGAGCGGCAAAACATTAGCAATAACGATTATAGAGGATGATTGAACTCTGCGGAAATCGCCCGGTTAGCCGGAATAGGGTTCTCACTCAAACTCTCGTGAAAAGTGAAGACGAAACAGTGGATTCGCCTATTTATACCGGGTAAACGGGTTAACCCAAGGGATGCGGACGGCGTACCCATAAGCCACTTTACGTGAGGAGGACGCGCTATGCTAGGCGCGTTCCGCCGTATTCCGACATGTGAAGCGTCACGCATTGAATGTAAAGCGATATCGAGTATCGCGCTCATAATTATCGATGTGACCTTTTAAAGCGAATTTATCTTCCCAGATTGCTACCAAAGGCGACATAAGCCGGCCGCCCGCATGACCTCCACGACGACGAGACACGACCTCGTTATGATCGTGCTCGACATGAGTCGCACCGAGTTGCGACAGGATCCTCCTATGAGTGACGACGTGGCGAGGACATACCTCCTCGATTCGGTCACACCATAGCGATCATTATCAAGTCGAACCCTCGTAACATCGATCATCACGAGCATTCAATTTCTCTCCTCACTCCACTATATGTAGTAGCCCGCCATTTCTTTCCTAATTGTGTTTCCCTTGAACACTTGCAACTATTGAAAACCGAATGGCCTCGGGTGCTACTTGCAAGAACAACCCTATAGAGTATTGGAATAACAACATTACCCAATATTGACCACGAATGTCTCACCCCTACTAATATCCTCGAATTTGATCAATGCCTAGACTCCTCCCAATAACCGAAGTATCCTATCTCGCTTTTGAATATTTCAACGACCTCGGTATACGGTAGAATACAAACCTCTCCATCTGCCCCATTCGGCGGTGAACCGACCATAATCCACACAACCAATTAAACCGATTACCAATATTATTGAAGCCAAAGCCGTCCGCAGAATCAACGAAGATCAAACACTTAGGAGTCGTATTGAGCTCTAAAGATAAACTCCTCGTCTTCGGGATAAATCCATTCAGTAGGGACTTGGGGGCTGCGATGGGATCCTCCCCAAATATATGCACACGTGTCTTCCACGTCGTCCCTAGTGGACCCGGGGACACGTCGACGATCAGCTCGGGCCCCCGAGGTCGTCGGTCAACCTGACCTCGGCGCGGTCGATACCCAGTCGTCACCGAGGATGGCTACATACGAGGAACCCGCATGCGACCTTGGAGCAGTCGCCTCATTAAATGCCCACTGTGTGTCAGTACCTAATCCAACAAAACCCATACATCCTCATTAATGGCAGCACCCCTTCTGGCGTGTGGCGGCACCCCTGATTATCAGCCTCCCATTCCCTCAAATCAAGGAAAATATTACCTGCTCACCTACTCTGACAACGTGCCCAGCATGACCATACTTCAGCATGGACATCCTCCTCCATTCACGGGTGACACACCAAACATCAGCACAGTACCACCATTGGCTATAAATACCAGGAACCAAAATACATTCAAGACTAAGGTAACATTTACTCTCTACAAGACAAAACTCTTCATAGTTCACTTACACACAACCACCATATCACTTGTATTCAATACACTGCCTGTGCACCCAAGAGAGCCTCACATAAGCCTCTCAACCCTTCTTAACTCCTCATACTTATTCTTACGCCGGAGGGTCATAGTCGGGTCAAACCCCCGACACCCCTAACGGTCTTTGTTTTGGCAGGTTGTGTAAGGTCCCATAATCAAACCCTTTATAACGAACGCCTTTAGAGAGCCGAGGCATCTTGACCAAGGAGGCTTGCTACACACGGAACTGACGTGGTCGCCAAAACCATTTCTGCGTGATCAGTTTGAAATCTCACCCTTGTCTCGCTCTTGCCATTGCTTTGAAGCTTTCCCTCCTTTGAAGCTTTCCTTGCTTGCTATGACAAAATCATCCCTTCTTCTGGGTGGTTGAAATCTCACCCTTGTCTGCTCTTGCCATTGCTTTTCACAATTCTTCTTCTTCTTCTTCTTTTTCTAGGTGGTTGTTTTGTGCATCACGAAAATTTGTGCATCATCTTGTGTTGGGATGCATCGCTTTTTTGTTTTGCTATGCATAGTTTGTCGTTCCGTGTTTTTATGTGCATCGTGTTGTGTTGTGATGCATCGTTTTTTTGTTTTTGCGATGCATAGCTGTTCCGTGTTTTTAGAGGGCATAGAAGACATTTGCAACAAAAGTATTTTTTTCGATTAAAAATAATTATAGTGGACTTTAACGAATAAAAATTGTCTAAAAGGGACCGGCCGTATTTTGCCTAAGTTTAAGTGTATAAGCCCACAATCATGTAGGTTGCTTTGATTGGTCTACTCAAGAACACGTTCCCGGAAAAGTCATGTGGCTAGTTAAATAACCGCATGCAACCGTTAAAATGAGCCCCCGCCAAGGGACACCATCTTCAACCACTATAATATATATATACAAATCCTCCGGCTCTGCGATCATTACTATGTTATAATATCATTTGATTCTATGGTGAATTTTCTTGTGCATTATCTATCTCCTCTCTCATAATTCTAGTACGTACTCGAAGGAGAAGACTCAGTTAAAGTTGGTGTAAATTTGCTGCAATGAACGAGTTTAAGGAGCTGCCTGAATACGGGTGGGGTGTCGGATCAGTGGTGACAATGCTGGTGGTTGTGGTTTGTATCTTGTTTCTACCACTCGGAATGGGTCCAGTTCAACCGCCTCCGACCTATATCTTCCTCATCTTTCCGGTGTTAATGGCCGGCCTTCTCATCTTTCTCTCCCATGCCTCCAAACCTCATTAGTTTGTAGTTACAGTGTGTTGAGAGGAATTAGCACTACGCATATGTAATGCACATAGAATTTATGTAGTATGTAATATTATACACATTTTCTTTTTCAAATTTTTAATTTGGTGCGTATTGCGTAAGAAGAAGATTATTTATATTCGTAGTAGTATCGTATATTCAAATTCCAATAAATTTTAGTAATTTAATTTTGAGACTAACGTCATCTCTTGATCAATAGCTACCTACGTATCTTGATTAGTAATTAATATTAAAGTTTAAAATTATTCTATTTGACCATCTACACTTCATAATATGCACTTTTTAATTTCAACCAATTAACCTATATATATATATATATATATATATATATATTTTTGTTTTAATAACCAATATCATTTCTCACCTCTCCGGCCATATCGTAATTAAAAATTGATATTGAATATGAATTTATTCCCTTCGTTGTACTTAATTCTTGGCCATCTAGCTAGCTAGCTATATATATAAATTCATGAAAGGTAAGCTCTCTAGCTAAGATCTATTAAATCTATATATATATATATATATATATATATATGCTACTATATATACATGAAATCAAATGTTGGGAAACTAAGTAAGAATTAATACGTTAACTAACAAGATGCATGACTATATCTGAAATTAATGTACTCCTAAATGTTAAGATTTTACCACTAATTAATTATTAAGGCGCATGCATTTTATATATTTTTATTATTCTACTCTTATTTATTTTGACCACGTACCCTTTTTAACTCTTAAAGTTTCGCTCTAGCTAGCTCATCATTCATCATCTCATAATTCATTCTACCTCTAGCTCACTGATGATCGAGAAGAAAGCCATTTGCTAATTATATGCATCAAATCATGGTGTCAGTGTCATCTTGTAAAGCCATTCTAACTGAGGGAATTGAAACAAACATTAAATTTTAGTTGATAAATAATATTCCATCCATTCCCCCCAAAAAATTTCACGTTTGAAAAGTCTAATAATTAAGGATATAAGTTGTATTAAAATTATTAATCATAATTATAAAAATATTTTAGCATAGTTAAGATGCTTATAACATATATATATATATAGGGTAAAGTTGAAAGTTTTATTAAAATCTTAGGCTTAATTTTTTAAACTAGACTCTTTCGAAAAATATTTCAAAATAATATAATATGGACTATTTGACTCAAACGGAGGGAGTATAAAGTATATATGTCGTTTATAATAGTAGGAGCTTATACTTAACTTGCAATCTGAAGTACGTTTTAGTAATGTTAGAATCTTCTTTCTTTTCAATCTAAAAATTAAACAATTTTCAGTTGGTTAATAAAGTTAGTATTGTGAAATCTCAGAGAGTCGTAATTTAAGAAAAAAACTAGATTCAGAGTTCATTTTTAATTTTGAAATATAAACAATTTTTTGGTAGCTTAATAATAGAAATTTCAAATTCAAAAATAACTAAAGCATAAATTCATAGGTGAATTTTTTTTTTTTCTCTTAATGGACATTTCTCTCTTAAGAAAATTTTGATATATAAACCAAACACTCCTCCCTAAACCGTTCATCACACTTTTTCCATTAATACTTCAACTAAGTGCGGGTATCTCTGTCTGCATGTTTGTTTGTTCGTTTGTTCGTCTGTCGGTCTGTCTGTCTATCTATCTAGATCTCTATTTACTTTCCTTCTTGAGAGTTCCATTTTCACTTGGTTTCTCTTTCGCAAATTAAGATCATAATTTTCATTCTCCTCAGATGATGAATTTTCAAGGCTTCATGGAATTTTAAGGTGGATTAAGTTCTTAGTGGTGCATGCAAGAGAAAATTCAAAAATTGGAAGGTAGGATCCCAGTAATTGCTTGCATGAAAAGATCTTAGCATCTATTAGCTTATATATAGTAGCATTTTAGTGTTAGTATAACTAATTAAGATTTTTCATCGAGATTTCAAGTCATGAGTTTGATGGATGGAAATTTTGAAAATATCATATATAGGTCTTGGTGTCAAATTAAGAAAGAAGTAATTCTGGGAGTTTAGGAAGCTTAATCTTGGTGAGTATGATTTATGTGTATTTATTTGAAAATCATATGACTTTAGTTCAATTAATCTTTCTTCATCAATGCACTTGTAATTGGTAATATTTATTTACATATGCGTTTATACATGTTGATCAAATGGGTAATATTTGCTTGAAATAGGATATTATTGTGGTTAGATCTTTGATCTTGGCTTATATAGAAATACATGATTTTGAGTGTTATGTGTAATTGCATAAGCTGATGTTACTAGCGTCGATGTAGAGAATGGTGCAAAGTTGATTATTTTTCATTAATCACAAGAGATATTTATAGTACAAAAATGTAACAAATAAATCCTAAGATATACTTAGATATTCACAAATATACTAAATTGAGAGATTTAAGCAAATCAATCAATTGTGATTAGGAGGAGATTGAGATCACAAATATACTAAATTGAGAGATTTAAGCAAATCAATCAATTGTGATTAGGAGGAGATTGAGATGAGATAATTTTATTATCTTTATTCTTAACATGCCCCCGCAAGACGGACGTTCCTTGGATAAGACCGATCTTGGAGAGAAGCAAAGTGAACCGTGAACGAGAAAGGGGTTTGGTGAGAACATCCGCTAGTTGGTCTTTGCCGGAGATATGTTGTACCCGAAGGGCCCCTTTCTGAACATGTTCTCGAACAAAGTGATAGGATAAAGCAAGATGCTTCATCCTTGAATGAAAGACCGGATTTGCACAGTACGAGGTTGCACCAAGATTGTCTAAGTATATGACATGATCAGGATGTGGTGGGAGCTGGCTAAGTTCCGTGAGGAGATTGCGTAGCCATAGTAGTTCAGCTGTGGCATCTGCAATGGCTTTAAATTCTGCCTCAGTTGAAGAACGAGCAAGGGACCTTTGTTTCTTTGATGACCAGGCAATTGGGTTACGACCAAGATAGACTAGGAATCCAGTTGTGGAAACATAGTCATCCTTGTCGCCTGCCCAGTCGGCATCACAATAGGCATGAAGTGTGGGAGGAGTAGTTTTGAAGAGTTGGAGACCCAAATGGAGGGTACCATGGAGATAGCGGAGAAGACGTTTGAGAGCAGTCCAGTGAGATAGTTGTGGCTTTTGCATGAATTGGGCAAGTTTGTTGACGGAAAAGGCTATGTCAGGCCTGGTGAGTGAGAGGTAGTGTAAACTACCTATAATGGCCTATGTCGGTGGGATTAGGTAACGTGTGATGCGGTGGTGGGTAGATGTGGTAACATCTGGGGTAACATCTGCTGATGTGGGTGGAGATGTGAGCACATCTGGGTTAACATCTGCTGGTATGGTAGTGAGAGTGGGGTAGGTTGCCATTGGTGTGGGTGATGGTTTGGAGTTAATCATATTGTGGCGGGTGAGAATGTCATGGATGTATAAGAAGAAGGCCTTGACTGTTGAGAGTAACCTCAACACCAAGGAATTAGGAGAGGGGACCTAGGTCTTTGAGAGAGAAGCGGCTAGCAAGGCTGGTGATGAAGGATTTTAGATTGGTGGGGGATGGTCCAGTGATTATGATGTCATCAACATAGACTAGAAGGTAAAGGGTAGAGGTTGGGTTTTTAAGGAGAAAGAGTGATGGCCATAAATCGCCTTTGAAAGGCGGCAAACAAAGCTAGGATTAGTGGAATCAACAAAACCAGGGCGTTGGGTCATGTAAACAGTTTCATGAAGCGTGCCTTGGAGAAAGGCATTGTTGATATCTAATTGCCGAATAGGCCAGTTTTGGGTCGTAGCTATAGAGAGTAAGAGACGAATGGTTGTGGGTTTCACAACTGGGCTAAATGTTTCAGAGTAATCGACCCCAGGGCGTTGATGGAACCCTTTTGCAACAAGGCGAGCTTTGTATTTGTGAATGGTGTTATCCGGATTGTATTTGATCCTAAAGACCCATTTGCACCCAACAATGTTATGAGCATCAACTGGGGGAACAAGGGACCATGTTTGGTTACGGGTGAGAGCGTGATATTCTTCAAGCATGGCATCTCGCCAGTGAGGAATTGAAAGAGCTTGTTTGGTGGTTGATGACAGACAAGTTGGAGAGGGAAGTGAGGATAGATGAGCATATTTAGGATTAGGTTTGACAATGTTGTTGGAGTGACGAGTGGTTATGATCCTGGCAGGTGGTGGTGTTGATGTAGTGCTCGGTGAAGGGGTAGGTGTGGTAACAACAGAGGGTGAGGTAGTAGTTGATGGTTCTGGTGTGACAGCAAATGTAGTCACATCAAGAACCGTGGGAGTGGTATGTTGTGGTATAGAGGTGTGGTCAGGTTGAGGAGGTGAGTTGGTAGGAGATGGTATGGTAGCAGGGGGGGTCTGGTTGTATGGAAGAAGAGGTAGGAGTGGTTTGTATTGGAGGGGGGTCCGGTGTGGGTGCCGTGGGTGTTATGATTGGGAAGGAGATGGGACACCATTGGGATGGAGTGAATTGTAGGGGTGTAGAGGGGGTCTTTGTAAGAGAGGGATAAGGGAATTCAGATTCTACAAACTTGACATGACGAGATGTATACACACGGTTTGTGGTTGGATCGAGGCAGTAATAGGCACTCGAGTTGGAGAGTATCCAACAAATATGCACGGAATGGAGCGAGGAGCAAGTTTGTGAGGAGCGTAGGGCGAAGGCATGGGTAGAGGCAACCAAAGCTACGTAGTTTGTTGTAGTTTGGTGGGGTTTTAAAGAGGCGAAGGTAAGGAGAGGCATTATTAAGGGAAGGTGTAAGCATTCTATTGATGAGGTAGGTGGCGGTGGTGAAGGCATAGGGCTAGTAAGTGAGGGGAAGTTGTGCATGGGTAAGGAAAGTGAGCCCAGTTTCTACAATGTGACGGTGACGACGTTCACATACCCATTGTGTTCGGGAGTATGTGGGGAGTTGTGAGGTGAGTAATTCCGTTGTTGAGGAGGGTGGGTGTGAGTTTAAGGTACTCACCTCCATTGTCAGAATATACTTGTATGATGGGAAGTTTAAAGAATTTTTCGACAAGAGCTTTAAAACGAGTGAAGGTAGAGAAGGTGTCAGATTTGGTTTTGAGAGGATAAAACCAAATGTATTTTGTAAAGTGATCAACAAAGATGACATAGTACTTGAAGTTATCATGGGAGTGAATTGGGGAGGTCCATACATCAGAGAAAATTAGTTCAAGAGGAGCAGTAGTGTTGAGAGAGGAAACAGAAAAAGGTAACTTGTGGCTTTTGTTAATATTGCAAGAGTTGCAAGAAGAAAAACTAGAAGACATTTGCAATGAAAATTGCTTATTCAATAACGAGAGAATGGGGGGGAAGGGTGGCCTAGTCTATGATGCCAGAAATTTGTTGAGGAGTGCAAGAAAGAGCTTGGACTAAAGAGGATGCCACAAGTAGACTCCATGCTCAAGGCTTCCATGGAGAAGAGGACGGTTTGTCGTTGATTCCTTGATAACAAAGGAAGAGTGGGAGAAGATAATATAAGCATTATTGTCCTTACAGAATTGTGAGACAGAAAGAATATTTCGAGAGATGAGAGGTACATGTAAAACATTATTGAAAAAAATAGGTGAAGAGGAAGAAGAAAGTGTAAAAGAACCTATATTGGCAATGGGAAGGGATGAGCCATCACCAATGATTACATCGTCACTACCATCATAGGGGTTGTGAAAGGCTAAGTTAGAGAGATCATTTGTGAGATGGTGGGTGGCGCCACTGTCAACGAGCCAGGAGGGTGGGGGTGTAGGAATGGGTGCAGTGGCTGTGTTGGCCTGTAGAGTCGGGTTACGGTTTGGACGGGAGGAGGTGGGTGGTGGAGGAAAGGTGACGGCAGGGTAGTCACGCTTAAATTGCCTGCACTGGAAAATTACATGACCCACATTACGGCAAGATTGACATTTGCCTTTGAAGGGGTTAGGGTTTTGATTGGTGGGGTTTGTTGGTGTGAGTGGAGATGTGGTCACATCATGGCTAACACGGGAGTAGGAGCGGTGGTTGTTTGGGTAGGTGGGTGGTGGAGGAAAGGTGACGGCAGGGTAGTCACGCTTAAATTGCCTGCACTGGGAAATTACATGACCCACATTACGGCAATATTGACATTTTCCTTTGAAGGGGTTAGGGTTTTGATTGGTGGGGTTTGTTGGTGTGAGTGGAGATGTGGTCACATCATGGCTAACACGGGAGTAGGAGCGGTGGTTGTTTGGGTCACCGGATTAGCTAGGGTGGTGGAGTTGGTGGCGGACATGGTATGGAGTGGCCGGAAAAGATTGAGAGGGTGGAGAGGTGGACCGAGAGGCTTTGATACATGTAGAGAATGGTGCAAAGTTGATTATTTTTCATTAATCACAAGAGATATTTATAGTACAAAAATGTAACAAACAAATCCTAAGATATACTTAGATATTCACAAATATACTAAATTGAGAGATTTAAGCAAATCAATCAATTGTGATTAGGAGGAGATTGAGAGGAGATAATTTTATTATCTTTATTCTTAACAGTCGAGACGTCGATATTGAAGTAAAAATATAGCAGATTTTTGGAAGTATAACAGATTTTTGTGTGTATTCATGAAAAGAGTATTTTAAAAAATACTTTAAAAGGTCTTTCCAGAATTTGTTAGGTCAGATATTTTCCTTTAAAGGCCTATTTGAAAGGGTGTTTACATTTTAGAATTTTTATTTCGTGGAATAAAATCTAAATCTTTTTTGTTTTTGGGAACCATCATAGTATGATGTCCCCGATTTACCATGGACCGAAATTCTTTCCCTTGGGATAATTTAATTAGAATTAATCAATGAAAGAAAAATAAACTCAAAATTCAAAATTTTACTTTATAATTATCTTAAAATTGAATTATTTAATAGTTGGACAATATTTAAAAACAATTATTGAAAATAAAAATTTTGATTCAAAAGTAGAGGTCAATTTAATTCTATTTTAGAAACTAAAACTTAGTTTTTAACGAAAATAATTTTCTTTATAGAGGGACATTACGTGTTGAGAAATAAAGTGCTTTGGAACCTTTTCCACCATTTTTACGATGATGTTTTGGAGTTAAAATCATAAATATATCTATATATATATATATATATATATATATATGACACTTGGTATTTATTTTGACTGAGCATATGATACGCTTTGTTGACTTGTGCTTTTTAGTGATAATAATAATAATAATAATAATAATAATAATAATAATAATAATATGACGTATTCAAATTAATTACCTTTCTCACTTTATATGTATGTATCATTTATGTGTCAGTCAGTCAGTCAGTAGATTAAAATCAAAACATGGGCTCGATCGAGACTTGCTAAGTCCTTAGTTAAGCAGCTTGAATAATAAATAAATATTCTCAACTCTCTAGTTGAGATCGATCGAAATGGCTAGAGATTGTGGCCGCCGGGTTAAGTCACACACAAATTTTGACATGTACCGCAACGCAAGCATGACCACCGACAGACATGATAAGGAAAAGAGTGAGTGACGAGGAGTTGACGTCGTTCATAGCATAGGTACTGTTGTAGTATATCTTAGGCGTCGCGATGTAGCTTCCAATATATCTCTATATCACACTCTAAACACCTCGTTTTCGTTCAAGTTTCACTTTTTAACACTCTAAAAATAAATTCACTCCAACAAGCACTCTATACAACCCTCTAAAAATTAAATATCTCTCATCTCAATTAACAAACCATTATATTTTTCTCTTTTATTTATATTTTTCTACCACAATTAAAATAAAATATTTTAAATTTTATATACTATAAAAATATATTGTACTCTCTCCGTTCCTAAATTATTATCTTATTTGACTCGGCACGGATTAACAAAAAATGACTTAATTATTAATATTGGTATAATGTGTAATTTCTTTTAATACCCATGTGTATATGGAGCATAATTAAAGTAGAGAGAAAAGTAAGGGTAAAATGGTAAAAATGATCTCTAAATTATGAAAATTTCAAATAAGACAATTATTTAAGGACGGATAAAAAAATAAGACAATTATTTTGGAACGGATAAAAAAATAAGATAATAATTTAATGATAGAGAGAGTATATTTTAATAATTTTTATTCCAAAATATTAAACAAAAGTATATTGTGCTCAAATAAAGTGAGGAAAATATAGAGGATTTGAGTCACTATTCATGTTAAAACTCCCCTATATTTAGAGGGTGATTTAGTTGATTTTAGAAACAGAGGGTGGACTAGAGGAACCATTTGTAAAATCGGGAGGGTAAAAATCTCTAAAAGTGGTTTTAGGGGGTGGATAAAGGCATCCACTGTGGACGCCCTTCTGGTTACTACCAGCTTAATTCGTCCAAAAAATTATTGTCATTTTATTAATTTACACAAAACTTGAATAAAGATTAATCTACTTTTATTTAAGTTCGGTTAATATAAATAGATTGATTGTAGAAGTACTTTTTCTCTTTTAATTTTTTCTACCAATCTTCTTTAATGAGATAGATAAATAAGGGCAATTTTAATTAGCCAAATATTTTTAAAATTCTATAATGATAATTATTTTAAGACAAAAACTTTATTAAAATGATACCTATTTTGGTACAGAAGTAGTATTAAACCATTAGTCTTAACGGATAAGAAAGGGTTCTAGCACAATATTTTTACAACTTTTGACTTTTGGGTTTTCAATTTCTCTCTTTTCTTTTTTTTTTTCTCATCGGCTTCTTTCTCTTTTATTTATTTCTTCGATCATTACAAAATAAAAATTTAAAACTTAAAAACCCTCGTGTCTTTTTTATTTTACCCAAATTGACCTACCTACATGTATAGATAATGCATCAATGAATTAACTAATTAAACCGTTCAAAGTAATTTATTAAGATTTGTTCTAAACAACTATTTGATCCAATAAGATATTTTTAGCACATATTTTCCATGAGATGATAATTATTAATATATACGTTTCATAAATTTCAACAATTCTCTTGCCTTTATGTTGGTATCGATTGGTCAAATAATTTTCTGAGATGAATTAGCTGGGGAGTTCCATCATAAGAAAAGAAAAAATAAATTTAAATTAGCATTGGAAATGCTAAAGGGAATTTGGAAAGGACCATGGAATGAAAGTAAGATTATAAAGTGGAACTATATATAGCATAACGTTATTTTTTTGCTGATGTAGTGTGACTTTTTCATTTATAGTTAGATACGTACATAAAAATGTTTCAATTGAAACAAAAAACACCCTTAACTCTAGGGCATTTATGTAATTCTTATTGCCTTCAATACCAAGTGTATATTGAATTAATTAATGTGTGTCACACCACACACACTATTTAGGGCGTTTACGAAACTCTTCACACCTACCTACTAATCCAAGAAGTGCCTACTAAATTTATGCATCATTCCATTACCTAAGGCAGTTAAGGAACTCTTCACGATCACCAACACTAAATATGTACTCCCTCCCTCCCTCCGTTTCATTCAAAGAGTCCACGTTTGAAAATTTTAATTATTAATGGATATATTAATGTTATTGAATTTAGTCATAATTACAAAAATAATTAAGCACAATCAAGATGATTACAACACAAGTGGAGGGTAAATTAAGATGAAAGATTATGAAAATTGTAAACATAATTTTTTAAAAGTGAACTCTTTAAATAAAAAATTACAAAATAGTATAGTAGGCATTTACCTGAAACGGAGGGAGTATAAAATTTATACCTTATACCCTAATAATATGATGTAATGTAACTAACGAAATAATTTTTCAGCATGAATCCCCTTCGTCATCGAAAATATTGGAGAGCCATTAATTAAATGATGAAAACCAAAGTGCTAAAACTAAAATAAAAGATTTTAAGCAACGGAGTGGGCTTCTTAAACAGACCTAGCCTACTAGTGATATAAGCCCACAATCAAGTAGGTGTCTACTCAAGTCAAGAACACCTTCCCGGAAAAATCATGTCGTTATATAGTTAACTAACCCCATGCAACCGTTATAATGAACCCCCGCCAAGGGACACCATCTTCAACCACTATAATATATATACTATACACATCGTCCGGCTATAACATCATTTTATTCTCTGGTGAATTTTCTTGTGCATTATCTATCTCCTCTCTCATAATTCTAGTACGTACTCGAAGGAGAAGACTCCGTTAAAGTTGGTGTAAATTGCTGAAATGAACGAGTTTAAGGAGCTGCCTGATTATGGGTGGGGTGTCGGATCAGTGGTGACAATGCTGGTGGTTGTGGTTTGTATCTTGTTTCTACCGCTCGGAATGGGTCCGGTTCAACCGCCTCCAACTTACATCTTCCTCATCTTTCCGGTGTTAATGGCCGGCCTTCTCATCTTCCTCTCCCATGCCTCCAAACCTCATTAGTTTGTTGTTAAAGTGTCTTGAGAGGAATTAGCACTACGAATATGTAATGCACACAGATTTTATGTATGTAATATAATACACATTTTCTTTTTGAAATTTTAATTTGGTGTGTAAGAAGATTATTGATATTCGTAGTATCATATATTGTAATTACAATAAATATGGAATGCATTTGTGTGTGTATTTTTCTCTCGTGATACGTAATTTCTCTTAGTTTGCCTGAGATATTGATATCACTTGCAGTCAAGCAGAACACTTTCTTATGTGATATGCATCGTGGTGTATGTCACTTATAACAAAAAGTAATCATGAAATTACGATTGGGTTTGAATACAAGGTTTTTTTTTTTTAATAATTTTTTCTATCGAATTTCTTTCTTATTTTTATGCGCTCATTATTAAACAACTTGACATGGTATTTTTCATGGTGGTTGTTCTATTTTTCAATCTCTCTGTATTTTTAATTCAATCATTACAGAATTACGAAAAAGAATATGATTCGAAAGACAAAACCATTTATTCAACAACATCTACGAGTTTGCGAAGTTTCTTTTTGGTGTTCATTCAATAATTTTGTTCACAGGCGCCCTGACATTCACTTTACCCCATATGTGATACAAGCTTGCATCTTGGACATGCTAAAACATTTTATATTTATGGCTAACTCCAATAAAACTACTCAAATAATTACTAAAATTTTCAAATCGGCTGGAGAAACGTTACAATATTCAAGAGCTTGAGAACAATGCTTTCAATAGCAGAAACTGCAACCTCTCTCTCTCTCTCTCTCTCTCTCTCTCTCTCTCTCTCTCTCTCTCTCTTGTCAAGTAATCTCATTCAACTGCAAATGATCTTCCTCATACGGCAAATGATCCTCCTCATACGATAAAATTACGACAAAAGGCAAAGCAAGAAAGTTGAGGCAGGCATTTGTGGGTGGGGGAGCAAAGTACCTTAAAGATCACAATTGCAGTAAGGAGAAGCGGAGTTGAGAGAGCATTTATTCATTCTACCACTCTCTGCTCCTCAATAACCTTCTTCGAAGAGTCATGGTTTTCCGACCGAATGAATCCAGTTTTATACAGTAGATCCAACTCATTGAAATATGTGCATACCTTACTTTTATCAGAACGCTTTGTAGAACCATTCTCCACGAGTCTTTTATAGTACTTGTTAATGTTATCCCATTTCTCTTTACACTTCTTTGCACTCCGGCTAAAGCCCATATTAGACATCCCAATGGCAACCTCCTCCCAAACAGAGTTTCTAGGACCCTTCGAATTGAACTTCTGACTCAGAGCAGCTCGAACTGTTATTAGAGCTTGTACTTCAGATTTCGGCCATCTCCTATTATTTGGGTCACGCTCGAAATCTTCTTGATTGGTACTTGGCCCATGCTTGAGCTCTTTTTGATTTTCTTGATTATAACTTGGGTCCCACTTGATATCTTCCTGACTTTGAATTTCACCTCCCCTTTTTCACAGGACGGGGTTTCTATTGGAACAGGGATACTGATTTCATGGCCCATCAAATTTTGAATGAAGGAAATGAGGGCTAGACTGCGTGATGTCTCCTGGGCTCTTTCTTCCCGTTCCCTCTTGGCCCTTTCGATCTCCTGCTGCTTCCAAGCTTCTTCTCTCATGAATCGCTCTTTTTCCTTCTTCTCTAATATCTCAATCATCTGTCTATGCAACTGTTCTTGCTTTTGCATTATGCTTCTCATCATACTTTCCACAAATGATTCTAGCTTTTCCCTTGTTCTTCTCTTCCTTTTCCTATTCGAGGGTTCCTGGATGGCTTCTGGTGATTCTTGGCCATCATCTGAAGATGAGCTGCAACCAAGAGAAAGGCAGTTATAATTTGGCTTTAAAGAATCGTGGTAAAGCACCTTGTAGGTACTAATCATGGTTTTGCAATCTGGGAATATAGTTCTTCAACAACACAAGTAGGTCATGTAGCTGAAATGTTAATCAAACAGTTCCATGGAGAGTTACCATTCTCAATTCTAAACACCACGAACTTGCTGCAATTGGTTCTATCACTCCATATGACAATTAGCACTGTTAAACAATAGCACACACAAAAAGCATCCATACTAAGATTCCTCACACTACCTTGGTGATAGCCTCACTAGCACTAACCACCAAGAGCCACAAAAGACGTAGCATCTCATTCTTCTGAATTCCCCTTTAACAGAATGAGAGTCCCTCTTGCATGAATCGAAAGTGGTGGCAATAAGTCAACTACAATTTACAACAGTACTTAGGAGTTATCCTCATGTCAGTATTTCCCATGGTGCCACAACTTCCATCCTTGATATGAGGGGTAAATTCAGAACATTTATAAAATCTACCACTACCATACCAAATAGGAATGAAAAATTCTCGATGTAAAGAAAAAAAGTTTTTCTGCATTTTTGTTACTGCAAGGGAAACTCCATGCCCACATAGATGGCCCTCAAGGTCCAAAAAACATGGGTGCCAACAATATGGAAAGTAGTGGACCCCTGCTATAGGGGCTGCCTAAACATCATTTCGACTCTTAAAGTCTGATTTCCATACAGCAAATAACTCAAGCTGGCGGACTCAGCACATAAACTGGCTTGGTGCCTAGGCACCTAAGGCCGGGTTAACATTAACCATACTAACACCAAGTCAACCTAACCATGAAAACTCATGGCGAACAATCGCGTTCCAAATCTTTTGGATGAATGCTATAGCATCTTCACTTTGTCATAACCATCCATAGAAGTGGCGAACTTGCAAAAGAGAAGTTAACCATTGAGACAACATGAAGCAAGTGCCACTCGAATCGCTTCCTTGATCTCATTTTTGTCAACATATGAAATCCGCTACTAATCAAATCAAGCACGTCTACTACAAAATGGCATGCAAACATACTTATATACTCCCTCTATCCTAAAAGAATACTCCCATTTGAAAATTTCAAAGTCATAATTTTTAGAAATGAGACTACTTTTTTGGAGCATACTTTTTTTTTTTTTTGGGGGGGGGGACGAAGGGAGTATAAATTACCAAAACCATTAAAATGATTAGATTCTAAAGCTACATTCATATTTTTTCATTAACTCAAAGAATCTAAAACCCGAAAAACATAGTTCACTCTTTCTAGTTTCATTCCAAATGGTAGGTGATGACGCATAATCGGTCGAGCTGAACTCCCATTCGAGGGGTATGGACAGCTCGCCTCGACTAGGGCCACAAGGTCTACCCGCTCCATGGTAGCGGGTTTGTGCTCTTCCTCATGTGAAACCGCTCGACTCGAAGGCGCGGCTGGATCGACCTGACCTCAGGGATATAGTCTTTGGGCAAGGGACATGAGTCCAACCAACTAGGCTAGCCTAGTTGGTTGGTACTCATGTCCCTTCCCAGAGTCCAGCGATGGTAAACCCGAGCTCAGGTTTCGGGATGTGAGGAGGCAAACCGCGGCCATGGTGCGGGTAGACCCCTGTGGCCCTAGTCGAGGCGAGCTGTCCATACCCCTCGAATGGGAGTTCAGCTCGACCGATTATGCGTCATCAGTAGGCATTAAAATTTTGAAAAAACAATATGTTAGTATCCACACACATGAGAGCGCACACACACAAAGTTTTTCACTTAACCAAGGAATCTAAACAGACGCACACACACAACCACACATACACTTTTATCGCATAATCAAAGCATCCAAAAATACACACACACTTTATCACATAATCAAAGCATCCAAAAATACACACATACACATATATTATCAATGCATCTGAAAAGACACACACATACACTTTTATCACTTAATCAAGGAATATAAATAACAAGTTTGTACAATTGAAATTTACCTTAGTTCAGCCTCAAACTTCTGACCTTGAGCTAGTAACTTGTTACACTCAACACCCACCAAAGAGCAAGTATTTTCAAGACTAACCCCAACGATTTCCGGCAAGGCACAACTCCCAAGGTAACCCCGACCACCACTAGACTCAGCTCCTCCCTTACCCTCACTCTGTTTCTCCCTCGACGGCTGATTCAAGAAGCCTAATTCTTGCACCGGTTGTCCATAACAGCTCATCATGGCGCCGTCGAGACCTCCGTTTGTAGGATCTGAAAACTCCGCTGAGTTGCGGCCGTTGCACCTGATTGGACGGAGCTTCTGCGGTGGAGGCTGAGGGCGGTGTTGGGTGAAAATCCCCGGTGGGTGATCGTCTGAGGGTGTATTCGGGAAGTGGGTTAAGTTGTCGGGGTAAAGAACAACGTCGGTAGGCATTCGACGGTCGCCGGTAAAGACTTCCATTTAGGTGGGAGGTAAAAAGTAAAGCGGCGGGAGGCCTTTTGAGATTGGGTGAAATGAGGCTTGGTAAATGGTGGTAGTAAATTGGGGTAATTGAAAGATTGCCCCTCTACTTGTCTCCTATTTACTATATTACCAACCTATCAAGAGCACTAGAGCACACATTAATTGCCCATCTCACAAATAACTTTACAAAGTGTTGCTAACAAATGTCAGCTTGTTTTGTATGGTTTATTTTGTGGTTCATCATTTTTTTTTTCCGTAGTTTTGTAATTAAATTAAAAAAAAAAGAGAGAGAGAGACAAAGATAAAGAGAAAAAATATATATATATATATATATATATATCACGAACTATAAAACACGCTGCATACCCAATGCAGCCTTAGTATAGAATGTTAACGAGATCAATATTTGCCCTAGTGGATAAGACTTAGTTTATCTATATTTTTTTTTTAAAAAAATTTTAGTGTTCTAAGGAGGCGTGAGAAGGGATCGAACTTGAGACCTCACACATTGTAAAATATCAACTCTACCACTAAGTCCCTCTTAAAAACACTTAATCTACCTACATGTATTAGGAAATTATCTACGTAAGTATCAACACTTATATTGATTGTTAAAGTAAATACTCCATTTGAATTTTTAATAAGTGCCTTACGACAAATCCATTTTTAAGGCAAAGGCGCTAAACGCAGCCCCCGGGCGAAATTACTAACTTGACATTTTTCCTATTTTAAAAAATTAACCTAAATTTATAGGGGGGGCTGTAAATTTTTAAAATTTAGGGGGCAATTGTAATTTTAGGTTAATTTTTTAAAATAGAGAAAATGACAAGTTAGTAATTTTGTCGGGGCTGCGTTAAGCGCTTCCCTTTTAAGTAGACATGCACATACGAATACGGTTAAAACGGTTCAAACTGTGAATCGTTTGAACCGTAAACCATCACGTCATCAAACCGTTGATTACGAGTAGCAGGCGGTTCAACGGCTCGGTTTCGGTTCACACAAACTTGAACCTTTGAACCGCTGATTTTGAACCGTGAACCGTTGAACCGCCGGTTCAAATGGTCAGAATTCAAAAAAAAATGTAAAAATGATCTTGGCCGTTGATAATGAAAGATCGGATGGTAGCTATTATGTGTCGTTGATGCAACGGTCAAGTGACCGTTTTGGGCTAAATATTTAAAAAAAAAAATTCATCTTTTCTCGACCTATAAATATCCACTTCATCTCTTCATTTTTTTTTCCCACTCCATCTCTTCATTTTCCCCCACTCCATCTCTCTTATTCTCTCAAGTTCTATACTCTCAAGTCTCAAGTCTCAAGTCTCAAGTCTCAAATCTCTTCATCTCTCAAGTGATCAAGTCTCAAAACTCAAAAGCTTCCAATTTTCAATTTTACAAGTAAGTTTATTTATTAATTATTATTAAAATCATTTTTATTTTTCAATAATAATTAACTACTATATTTTTTTTATTAAATACATTTTTTATTTATTTTTCTATACTAATTCTCTCAATTTTATAAATTATTTTATACTTATTATACTTACTATAAATTATTAATTACTTCTATACTTACTATAAAATTATTTTATACATTCTATAAATTATTAATTACTTCTATATTTACAATAAATTATTTCTACATTCTATAAATTATTTTTATATTTTATAAATTATATTTATAATTATATTACAAAAAAAATGTCTTCTTCTCGATCCACCGCAAAGGGCAAGGGCAAGACAACTATGCAACCACCGTTCGAGGAATTAAGCGATGAAAAATATGATGTAAACAATTCATTAGGTGAGGGAGAGCAAATTTCCTCCGAAGTGAATCCTCGTACTCACGAGAGTCAAACTCAAAGTGAAGTTTGAAAATGTTGAGGTCGAGGTGGTGGTCGTCGAGGTAGAACAACGGGAAGATCCGATGTTATGACTGTGCACTTTACAAAGACACATATTGAAGGTTCAAATTTTATAGTCAAATGCAACTATTACACAAGCGAATATTTTCTTCAAAACTGAAAATAGATACGGGACGTATAGTTGATACATCCAAATTAAGCATCCTGAGAAGGTTGGAATCGATCAAGGTCAAACACAACTCCAAACGGGATCATAGGTACGTCTTCTAATCTATTTAAATTTAGTGATGTTGTGTATAGAAAATAAATGACTTATTTTGTGAGTTCTACGGGACAACCTTTTAATTTTGCAAATAATTCATCTTGTGAGCGACTTGCACAATTGTCTTTGAACCCCGCTGCTAGACAAATTCATAGAAATATGCTTACTCGAGACATAAAAGCTAGAGTTTTTGAAGGTAAAAAAATCTTAATTAATATGTTTTTAGATTTACTAAATAAAGTTTAAATATGTGCCGATATTTGGAATAATCATTGGCAAATGCATAATTATATAGGAATTACATGTCATTGGATTGATAATTCATATACGATTCAAAAATGATTAATTGCATTTAGAGAGTTTTATATTGTACATAATGCACGTAATATTTCAGTTAAAATATTAAAAATTTTACAAGAATATTGTTTAATTAATAAAATATTTTCAATTGGATTTGATAATGATACAAATAATACTGCTACTTTACTATCTCTCATTGAAATTTCTAAAACATTAATTGGTGGTAAATTTTTTCATGTTAGATGTATATGTCATATTTTAAATTTGTGTGTGCAAGATGGTTTAAATATTTTACGTGATGAAATATGGCCAATTAGGGAAATTATTTCTTATTTGAAGAGACATCCAAATATTACAAAAAAATTAGCTAAATTTTGTATAACTAATAACATTGAACCTAAAAGATTTTTCGTGGATGTTCCAAACCAATGAAATTTCACTTATAAAATGTTAAATGAATCTTATGAATGGTGGGAACTATTGTGTGCATTTTTTCAACAGATAGAACATCATATCACTTTATTTGCTCATCAACGGGATGCTTGTGAAAATTTAAAGCTAATTTTGAAAGTTTTTAACGATGGTACCTCTCAATTATCCGGTTCTTATTTTCTTACTTCCGTATTAGTTTTATAAAATTGTGCTAAAATTATTTATATATTCTTGCATTTTAAAGATTGTCTAGTTTTAGGTGAATGTATTGGTCAATGGCTAAAGTATTTTTGCACATTCCACAATTATTTTTAGTAGCTAAACTATTAGAACCTAGGATAAGACAAGATGGTTTAGAAGACATAGTTACGTATTATTATTAAAATTTATTCCCCGATGGCATTGACTTATTTTTAACCGAACCTACCCCAAAAGCAAGTGATGTTGTAAATGAAGCTAAAAATTATTTATATGATATTTTTAAATAATATAACGCAATTTATGATAAAAATGTATTAGTAGTACTAGTCAAATTAGTGATGACCCATTTAATTGGGTAAATAATTATGTAAATTTAAGAACTAAAAAACGTGCACGAGACGATTCTAATACTATTGAACTTGATATATATTTAACAACTACTTTTGGGCATATAGATAATTTTGACATTTTAAAGTGGTGGGCACGAATGATCCAAAATTATCCTATTGTATCGTTGATTGCAAAGGAAGTCCTAGCTTCTCCCGCCTCAATCGTCGCTGTAGACACGTATTTAGTGTGAGAGGGTATGTTTTGGATGAAAGAAGGTCAATATTGAACGTTGTTAATTTAGAAAATTAACTATTATTGGGTGATTGGGTTAAGGCATAAGAGCGAACATAAGAAAAGCTATTAAGTAGTTCCGAGGAGGAGAATTACATTGATGAGAATTCAAGGAGCGATTGAACTACGCCGCTCCATGAGGTAAGTTAATTGTAATTTTTAGATTAGAATTTTTTATTCATAGATTAGATTTTTTATTTATTGAACAAATTGTAAATTAGAGGTAAGACTCCTTTGGCAAAGTTCATTGGTTGTCCCTATACATGCACAAACGGTTCGGAACCGGTAGTTCGAACCAGAACGGAACCGAACTAGCTAAAAAACCACATAAATTGGAACCGAAGAATCGGAACCGTCCCCAAACTGGAACCGGTTACACGGTTCGGTTTCGATTTCCAATTTATCAAAACCGTGAACCGCCGATTCCAAACCGACTTAAACGTAAAAAACTATGAAAAATCGCCAAAATTAAATTTTCAAAATTTGAAATTGCCTTATTTTACTCTATAATTTTAAAGATGTAAAGTATAAAAAATTCAAGAAAAAATACTTTGTACAAAATTTAAAGATGGAATTATTAAAAAAATTAAAAATCATGGTTCGAAGCTGGGCCGTAACCGTGATTTACCGATTCGGGTAAGGTTTGTTGTCCCATGATTTTTAAAAGCGCCTTCGAACCGTTTGCGTATGTTTACATAGCCCCGATAAAAATCATCAATAAGAGCGTATCAAGTAAGTTTACGAGCCCTTCTGTTTATTTATTTTCTTTTTGAAAACATAAGAACACTAAAATTAAAAGGTAAAACTAAAATAATTGTCTGTGGCTTTCGACACTCTATTTCTATAGATTTGATTATTTGTAATTTGTTACAATAGGTTTTCTATGAAAATTTTGATATTTTGTTTTACCAATAGCATGATTCTATAAGAAGACGATTATGTAAACCGTATATAGACAATTCACCCTACATAACTCATTGATAACTCAACCTTTACTAAACATTTGCTATGGTATAACAAAAATATTAAGTTTGTATATGTTTTATTTTAAATGTTTTAATCTTTCCTTATAAATACGTTTGGGATATCACTTCAATACACGTTTAGCGTTTTAAAACTAAAATTATTTTAAAGTGTAAAACCTTAGAAATTGAAACACATTTTTGCAAATAAGATCTCTTCCACTCTAAGTGTATATTATAAATTAATCTAAGACACTTCGTTTACTATATTATTAAAGTGTACCTTAGAAATTAAATTAAGACTCTTCCACTATATTTATAGTAAAGTAACTCCTTATATATTTTTTTGTACTCCCTCCGTTCCTAAATAATTGTTCTTTTCCTTCTTTGTTTGTTTTTGTTTAAGTAAAATTGTCATGTTTCTAAATTTTTCTTTTTTTAGAAAACACTTTACCATTACTTTTTTTTCTTACTTTAGTTGTGACCACATGTGCAAGGATTTTAAAGAAAATTACATATTATACCAGTATTTATAATAGAGTCAATTAATTTTACTTAATTTGTGTGCCCAATAAAATAGAACGATTATTTAGAATGGATTGAGTAGTTTATTAAGAAGATATACAGTATTCATATGACAATATCAAAGAAACTTTAGATATTGAGTTAGGAAGCATAAACATCTATGTAATTAATAAATCTATAAAAGGTCTAAATGGTTCGATGAACGTCACCAAAGTAAAAAAAATATGTATAGACTCCCCGAAATTCCTCATGTGTGAATGTGTAAAGTCTCGCTCGCCTTCCATATATAAAAGTAGCCCTTCAATTACTTTGGCAAGCAAAGGATTTAATGAAAATCATAAGCAATTGGTCTTTTTAAGATAACTAAATTAAGGAAGAAACAACAAAAAAACTAGTGTTGGTGTTAGTCGCATTTGAAACAACTATAATTCATGAATTGATGAGTGTTGATTTTATTGTGATAGATAAAAAAGGTGCATGCTCATATCCCTCGACCATATTATTTCAATGGTTTTATTTTGTGTTGCCCTAATTTTCTATATTTTTTAAATGTCATATAACATGATGCAACGTGTTGCAGTATAAAGATTAGGTACACGTGACTTCACTGAATTGATGAGCAGCGATGTTTGTTAAAAACAAACAAAAACTAGTTGGTTGTTGAAGTCCATCAAATTGGTTCTCCTTCCATATATTCCACAAGATATTTTTAGATTATAGAATAAAATGCACCAAATATACTTTTCCATAATAAAAAAAAACATCTATGTACTATGTTTTTTTTTTTTTTTGGTCTATGTACAATTTTTATCGCATTCATTCAGACTATCCCTCCGACCACCTTTTTTCCTTAAATGTTCGTTATCTTTGACATGTTCCCTTCATGAGATCTTTTTAAGGGAGTATTTTTGGTTGTGCAATCTTTTCTCTTAAAGACGAAACTATCATTATCTATCTCATCATGTACTTTTAAAACTAGGTGTAAGGGTGTTTTAGTAATTAAGTAAATTGTACTTTCATTAAGTTTCTTCTTTCTTTCAACATCTACCCTTGCCATCACAGCACTACCGTCACCATCCACCAACAGTTGCCGATACCATTGGCAGCATACAGCCGAGGAAATCAACGCCTGGCCTGGGCTGACATTGGCAACGTGACAGAGACAATGTACTTGATGGAGGTAAAAACATGTTGCGGTTCGGTGATAAGGGTTTTAAAGAAAGAAAAATAAGGGGTGGAGGAGAGGGGGCAAGGTAGTTGGATTTGGTAATCCCTAATTCTCGATCGCCATGGTCGCCACTACCACTTAAGGCATCCATCCTCCTAACACAACCAATTTTCTCTCTCCTTCGTATGTATACAAAACAAACGGAGCCTTAAAATGAAACTAACTAAACTTAAAAATGAAAAAATCAAAATGAACGGAGTATTACCAATGGATTAGTCAAACTTGGAAATTCAAAAAATTTCAAAACCCTACACTTTTTACAGCAGAGTAAGTTATCAAAGTTAAATTCCGCATCACAGACACATGCTATTTTACTAGTACAATATATTTTATTTTGATTGATCGAAGAGAAGACGTTGTCATCTTCCTACTTACATGAAAAACAAAAGGTTACACTATATCACCCGAAATGAGGTGAAATAAAGATTTTTTAAGAAAAAATTCTTACTAAATGAACATATTTTTATGAATAAAAACGTGTTTTATCCATCCCAAAAAAAATATTCTAATTTAGCAAGTCAATCTTCTAGGATGGTAAATTTACTTGCTTGTTCGTTCTTGAAATCACACTATAATTGTATTACTCCCTCCGTCTCCAAAAAATGTTTTTTTTATTTGTCCCAAAAAAAAATTTAATTTCTAAAAAAAATAAAATAAAATTATAGTGTAACATTTTGCAGATACAAGCATTTAAAACAATATCTTCAAATGATTTGACTCATCAAATAAAACTATTTTTTTGAAATAGAGAGAGTACTATTTTAATAAATGCGACTACTTTTTAAAACAAACTATATATAAGTGAGAGACTATTTCTTAAGACGGAGAACTTATTTTTAAAAAAAACATGCTAACAAATATTCTAAATATTACTCACTCCGTCCCTAAATTATTGTCTTTCTTTTTATTTTTGTCCGTCCTTAAATAATTGTCTTATTTGAAACTTTTATTTTAGAACATTACTTTTACTATTTTATCTTTACTTTTTTTTTTACTTTAATTATAGGCTATATGTACATAAGTATTAAAAAAATAACACACTATATTAATATTAATAATTAAATTAATTATTTTTTTTAAGTCAAATAAAATAATAATTTAGGAACTGAAGTATAAAAGATAGTACGAGTAAATAATTAAATAAATAGTATTACTTGGCGTGCGAATTCTTTTGCACCCCTTGCCTTTCTTCCACCGCCACAAACTCAAAAACTTTCCCAGTCGAAACAAGCATACAGTTTCTTTTTTTAACGCAGGTAAATGCCATAAATCTCTTCTTTTGATTTACTTAGCATTCAATTTATTTAGAGCACTGCTAAATCACACCCCCAAAACATACTATGATCACGATTCACACATATGTAAACACATGATTATGTAATTTCACTTGGAGACAGAAAGAGAGAAAAATGATAATCAGATCTCTCCCCAGACCATCATTACTCCGCCTATGTTGTTTCACCACCACCAGAAATCTTTCCTTCCATTCAAATTTAGACCTTCCCTTCTTTCCTCTCCGGCCAGACCCACCTGCCGGAGGTTGTTCTTATTTCTTGATTCCACCCCACCAATCAATCATTCAATAACTATTTATCATCCAATTCTTCAATTGCGTTCTCTAATTTCTGGTCTATTTCGTGTTCTTTCAGTCAAATTGAAGATTAGATTGACGAACCATCTCGCAATTCGATCCATGTCGTCCTTGCCGACTGCGTTGACTGAGAAAGCAGTTGATAATTTGTTGACTGCAACAGAGGATGACCATGGTGGTGTCATTGTTGAAATGACTACTGGCCCCTTGGAACCAAGTGTATTTACTTCTTTGCTTAGAGCTTCTCTTTCCCATTGGAAACAACAGGTGAATGTTCAGTTTTCCCATTCCAAGTTCCAATCTTTGTTTTTACTACCTCCATCCCTCGGCACACAAAAGAGATTCGTTGCAAAAGTCAAACTTCTTAGTGTCGTACTTTTTTAATTCTATTGTTTTCTTCGAATTGTACTAAATTGACACGTTAGAGAAATATTGTGTTTTGGAAAAGAGAGAAAGAAGATGAAGAAATAATGAAAATTTATAGTTTAAATCTGGAAATGCTGACTCTATTTTGTTTTGGACAAACCAAAAGGAAAGTATGACTTGTTTTTTGGGATGGAGGGAATACTTTGAAAGTTTTACCTATTGCTTTAACCGAGGAACTATTGAGGTCCATCAAGTGTTGCAACTATTGCAGTGAAAGTCATAGTCTTTGGTGCAAATGTGGGATAATCAAAACTCTATTGACTGCTCGTTGCTTTTCTTAGTGTATAATATGCAGGATTTAGTGATTATACTTACCAGTATGCATGAATTCAGGAAAAAGACATGATTTTTATTAGAAGTTGCAAATTTATTTGCGCATTCATTCCCCAAAAATAAGGTTTTGATTTCTCATGATGAATATAACTGCAAAGAATAAGAATTCATATGACTAAGCCCCAAAGACATTAAGATGCGCAGCATTTTATATATTGATGGTTTCTATTAATAAGAGATAATGTTTGACAGTAGCATACGTTATTATGTTGTCCTTGGATGTAATATATAATAGGAGTTGGCCAGAATCTGAGTGTCTGCATTACCACTAAATAAGTTGTAAGCGATTGCAAACTCCTCACCCAAGGGTGTTTTCAGTTTTGTAGTGTGTTCATAACTACTGGCTAATAAGCAGCTCATAAACAACTTGATTGAAGGTTTCATATACGTTGACTATGCTTGACTTTTCATGGTGGACAGAAATTTTGGGACATACAGAAATAGAAAAGTGGCATAAATTTTGGGATTGAGCGAGTCTTTGCTAATCATATTTCTGACTTGCAACTTAGAATTTGGGCTGTGGCTAAAAGGCAGGAGTTGGTCTCCATAACACTTAGCATATTATAAGCAACTCTCTCTCTCTCTCTCTCTCTCTCTCTCTCTCTCTCTCTCTCTCTCTCAAGCACACTGTTTTTTTTTTAAACAAATTTGTATAAAGTAATATTTTTTGCTCTTTTCACTAAACATCTCGGTGAATATTTTTGCAGGGTAAGAAGGGCGTTTGGATCAAAGTACCTATCGAGCTTGTAAATCTTGTTGAACCAGCGGTTAAGGTGACCTGTTTGCTTGAATATAAATTATCATATGCGAAGCTCGCCCCAAGTATATTAAGTGGCTGCATTTGGTTTAATTAATTTGTAGAGACTGTTAATGCTTCCTTTCTGTTGATTTCCGCATGTTCATATCTTTCAATGGTAAATGATTGTTGATATCCATCTCTACATCAAGTTGATGTTAGACTTAACAGCAGAGATGTCATCTCTTTTTCACATGCCCTCGCTATGGTTGATGATTCCGTAGTTTTCTCTCATGGCTTTTCAGGAGGGCTTCTATTATCACCATGCAGAGCCAAAGTACTTGATGCTTGTATATTGGATTCCTGAAACTGCTAATACTTTGCCTGTAAATGCCTCTCATCGAGTGGGCATTGGTGCTTTCGTGATGAACGAAAATGGAGAGGTACTTCTATTGTTTTTTATAAATACCCCCCATCCCAAAAAAAGAGTTGCATTTGACCGGTCAAACTTTTTAATTTGTACTTATATATACTTCAACTAAATTGCATTAAAACTAGTTTTTGGGATGGAGAGAGTAACTATTCTGATTTTTAACGGTGATTAGTATTTGGATAATTGCCTCAAAAGGGAACTAACTTAGGCAAAATGTAAAGCAAAGGAGATAAAGATCACAATCCAAGTTTCTAAGTTTAAAACTTTCAATTCCAATAATAAGTGAATCTTTAAATATCTTTTTGTTTTGATTGTCTATTTACTATTATACCCTTACATTTTCAAATATAGCCCTTTCATGCAGAAAACTTTTATTCTTGTATCTTTTCACTTTCATTTGTATTCACCTTATACCCCAGTATGACCTCTAATAACTTAGATCATATTATAAGTCTTCATACATAAATTCTTAGTAGAGTCAAACTTTTGCAAGAAAGTCAATCTAAAAGAGACATAGAATTAAAAAATAATTTAGAATCAGTACATAATAACATAGAAACTTAAGAAAGGCATATAAATATTGTTAATAATAGAATAAATTATTTAGAAGAACAAATAACTATAATAATTGACACTCTTACAGAAGTTAAAGAAATAGCTCTTAGTTAAAGGAGCAGTAGTGATCATAATTATATATCAACTCTTATTTCTAGCAAGTATACGCTTGAGGAATTAATAGGACTTTTGGATTACTATTTTACATCAAAATATCAAGTTCTGGTTAGAAAGAATAATACAATTTTGGAATTTTTACTCTCTCTTCATAAACAGGTAGCAAAATTTTAGTTAAACCAGAACCAACAACTTCGACCTTCTGCTCAGAAAGGTGATTTAGAAGATTTACTTTTTAATTCTTGCAACTAAAATATAAGACATATGATACCCCAAGTCCATCGACTTGCAGGTTTTAACCATGGCCTCCTTATCTTCTAAGAGGCTTCATATAATTTGAGGAAGTCATTTAGATAAGAATTTTAGAAAGAAAGATAGATGTGTTCTTAAAATAGAATCTGTGGTTGATATAGAAACTCAATTAGAAAGTTTTATGACTAACAAACTTTTGTCTAATTAACCCTAGATTTTTTTATAAAAATAATGAACTTAGTGATAAAATCATAGGGAAAGCTCAACTGCGTCAGCATTAAAGAGAAGAGTCCGTCTCTTCTACTCAGTCTAATGATGAAGTTTTAGTAGAACTAGTTAACAAAGAGTCCTACGAGCTAATTAAGTATCCGGAAATGCTTAGAACTCATTTAGGAATGATAGTTGTTGGAGTCAAAGGACTTATTACAGATAGTGTAAGAGTAGCATCCTTGATATTAGATGGATCGAGCAACCTCGAGCCATTATTGGAAGTAGTGAAATTGGCATGAATCAAAATGGTGTATTCATCTAACTTCATGATCAATACCAAAGAATTTTACAAATACATTAGGATAGGAATCATGACGAAAGGATACGAAACATTTCTTAGAGAGTGAAATTTATTACTTAGCATAGGATTTATAGGAAAGCTTGCTAATACTAGCAAAACTAGGTATAATCTAGATCTTGATCAGACTGTAGAAATGATGGGTTTCGAAGGAAATGAGTGTGTAAAATCTGTTAACTTCACTCTAGAAATCAATGCAGGAACTGAATGATAAGCCTTTACTCAAACCAAGAAATAGTTTTATATCATTTAATGGACGAGGCATTACTAATATTAGGTTTGGAGATTATCAGCAAATTGATCATAACCAAGAAACTAGAAACTGACTTCAACTCTTCTAATGATTTGGATAGCGATTTAGAAGTTGTTAAAATGTTAATTAATCTTTCAGAAGAATATAGCCTTAAAGATATTATAGATTTATTAGGTATCGAGTATGATAAACTAGATGATGACATTGAAAATATTTACATATAAGTCTTTAATGACATTAGAGAAGGTAAGATAGAACCTAGAGAGATTTTTAAATTTAATAGTCCTCGTAATTATCATTATTCAGAACAAACTCCAGGAGCCATTTTCATGGATGACATTGCTAGCTCCAGGCAATCCCAGAACTCTTATCCTCAATTTTAACCATTAGAACAAACTGATGGTATTGGCAACATTCCATTAGAAGAATCCACTACTCTCCTCAATAAAGAAAATGATACTAATGTTAAAGGAAGAGGAAAAGGATTCCCTCATAATAAGCAAGCCAACCTTTTGCCACCAGCAAATCAAGTTAGCATGCTCAATATCGCACATTAGCAACCCACAACTGTGGAAATCCATCCTTAATCAACATGTGGTAGCAATTGTTCGAGTTGTAAAGTCATTAGCTTTTGATCAAACCTCAGAACGAATGTGGGCTTATATGGAGTTATTCTTGGAAGAATCTATTAGGTATAGATACAAGTCTTGGAAGAAAAATTGTAAAGCAGATTTTAAATAGAAGTTGTCCTGGGATATAATGGCTACAACTTTACTTAAGTTAAATGTAGAATTGCAATAGGAGCCGACCCCATAGAGATATACTAATGTACAAGAAAGCACTTTAAAACAATTAGATCAACTTAGTATGTCTAAATGATATATATAGCCAAAAGCTAAAGTAGTGAGTGAAGGATAGCTTGTTATAATCCGTCCATGGAATTATTGATGTTGTGGATTGCTTCTTCGTCAAAATCATAATCATCATCAAGTCAATGTTGCCATCGTCCGAATTTTGATTGTGTAATGATTCATTATTAGTAGTACTCATTGAAGCAGGTGCAATGTCATTGTTGATGACATTTAGGTAGTGGTCCACAAGCTTATCTTGAATTGTATCATGTATCAATGCTACTCCCATTCTTAGCGTTTTATGACTTCAGATTTTTTGAATTTGATCTTCCTAAGAGATGAGCTTGCTCTGACAGGCTATCTTTTTCATACTGAATGATTTGACAAGAATAGTATAAGTACGCCAGTGTTCCTTTTTTTTTTTTTTTGGACTGAAACTGAGCAATCCCAATTGGAAGGATTACAAAGTAGTGGGTGACCATTTTGGTGGCTTACTATCTATATTTAAAATGTTGCATTCTGTGCTTGAACAAAAAATTGTTTATTTAAGGAGACTACAATCTTTTTTCCCAAATTGATCAGTTTGGAAATGTAGCTGACCAGTAAAACCATAATGAAGAAATGAATCGTGGTTTTCCTTCGAAAAGGCTTAAGACTGTAGAAATACATTTACCCCACTGGTAAAAGGTAAAAAACGGAGTATGCACGAGAGTGATAAACTCTCCTCTTTCTCTTCGATCCTTCCTTCCTTTATATCTTTGTTCAAAAGTAGGAGAAATGGTCAGTTCAGTACCAAACGATTACTTGAACAAATTTTCAAAGTTGTAATGATATAGGAAGATCCAAAGCATAGATTAGAGGCCTTTCCATTGCTTGGGACTATGAGTTTGATCAAAATTCAACTTGTTCCCAACTTCCCACCTGTGAGCGTCCTTTAGAAGAGAGTCCCTACTCTAGGTGCCAACTCATCTATAATATTTAAAGTATTTCCGGAGCTTTACCGCCTATTTTGAAGGAAAACACACTTCATTTCTACAGCTTTACTACTTGATTATGGTTTTATTGGTGAGCTACACTTCTTCAACCCTGTCCAAACTGATCAATTCAGAAAAAAATAATTTGCAGTCAATGTAAATAATCAGCTTTTTGTTCAAGGTACAAAATGTGTCATTTTAAATATACATAGTAAGCCACCAGTATGGATTTGATTCAATTTGGTTCAATCCTTCCTGTACAACATAATATTTTTTTTTACTTTGCCGTTTGCCCCAACGGCTTTGTTTTCCTATTGGAATAGCTTAGTTTCAATCAAACAACAGATCCGAAGCTGGCGTGCTTATACTATTGCTTGTCAAATCAATCAGCATGAAGAAGATAGCCTACCAGAGCAAGCTCATCTCTTAGCTGAAGATCCGATTAAAAAAAATGGAGTCTCGAGACACTCAGAATTGGAACAGCATTGACTTGGATGACATTTATGATTTTGACGAGAAAGCAATCCACAACATCAATTTTGCCTTCGAGGGATGATAACAAGCTGTGCTTTCACTCATTACTTTAGCCAAAAGCTAAAGAAAAGTTGTGACAACTCATTTCTATCTTCTCTTCGACCTCAATAATTTTGAGCACCTATGAAGAAAATAATCTACTTTTGATAAACATCTGTGAAAAATATACTTTAAAGATGTGACCTTATCTTCTCTGTCCGACCTCAAATTAGCACCCGTGAAGATAAAGGAATCTACTTTCTAGCAAAGAAGATAGAAATCACTTGTTCCGATAGCAGGTTTTCTAGCTTTTCCATTCTATATATAGAGAGCTTATTCTCAGTTGTAGACACGTTGGAATCAATCAAGAACACTATCTTGAGAACTAATTATACTCTAGAAGTAGCAACTCCTGTTCTTTTGTAAAATTTTCAGCAATCATTTGAAAGTAATAGCTAAGGTATGAATAGTGAGTAGTTTTTGGGTTCCCGAAAGGGACATGTCTGTATTATTAAATAAAAAATTCTGAATGAAGAAGCTTTTACTCTAGAATGAATGGTTGAGCCTTAATGATCTAAGTCTTACAAATCTGTCTACTTGTGGAAAAACTGTTTTGAATCTCAATATATGTTCTTTCTTTAACAAATTTTTGTTTCAGAAAATTCCTGAATCTGGATGCTCAGAAGTATACCCGATAAGCTCAAATTTATCGTTTAAAAATTATTTTTCTAGACCAAAAGGACCTGTGTATCCAAACAAGAACCTCTTAGGCCAAGGACAGACGTTAGGAAGAAGTAGTCACTAACTTGTGTGAGATTTTAAAAATGATTTTTATCAATTGATTTGATGTGAGTTTGGTGAGGACCTTGTTTGAAAGAGGAGGCGTTGACAGGTTTTGAAAAAACATAACAAAGTTTAAAGAATGTATAAGATAAGGATATTGGATTTCGAGAAGAATAAGAAAGAAAAAGATTCATTTTGTTTTTGATAGACTATTTATCTTTACATGATAGAGTATTGAGCAAGACTTTTACATCATCTTAATCAAAAACTCCTATACTTGTGCCTTTTATGTCAGTGGTACTTGCAAATGAGTAAAGCAATTTATGCTCGTTATAGTATCTTTTACTAAGTATTTATTTAATCAGAAATTCAGATCATGTAGACTCTAGATTTACACTCTATACTAGTAAAATTGAAATAGCTAGAAAGTAGTTTAAATAGCCTAGATCTTTAATTTCAATTAGTGCAATAGGTGCAGTAATTTTCCGCATATTTTTGTATATCTTACTATTATAATACTTGTGCTAAGCCAGTTACTCCCTCTGTTCCCACTGTTCTGAGCCAAGACAACATATTTGAAAAGTGTAATAGTTAAGGGATAAATAAGTACACTTGGAGTTGGTTAGAATTACAAAAATGCTTGAGCTTAAGCAAGATGCTTATATCATATTTTAAGGTTAAAGTTGTAAGGTGTCGGAGATTGTACGCATAATTTTTGAAAGTGGATTCTTCAAGTGTACAATGTACATCCATAAATGGAATAGTGGACACTTTGCATGAAAATGAGGGAGTATAAATTTTGAAAATTAGTTATATTGGACCCATTTTGGTATCAGAGCCTAAGCCTAGTTTTTGTTTATTATTTTTCTTAGAACATAAATAGTTTATATAATAGTTATCTTTAACTTTATAGTAGTTAGTCCATCATAGTTAGAGTGTTTGGGTAACATTCATTTCTTTAAGGTTCACTGTGTTGCTTTCAGAATTTTAGTGTGTCCATGAGTATAAGTACTTAGAGGGAAAATTGGGTATCACCACTTGTTTTCCCCCAGTTGGAATGACAACCTTCATTTCATTTATTTTATAAGTTCACTAGTCAAGTCCCTCCACTTTTACTAACAATCCCATTAGTATTTAGTTGATCCTAGCTGAAATTGTCAGTGGGCCTGCAAGTTGTTTAATTGATGATGACCATTGCTCCTAACCTAGAAGGTGAATTAGTTCTGATAGTATTGCACTGGTGCTTGTATTATTTCAATTGTGGGCCATGTTTATTCAGGTATTTGTTCCTCCAAATCTGTGAATGTCGCAGATCACTATATGGTGACTAGAATTCCTATGTTCTGTATATTGTTCTTCTCACAGCATGTAATATCAAACTAGTGAAAAATTGGACACTAAAACAGTTTAGAATGCATTGGCGCTATACTTAATTAGTGTGCTGTTTATTTTGAAAAGCGTTCGATGAAATCAATTGGAACGTGCTTTTATAGGTGTTAGTGGTGCAAGAGAAGAGTGGGAAATTCCGTGGGTCCGGCATATGGAAGTTCCCTACAGGAGTTGTTGATGAGGTACGTTCATCTGGTAAGTTCTTCATCACAGCTACAAAAACTGCGTGGTGAAAACATTCAGTACTTCCATAACACCCTTTTAAACAGGGTGAGGATATTTGTGACGCTGCTGTAAGAGAAGTAAAAGAAGAGACCGGAGTAAGTGATAAAATATTTTCATTTTGTTTGTTTCATGTCTGTTAATGCTTGATGATGATGTTGAAGTTATCATATTTTTTTGATGCTTCAGATTGTTGCAAAATTTGTGGAAATACTAGGCTTCAGGTACGAGGTTTCTTAAAAATCACTCACTTTGTCTGCTGAAAGTGTCCTATGTACTTCCTATTTTGGGACCTTCCACTTAAGGTGTCATGCTTTAGAATCCAAACACATAAAAGTTTATGAAATTCCAATTTTACTGTTGTTGCATTGAGCTTTAAGTTTTGGAAATTATTTTAATTTTTTGAAATTAAGGGTATTTATGGAAAATTATTCCATTCTTAAAAAATGTTTTGAATTTCACACGTGCAGATGGGCGGGAGTAATTACAAATTCGTTTGAATTGTTGGAATATGTTTCTTTTTAATGTATACATGTTTAAGGAGTTTCTTGTTTGAGTATCTGGTGTGAGTCACTTATTTTTGCAGACAAAGCCACAAGTCATTCTTCGAGAAGTCAGATTTATTCTTTATGTGCATGTTGCAACCCTTGTCCTTTGACATCCAGAAGCAGGAATCTGAAATTGAGGCGGCTGAGGTTAGTTTTGGCGAAAGATCTATTTGGATGATACATATTGTTTACGATTTTCTTTTGTATCAATTTTAATCTATCTGCAGATACTAAATTTAAAAGATTTTGTGATAAAAAAAAACCCCTTTTGTGGTTGCTTCCCATCTGCAGTGGATGTCGTTTGAGAAATATGCAGCTCAACCTTTTGTCCAGAAACACGAGCTTCTCAAGTATATAGTTGACATATGCGTGGCGAAGAGAGATAAGAAGTATTCTGGATTCACTCCAGTGCCTACAGTGTCGAGTTTTTCTAATGAAAAGAGCTTCTTGTATTTGAATACGCAGAGCCTCAATTCTTCCTAAAATTTGGTTTTCTGCATATCAAATTTCATTGACATTTTCATTTCTCTCATTGTATTTAACATATAAGTTGAAGTTTTGAACTAATACTCATCCAGGGGAACCTGAATAAATCTCTCTCTCTCTCTCTCTCTCTCTCTCTCTCTCTCTCTCTCTCTCTCTCACACACACACACACACACACACACAACTATTGTACAGTATGTTGATTAGCAATTTAGTCGGTTGAACTACATTACCAATTCTCGCGACATCAGCACTAGCTATCGGTGTTGTCCGTGAAGTTCTTAGCACTCTAAGATATAGTAATGCTAGAGTCACTTAATGAATACTTAATTTTGTGTACAAAATAATGTGACATCCTATGTGTTATTTTATTTGATATTTTATGGGCTCCGCTATCCTGTATTTAGGCGGGAAAAACGTGACAGCTGTGAATTTTGTTTTAGTTGTACTAGTTAATAGATGCAAGGTTTGCCAAAATGGTTGTGGAGTTGAAGAAGTCAATACAACTGTTATTGCATTATTTGCTCTGGCAAAAAGAAGACTATGTTTACTAGAGAGCTAGTAAGTTGAACATAATGTCTAAGCCCAAGTCGAACGACGAGGGCATGAGCTTCCATTAAAGCAAGAGTAGCCTCTGAATCTGATGGATGCACAAGGATAAGAATCATAAGATGCTTGAGGTGAGGGCTTCACTCTCAGGACCATTTTAGCATAGCTTCACCCATGAGGCCTTCATGATCAGCATAGGCTGTCCATTGCACTCCAACAAGTTGTTTTTTTGGTGGCAAAATGTTAGAAAAAACCTTCTTATGGATATTTTCTGGAAGACGGATCTCCATGATCCGATCCACCGTGTGTTGGTGGGCTGAGCTGTGAGAGAGTGGGGCTCCATCTTACGAACTAGGATCCGTAAGGCGGTCTCAATGGTGATCCAAGAAACTGCATTTTGCTAAGGTATAGAATCACATAATCAAAACAATGATACTTTTTATTTTTTTTTTTCTCTTTAAAGAGGATCAATAATGGCTCTCCACTTCTCTGTTGTATGTGAAACGTCTTACCATATAAGCCGCACTTCGTTGTCCAAAACAACGATACATAAGATATATATTATACACTAGTAATTCACATTTTATGTGTTTTTCAAATATTAAAAAAATGTATTCGCGTCTTTTAAATTTATTTTGGTTATCATCCAATCTTATAGTTTGAAATAAAAATTGATCAATTTGGTATCAAAAACCATAATTTTCGCTTACTACAAAGTCCAGGATATATGTAATAAGTGATAAGAAAATATTCCGAGTGTGATAATTATCAAATCAGTACATCCGAGAAGCAATTAATGTGATAATGTTGGACCTTCTTTGTTAGAAATCCAAATCAGATGGAGCCTATAGTCTGGGAAACTTGAATATCCTCTGCATCCCTGTCTGTTTAGTCAAGATCCTTACTAAGCTCATTAAGCTCAACTTTACATAAATTGAAGAATAAAAAGCTTGAAGCTGCTATCAGATGGTTTTGGTCAATCTTCCCTTGGAATGCAGGTGGCTGTCCTGTCATCAATATCATTATCGTACGTACGAAATATCTCAAAGTCAAGAAATTGTCAAATATGAATCATCTCAAGATCATATGAAATGTCAAATGAAACTGATGAAAGTTAAGAAACTGCCAAATATGAATTATCCCAAACAAAGAAACTGCTGTCACTAATTTGTACTAGTAGTATATATAGACTTGTATATATTCAAATGAAAGAAACCGTATATTTTTTGCTATGGATGATACTGTACAGATGGTGTACGTATTGAGAGGTCTAATTAACACATAAATGAAGGGGACAAAGTTATCTCGCAAATTCCAAATAACCTCTTTTACATTTTTTTTTTGACATTTCTGCAGGATGCCGATGGTTTGACATTGGTGAAGCAGAAAAGATAAGCTTGGATGGCAACTCAAAGGAAAGAGTGGATCCAGGAGGATTTCGTTTGAAAGGGAGGATGCATGGATATTAGCTCATTAGTTTGAAATGGCTTTAAGCTCAATATAGCTCGATCTTTAAGTATCTCAATTACTGTAATTGGTTACTTCGGATGGCTGGCTTGAGCTTTTTTCAACTATGTGAACTTTTGTAAGAATGTCTTCTTAATCACAATTTTATCCCTCATTTGAGTTATTTCTGAAACAGTATCATCAATAAGCGTCATGAAATCAATCGTTAGCCTATATCTTATTATGCTCATACATACGTGATCGTGACATCTTGGGTCAATTAGCTAGCTTGGATGATGCAATACGTTGATATACAATTAATAATATATAATGACAAAAACAACGAATTTCGATCGAAGAATCAACTTACTGCGTCGACGACGTACACTTGCATTGAGTGAGGATACAATCAATATATGGTGGCGGGCGTTTTGCAGGTAAGGATAGTTGGGGTTGGCTTGACTAAAAAGAGTTTTTTCTAGTTTATGCTTCTTCTTTAAGGCCAAAGGTTATGTATGCTTATGCTTCATAGTTAAGGGGGGTGGGTTTAAACGTTTGGATATTAATTAAAAGAATACTACGTAGAAGAAGATAAAAGTAGGCTACCAACCTTTTTTTTGGGCTATTACATTACATTACATTGCATACAATCCTGTTTACCTTCCTTTCCAACTTCCCAACTTCTTTCTTCCTTGTACCTCCTCTAGGTAATTAAAATTTCCCTTCTCCCCATTCTACCCCTCTATTTCTTCCTAAACTTCGTATTTGCCCTTTTCCTTTGTATTTTATTTTACCTTTTCGATATCAACTTATTTCTATTTTTCTTTAATTGTGAATACTACTAACATATCAACATCCAAGAAAAGCCACGAGAAAGAAATAAATAAATCTTGTAAAAAAATGATTGATGTCCATGCAAATATGTGACACGTACTTTCTATTTCTTGAAAACTTATATTTTCCCACTAGAATTAATGGAGAAAGAAAAAGAGGAAAATTTTAGGATCACAAATGTAGTCAAATACACATACATGTATAAAGTTATTTTTCAAGATTTCAACTCTGAGTTGGGTGCACGGCACTAGTCAAAGTTTAAGTAGGTATGAACCCACAAGGGAAAAGACAATGTCAATGTCTCAGGCAAAGGGTAAAAGCGTCATTTCACAAATGAAAATGGCAGATGAACCATGCACTAACCTTATATATAAAACCAAAGACGGTAGCTTTTCATTATCTTTCCGTTCCATCTTGCGTTGATTCAAAGTCTACAGACATACAGAAAGATGATGAATTATTTTCAACCCTGCAATAATCATCTTGTGAGCATTATGACCTTCACTTTCTTCTCCTTCTTCTTCCTTGTAGCTTCCGCAGCAGCAGCCACCGGGCGCGAGAACCCATTGGTGGAGCTCTCTAGCAGAGATTACTTAATAGAGTTGGCTGGTTATGGAGAGGAGAAGCTCTCCACTGTCATTGTTAGCGGCACAGTTCTGTGTAACTCTTGTTTGGATGGAAATTCCCATCGTCAACCACATCCTATTCGAGGTACGTAACGTTGTACATGTTTTTGTCGTCATTCTGTGCTCTCTGCGCTGCCTCTCCTCCTTTCTTGTTAGTAGTTATTAGCATGTTAATTGAGGTAGTTTCATTGAATTTGCAGGTGGGTTGGTGGCGGTTTCATGCCATGCTACCGGCAAGCCGACGAGGAAATCAAATTGGGTGCGAGGCATGACAGATGAATATGGAGAGTTCTTCCTTGATCTTCCTTCCCACCTCCATGCAATTCCAAACTTGGAAAAGAAGTGTATTGTTAAGATTCTTCAGCTACCAAAGAATTCTCCCTGCCACCGCGCTTTCACCGGCAAACACAAGGGGATAAAGTTAATATCATCAGGGAATGGCAGTCGCATGTACACGACCCAAGGGATTCATTTAACACCTAAATCTACGCAACCATGCATGCACAAATTAGGAAGAAAGGGAAAGAAGAGGGTTCATTCGTACTAAGGACCAATAGAAGACAAACGGGTAAAATAGTCTGCAGCATATTCTGATGGCGCTTCAGTCACAAAAGTGAGCTGTGGAATTCAATCCAGTTTCCTATTTTGCATCTGTGGGTTTGCGTGTATTTCTTTTCTTTTTCTTTTCTTTTGAGAGAGCAAGAGCGAGAGATGTACATATCAATAATTTTACCAGCCAAATGCTTTGTGTGCTTTGTGTGTGGGTTAATAGCTTGTACTGGATATACTATGTAACATACTCATCAATTCGATGGAGGACAATTTTTCATATGCTTGCTTCCCATGCATATTAAGTTCAAACATCTTGCGTATCTAAATTACAATACTATTGCTGAAGAGATGGCACTAAAAGTGATCCTTAGAACGTATTCTGAAACAAAAACAATGAACAATTCTGAATTTAACTGCGATGGTTTGAAGAAAAATCTCCTCAAGAATCATCTGTTGTCTTCTGCTCAGCTCCAGAAGCTATGTATTTAGCAACATCAGCACAGCATTTGAGTCTATCTGCTTTTTCCTCAGGGATCTCAATGGAGAATTCTTCCTCAAAAGCCATGACAAGCTCCACCCTGTCGAGGCTGTCGAGGGACAAGTCCTTCTGGAAATCCGCTGTTTCAGTAACCTGTTTAAGGTCCCAGAAACAGCAGCCAATAATGTTCATATGCATAAACATAGCTGAATTAGGTAATTTGCCAACAAAGTAATCTTTCAGACACTGAATTAAACTTCAACCTCACTCGAGTACAAGTTACTCCTTCTGTTCCATTAGAAGTGGTCTAGTTTTGAAGAATCAGACACATTAAGAAATTTATTACAACTGTTGAAGAGGTCCAGATTTCACTGATAAATGAGTGTAAAGATAGAATATCTTCAAAGTTGGAAGCCTAAGTTTAGAAAGAGTAATGACAGGGAACCCATAAAAAAGTCCTAATTTTGCACCCAATCTACGTGTCAACATTTGATCGAGTCAATCACTTAACATGTGGGGCTGCCACAGACTAGCCAATATTACATGTTTGACACATAACATTTAGATGAGAAATAGGGACACTTTTTGGGGGATCCCTAGCATTTGTGGGGCCGCCACAGACTGGCCAATCGCATGTCAGACATGTAAACTGTGATGCAAAATTTAGACACATTTTGCGGATCGCTAGCATTTCCCTTTTAGAAAATAGAATCTTAAAGTGAGACATTCAGAAAAGACACTACATAGTACATACTCTAATCGGAGTCCACGAAGTACTCGAACAATTGTTTGGAAGGAACATAAGAAGAAGATCCAATGTAAGGATGATCAATACCTTTGTGGCATCAATCCTGTCAAATTTCTTCACCAGCCCTATTACTCGACCCATTATCTGATCAGGGGTGGTACCAGTAGATGTGCCAAGTTGTCGGCAGACTCTGTTGATGATGTTCACATCTTTAGCAGGCAAACATTCTTTCAAACATACTCTGACCCTTAAATGACCTAAAATTAAGTTTCTTAGGCTTTGCATGTTGAGCTGAGCTGATAATCACTGCAATTTGAAACAGTCAGGATGCAACGGAGATGCATAGATAATAAATTGGTTTTGTAAGTAACAACAGATATAATTGAGACAAGAGAAGGTACTTTTCCCTCTTGTTTCCATTTTCAGGATTTGTGCTGGGGGATATATTTGCAAAGGAAGTTAAAACTTTGCTAGTAAGAACTATATGTCGACACCTATAAAGACCTTATTTGGGGTCGTGATGCAGTGGGCATGGGTGTGGGCTAAAAACTCACTTCATTTGCAGTGTTTGGGTGACATAAGAAAGCTGCTTCCGAACTGCAGCACTTTTGCCATTACTGGCTGTTTATAAAAGCATGATTTTGGTGCTTGTTAGTTCCTTTGCATTGATTTCACAGTTTTACATTAGTTACCAAGTTTATAACACTGAATCTGTATTCAATTGGTTCTAAGATTTTACTGCCAAGCAATATTTTGTCTTTGAGCAGAAGTCAACCTGAAACAGAATTTTCAATGTTCTACTATTAGAAAGGGCATCATTAGAATCCATCTAATGCCAAACAATATATGGAAACATGCTTACTGTATAATTGGTACACCTAGGGTCAACCTACTCCAAAATTTCATGTTCTATTCATGAAGAAAGCTAAAGTTACTAACTCCAAAACAACTTCCAGGAACCCATTTGTTAGGAATTACTTGCATGGGCAAAAAATTTTTTCGTATTATGAGAAACATTCTACCTTCAAATAGAATAAGCCAAATAATTAAGATGCTTGACAGTTGGAACTAACAATTGATTCTTTACCATTTACAATCAGAAGTAATACAAGTATATACATAAGCTATTCAACTAAACATACTCAAGTCAGATCTTCCTGTCAAACACAATGCAAGAAAAAGTTGTTTTGGGATTTAAGGCCTGCAATCCACATGGTGAAATCTAATCTTTTTTATTTCCAATCAGCATTGTTGTAAGTAGCTATATGCCTATATCCCTAGACTATCTAGTAGAGCTGAATTTGGCTCATGGTTGGTTCGATATGAGATAATCAAAAACAGTCTTGAATAAAATTTGAAGTTCATTAAATAATTTTTTCTGCTTAACTCAAAAATCACACAAACAAAATTTGTCTAAAATACCAAGTTACTCGAGCTCGTCTCAAATTAAAAGCTCGTTGAAGATCCACTCAAGAGCTAATCAAGCTAACCTTCAAAACTTTTTGACACTCGATAGCGTTAACGAACCAAGCTTCCAACACTAGAGCGTTTGACTCCACTCAGCTCGTTTGCAGCTACAATCAATGTTCACTACTTGTACTGCTTCTAACATATGAAATGATGAATCCTTCAGAATTACTTCATCGTAAGATTGAGATTTAATTACTATACATAAAATAAACATGCCACATATGGTATTTCAATTTGTGTAGTTGAAATCATTCATCGTACTATACTACATTTGCAATACAGAAAACAACATGGTATGATTATAAAAAACATAAAAAAACAGAATCGATCAAGATTTCCCAACCAGCGGCAAGAATTACTACAACATCAAAAACTCAACAAGATGAGATAACAGTATCTTAGTGAAATTCAAAATATAGATGATGAATTCACAAAGGGGTTGTTGTAAATTTATTGTGATGAATTGAAACATTAAGGAAGCAACCAAGAAATTGCTTAACTTACCAAGCTCTGTGCACTTTCCTGTCTGCAAGGTGTTTGATATTTTGTTTCGGAGAAGAAACACTATGAGAGCCAAAAGGGCTCCGCTAGATTTATGTAACGGCATATATAAACTGGATTATCCTTTTCAGCCCACATATAAATGGGCTGGGTATATGTAGCTGAGGAGTAAGGAATTGTACCAATGGGCCAAAGCAAGAAAGTTCTACTAAGCATTCCTCCACCAGTCCACCATTATCTCCCCCATCCAAAAATAATCATAAGTGGAAGTGATACGGGTATTCTTATCAAACTAGTTTTACACCTGTGCGTTAAATACATGGACATATATTTTTTTTAATTAAATTATATTTAACCAAAATAAAGGAAAAGTAAAATTAAAAGAATGAATAACGGAAAAGTAATGTTGGTGGCAATTACTTAAATAAAAATACATCATTGTATAGATAATATTATTGATTCTAAAAAAATTTCATTAATTTCCTTATACACAACATTTGTTATTTTATTTGTTGATTTTTCCTCTTCATAGCATATAAATAAAAGAATAATACCTATTTATAATAGTTACAAAAGATAAAATATATGTCAATTAATTTAAATAATTATTTTATTTCAACTTTCAAATGACTGAAATATCATTAGGTCAATACACATTTATTGAATAATTGAATTTATAATGCAAATTTAACTAAGTACAGGCCAATAAAAACTGGCCCAATAAAAACTGCCGTATTAACCAAACCCTAATACTATTTTATTTTATTTTAAGTTTACTCATTCGCCGCTTTCAGCCTTCAGTTCTCTCGACCACTCTAGAGAAAAGTCTTCCTCATTGGTTATCAGTCAAACAAAAAATCTCTTTGGTCATTTGGTTTGTGCTGAAATTCCACCAAATCTTTGACTGGTATTTAAATTTTTTTTATGCTTTTACTTAAGTTCTTCAAATATACGTTTTGTGAGTTCTGAAAATTATCAATTTTTTATGTAAATTTTTGTGATATAGATGTTCGGATTTGGGAAAAGTATGTGCAAAAAATCTAGTGTGATGTTTATCCTTTTTGAAATTTTTTTGTTGTAAGATTTTGATTTTTTAAAATGTAGACGGATTTCAGTGTATTACATATAATATTGGAGAAAAGAAACAAAAATATTTCACAAACGTATTTTTTTTTCAATTTTTTTCTAATTTATTTCCGATTTAAAAATTAGAGGCTTACATTTTAAAATTTTTTTTCCCGAAATATTTCCTTGCAATTTATTTGATTAAGATCTATTCGATCTCCCCCATTTTAATTTTTAGTCGTTGCTAATTTGTTTTAGAATGTTCATTAAATTTAACTTAATCGATATTTATATGGTTACTCAAAATTTTTATGTGATCTTTGTCAATTATCAAATTAGTCAATTCTTCACCTTCACAAAGAATGGTTGGACCGAGTTGTCACCATTTGAATCGTAATCAATTTTTTTCCTCCAATTAATTAACTTTAGTCTCTTAGATATCTGTGAATAAATGAATCATGTTATTTATACTGATTTTAGAAGACACAATTTGATCAGTTATTCAATTGTCCATGTAATGTTTCGACTACTCGAGGAGTAAAGATTCATTTATCATCATTTCCAATGTATCAAAATACATTTCGTCGTTAACAATTAATGCAGCAAAATAAAGAGTTTTTTTTTTTTTTAGCAAATAAAAGGAATAAAAATTTGAATATTTAAGCTTTCAATGTAGATATCAGTTTTTAACTAATACTCCCTCCGTCCCGGATAAATATTCCTACTTTCTATTTTGGGACGTCCCAACTAATGTTCCTAAAGACTTTTGATCTACCTATTATCTACCATTCTTCCTAATATATCCTTAAAACTTCATTTAATATAACACATCCCAAAGAAACCCAATTATTTAAAATAGTTGAACTCAATTATTGTTCATGGATATTATTGTTAGAACACATTTTACAGCACATCATTAATTATATTTTTTAATTCCTGTGTTTTATCCACTAGGAACATTTATCCGGGACGGATGGAGTATATTAATTTGGAACACCATCAGTTTTAGTTGTTCAAAGGATAAATTTTCCAACAATGCACAAGTCTGGGTTCATAAAGTGCAATAAATTTTGGTGCAAGTTCCAAGGAATTTACGATTTTGTTTTGTGTATTATTTAACTAATACATTAATTACTTAGTAAATAGGGATTTTCATTTTAGGTAAGCTGATTTAGGCGAAAAATTATCATTTTTAGCTGATATAAAAACTCAGTTGTCATTATATATATATATATATATATATATATATATATATATATATTGAAACAATGGGTGGAGTTTATTACAGTTGACATCACTTGACTTCTATGAAGTGGGGAGATCATTGTTACTATAAAGAGGCATGGATTTCCGTTTATGACGAGTACTTCCGCTAACAATATAGTGTTGGCTGCTAATAATTAACAACAATGTTGAATAAATATTTGAAAACTATATATATGACTTAGTTTTATTGTAAGAATATCCACTTTTTAGCACGTAATAAGCTATTCAACAATTGTTTAGACACTCACGTAAGTTGAATGTACGAGTAAATGTTCTTTTAATTTCTCCTTCTCAAACTTGACTAGAGTACCTGAACTTGAGGGTCTCCCTTTGTACTGTTTTCGAGTCTAATGGACCAAGGAATTTCATAGAAATGTTGAGGGGCAAAAGAGAATTTTAGATAGGTAAAAAAAAAAAAAAAAGTATTGCTAGTAATTATGAAAGTGGTAATTTATTGGAACATCAAAAACAATTTATTGCATTAATCGTGGAGTGGACCCAATCAGGAATCCAACTTTTTTGTGCTTGCAGCCCCATAAGATAATGACAGCCCCAAATTCTCTTTCTTCTGTATGTATCATTAGTAGGAGTAATTTATTTTTCTAATTATTAATTTACTAGTAGGAGTATTAATTATGTTGAAGGTGACATATAACCACCCAGTTGAGCATTAAGATTCTGTTGTACAAGTCATTATCTCATGGAACATGACTCGCATTAATGGAAACTTATTTTTTACTCTTTTGTTTTCTTTCTTCACTTTTTTCTATCCATATTTCTTATTTTTACTTTTTAACGATGATATGGTGATATCTCAACCAGACATAGCTATCGTGTGTATTTCAATTAATATATATCTCTTCAGGCCAGTTAAAAACAAAACAATATTGTATCGATGCTAGGCTTAGAGGACTGTCTTTAAAGATTAAATTTGTTATGGACTAACAATAGAGAAAACTTGAATTAAAAGTAAGGAATTTTAACGATGAGGTAGCATTTCAATTCTAGAGATCGATTATCTCCATCTCTCTCTCTCACTCACGCACAAATACTTGTATAACTAGCGATTTTGACTTGTGTCTATAGCACAATATTAGTATAAAATCGAATCGATGTATGTTTAATGTATTGTAGAGATTGATTCTTCAAAATATTAATTCAATTCGACAATTACAAAATTAATATCAATAACGGAGTATAATATAGATAGACATGAACTATATGAAATCAACATACAAGCACGAGTTTTCTAATACTTTCTTTGGTTGTAAAAGATGTGTGTGTGTGTGTGTGTGAGAGAGAGAGAGAGAGAGAGAGAGAGGTATGTGCCCTGATGAGTGGAGTTTTTATTACATGTAGAGCAAATTCAAGTCAAACGATAATTTATAGTCACTCATTAAGGCTAATTCTTCTCTTATTTAACAAAAAAAACTTGTGATATATGTGATTAAGAAAAGAATGTGCAGTTTTTAAAGTTTTTCCTTAATGGCATATCAACTAGTAATAGTGGCATGATTCCTTATACCGTCAAAATCCTGTTGCTTAAGAGCATCCACCATTCTAAAAGTAATTTTAGAGTTTTTTAGCCCCACTCAAGCTCATAATGGCCACTCTAACACACACTCTATCTCTAAAATAAGGTAAATTCTCTTCTTAATATAGAACGCCATTTAGGATGAATAGTAACTTCATTTTCACTCTCCTATTGATCCTAATTCAAATCTCATTGGTTCTAATTCAAATCTCAATGTTAAATGAGGTACTTATTTTTTCTTATATAAAATTTGTGAATTAATTGCAAATTATTTTCAACCAAAAAATCATTTCTCTAGTGACCTTAATATATGAGAGGACAAAAAAAATTATTTTAAATATAAATTACCCCTTGGATTGACATATATTTTCAGATAAAAATAATTGAATTTATTGAAACATACTTTATTAATATAAAATTTAAAATATACAATATTTCATCTTGAATGTGATAAAAAAATATAAATAAAAAAGAGAAAAAATATATCGGTAGTTAGGTTCATTAGTTGAGATGAGAGAGACATAGCGGAAAATTATTTTTAGAGGGATGTGTAGAGAGTGCTTGTTTGAGAGAGTTTTTTTTTTTTTAATGACAGTTGTAGCTATATTATTAGATTTGTCATATATGTGTTTTAGATAATTGAAATTGAAATTAATAAAACATAAGTCCTATAATTTTTATAGAATATAAAATATTTTATTTTGATTGTACTAGAAAAATAAAAAAATAAAAAGAAAGGAAAATAGAATGGTAGTTAGATTTATTAGTTGAGGTGATAAATATTTAATTTTTAGAGGGTTGTATAGAGAATGCTTGTTGGAGTGGATTATTTTTTAGAGTGTTGAAAAAGTAAAACTGAAATAGAAAACAAGGTATTTAGAGTATTGTATTAGGTGGAACCACCGTGAATACTCTAAATAACTGTAACATCACATGTGTATTATATTTTGTCCAATTTTTATTTACTTAATTTCATTTATTATTTTTATAAATATCTGGACATCGTTTACTTTTAAAATGATGCTTGTGTAACGGTGACATTGAGACCGAGCAATTAAAGTTGATAAGATCCCTTCCAAATACACATCTTATGTGTCCTCCGTGTCAACTTCAGGTGGACATTAAGATCCACGTTTATAGCGATTATTCGAGGTTCTTAGCCGAGGTTCCCCATCCAAAGTTTGCTACCCAGGTTACTAGTTGAGGTCTTCGACTAAGCTAGACCTCGACAATCTCATCATCTGCAACGAGAATTTTCTTAGTAGTGAGCTTTCTATTTCTTGGTAGGAGTCAACATAAAAAATTTAATGTCCACCGCATGTTAGCACTTAACTTGAAAGAGGCAAGACATTCTTATTGGAGAAAGACATTCCTTCCCAGCGAAGCTACGACGACATTAATGAGCTCCTCCACCTTCCAAGACAGAAGCTTCCTCTGCTTTATCCTGATTGAAGACATGACCTCATTAATGAGCATTCTAGTCTCAAGCATTTAAGTGGCCAAATTCATACCATTTACACGCCACTTTCAACTATAATTAGCAGATATCACATTCATTTATGACTAAGCCACATTTACTCCAAAAAAATATACGAAAGTGCTATCTATTTGCATTTACTCACTTGCCTTCAATATACTCTCATTTAGTCTTTCTTTGATACTCATTAGAGGGTTGTTGGCTATAAACACTTACCACTTTTTCAATGTTTATCACGGTACTGACTCTTACACCTGAGAGTATTTGTCGGGTCAAACCCGTGACACCTAACGGTGGTTTATGTGTTATTAGTTGTTACATGACAAATCAGTTCTAGCAAGACAAGCCTTTGAGAGCCGGGACATCTTACTTGCAAACTAATTACATACGTAAATCTGACGTGATCACCAGTATTTCTTTTGGTCTAGTCAAAAGTACTACTTACATTTCAAAATACTCTTCTTACATTTCAAAATACTAAGTGTTAGTATTATTTTTAGTTTTGCATAAAAAATAAGAAATTGACTTTTGACTATTTTAGAACCACGTATACAAGAATTTTCTTAACGTCCATGCAATACTATTACAAGTTCATGTTATACTATTACAAGTGAGCACTAGGACATAATGGTTAATAAAAGTGAATTTAATAAAATTATACAAAAATATATATTCATTTTGGGACAATATAATTTTAAAAAAGTAACAATTAAATTAACTATAAAATAATAAAAATACTAATATTTTAAAAATAAAAATTCAAAAAATACACATTTTTTCTTAGCCATAGAACAAGGAAATAACCCAATGGGTTGCTTGACCACGCTAATTTTCTATATGGTGCAGTTCATTTAGCGGGACATCTCGTGCTTGACTTATATAAAGTACGAATTTTCTTTGTTAACTTAGTACAGAGAGCGATGATTAATCGTAGACCCAATGTAATTTGAGGATACGGACAAAAAGAAGAAAAAGGAAATATAAAGTTTTTTTTTTTAACGAAGAAAGAAGGAATAGTATTTTGTGTAAATATTGGGGGCATTATAGTCAAATTAGGGAACAAAAATAAATAATGAAAAAGTAACTTTTGTCAAACGATGACTTCACTTTCATCATTCCCAAACCCTTCCTCCCAAACCAATTAAATCAAGCATCATTGGGCCACGTTAATGTACGACCCAGGGCCAGGGGGTTTCCAAACTCATGGGACTCAACTCGCCTTTCCCTTCTTAACATCAATCTTTTCCTCCCCTCAATTTTTGATCCTAACATTTTTTATTTTCAATTTTAAGGCTTTTTCTTTAAATTAATTCTCTGTTTTTTACTAAACCCATTCTTAATTTCAATAGTAATGAGATAATATTAGATGGTCGGTAGAGTTAGGATTATATATATATAATTTTTACAGTAATTTTTTTTTAGGGAATCTATATAAGGTTATATAGATTCTCGGTGGGTTTTTTAATTTTTCTTCTGGGTGGGTTTTATTTTAATGGGCAATACTAATGGTAGAGAGGATGGTGGTGGTGGTGGTGGTGGTGTTGGCGGCAGCCCTTCCGCCGGTGTTGACATGGCGGCTCAAGATGGTGGTGCGCTCGTTAACTATCATGCGCATGCGGGTGATGGTGAGTTCATGGGTCAGTCACCTCCTACTAGCCCTAGGGTTTCTGGCTCACCATTGATGTTCACTCCTCAGGTTAGTTCTTTCTATGACTTCAATTCTAATTTTGTTCTCTTCTTTTTTTGAGGTAAAAGATTTGTGCTGTTGATGCCAAATTTGAGAAATGCTTGGAATTATTTGGTTGCATTTGTAATGATTTTCTTTATTCTAGAATTTTTCTAATTTTCTTAGTGGAACCATGGGGTAGATCTGGGAAAGTTTGCAACTTTTGGTTTGGATTGGGATTGGGATTGGGATCTGTCGTAGTAGATCCTTTGTATGATTCTGTTGCTCTCGGAGATTAGTGAGTTGTAGCTTTTCATTTCGAAATTCCCAAACAATTATCAGTTTTTAGAAGTAGATCCCTTTCGTTTTTATATGAAGAGTATGATTCTTTTGACATGAGGAAATTGGGGAGGGCGTGGTTTGAATTCATCTACTTTTGATGTGCTGTATTTACAATAGGAGTTGTAATTGAAGTTACGGCTTTGAATACTGTCCTGCAATTTTACTTTTCAGCATAAAGTTACAACCTGGGCATCAAATCATATTACATTAACTGTCTGTTCTGTGCTCGGTTAATCTATACTATGGTTAATGAGAAACATGCTTTAGCCACACACCGGTTTGGGCCGTCATCATGGTCACCATGATAAATTGGGTGTATGGACTCATGTGGTATGTAATGTGTAAATTGAACCGTAAATATTTGTTGGTTGCATAATTACCTCAAATGATAGGGATATACATTGTTTTGTAATGTAATGTTATTGGAGTGTACCATGCTTAGTGAGAATCATGCTTTTAACACGCATGGTTTGGCTGTCATCACGATCACCACGATATGTTGTTGGGGGTATGGACTTCATGTGGCCTGATGTGTCTATTGACTCATTAATGTTTGTTGGTTGTATAATTACCTCAAATAGTAGGGATGTAAATTGTTTAACCCCTAAATCTCAGTGTTTTCCATGACTTTATTGAATGGTTCTGATATGAAAGATGTTCTAGTTCAATTAATAATTTTATCCTGGCCTTAATTGGTCGGAAATATGTGTTTTATGTAGATTTTTTGAATTCTGTGCTCTTTTTGCTAGTCTATTTGTGTCTACGCGGTTCTGCTCCCTTGACATCTTTTCTTGACTATGTTCACTTGCAGTCGGAAGAGATTTAGTCTGCTTCTAGTTTTCTACAACCGAAAAATGGAAAGAAAAATGAAAAAAAGTTACTTGTGTTCAGAGTGTTATGTTAGGTGTATTGCCGCTAAATTTAAAGGGAAGTTTTATAGTATAATATTTGATGTGCGGTAATTTATGTAACAGAATGTTGGGTAACAAAGAGAACATGTTAACAAAATGAGTCTTACCACATGTTAACATTATGTGGTAAAACTAGGAAGGATAGAATTCTTTATGAAAAAATTCGTGAGACAGTGAAAGATGCTTCAATTGCAGATATAATAAGAGAAATAAGAGAAAATTGCTTAAGTTGGTTTGGACATATATCCAGTGTAGACCACCTAGTGCACCCGTTTGGAAGCGTGATAGTATCAATATCAATATCAACAATCAGGCTAAAGGCAGGGGAAAACCAATATTAACATGGACATCGATAATAAAGAAGGATATGAATGTGCGTGTCTTGTAATATGATGATCTTGCTTTTGACCAAATGAATGACGAAAAATGATTCATGAAGCTGAACCCAAGTAATTGGAACAAATAGTGAGTTGAGTTGAGTTCTTCTGTGAAAATTAGGGAATAATGCCTCTTAGAAATTGAAATTACTTTGTGTTAAATGCTATGATATGGGGGAGGGGGAAATTCAATAAAATTGCCATGTCAACCACGTCTACTCAGACACGTCTTGAAACATTGAAACATGTTGATTTCTAGAAAGGTGGGAGGATTTGATTGACTGAAGGTCACTTTATATTCCAAATTCACTCAAAGTTTTGGTTATTTATCAAATCAAAGTATGCGTCGAAAAGATTAGAAAGTAATTAGTGGGTCTTAAAAGTATTTATATTCATGTATGTTTCATATATTTATGTAAATATAGTATAATTGGTTTTGTTCTCTAGTCTTTGATTGTGAAGGTTGACATGTCGGACACCACATGTCAATGTCGACACTCTCAGTGCTCACAATGATAGGTTGAATGAGAAAGGGTAAACTGAATCTTGTATTGAACACTTCTTAATGTATCTTTTGCCAAACTTTGATTGATTAATGTCAACTTCACACATATTGTGGAAATATTTAGCTCACTTAAGTGTTCAAATGGAAATTTTTGAGTCCTCATTCCTTGTTTTTCTTGTTTACAGGTACCTGTGGCTCCCTTACAAAGACCTGATGAGATGCAACCGGGCAATTCATGGATGCATAACTCTTCAGGGTATGAAGACATGTTCAGTGAACAAGGAATTCCAACTATGATTACCTGGAGCTACGATGGCAAGGAAGTTTCTGTGGAAGGATCGTGGGATGATTGGAAATCAAGGTGAAGTCCAATGTTTTTCCCACTCAGTTGTCTGATTGTAAGTTGTTTACTTGGAACTGCAGTGTTAAATTGGAACTATGTGATGCTGTTGACCAGGAAGCCCTTGCAGAGATCAGGAAAAGATTTCACCATTATGAAAGTTCTCCCTTCAGGTGTTTACCAGTACAGATTTATTGTAGACGGACAATGGAGGTATTCCCCCGACTTGCCATGGGCGCAGGATGAAGCAGGCAATGCTTACAATGTTTTAGATTTGCAGGTAAGTTTAATGAAAACTTTTTATAAGTCTTACATTAAGCGTACCCTTTTTTCAAATTTAGACATTACTTCATTGAAGTGACCCAAGTAATTCTGCTAGTAGGATGAAATTAGATAGTGTTTGGTAGTTACTTAATCACCTTTCCAGTCACCTTTTGGCTCCTTCAACAAAAAGAAAAGTTAATTTGGAAAATTGAGAATTTAGATAGGAAGTCACAATCGGATTGCTAAGTTGAAAACAGTGCATAGTTATCTTATGATAAAACATTGATTATGAAGCCATTTCTGGTTATTTGAAACACATTAAACACATATTTAAATTTCTATATGTTTTAGACTTGGAAGTGTGAAGTGATGCCAGAAATTATTAATTATTATGGGGTTGGTCTTGGAAGTACTTCAGTCGGTATTCTGGGTTATGGCTTCTTCCTTCTCGGTTCATAATTCATGAGGATTGAAAAGGTGTACGCTGGTAGGCTACCTAATGCCACCTCCTTCAACTGGGCTTGGAACGAATGTGTCTGTAAACGTGGCTGAATTTGGAGATAAATGAAAGAAAATCGCTTGGGATGCTTTTTATATAATTGCTTAGGTGGAATGAGTAATATTAATATCAGCAGCAATGCCAGATGTAGGTAAACAACAAAGCTATCATGGGCAGAGCTTAATAAGAAGGATACCATCGAGAGTTGTTCAATTGATAATCTTGATTTGGACAATTCGAAAAAGGATTGATGTTGCCAATCCCAAGTTGAAATTAAGGCTGAATTGAGTGGAGTTGGGTTTTGTTGGTTCGAATCAAGGGAGGTGTATGACTGACAGACTTAAGTTTTGTGAATCCAAATTCAGAGTTTCAGTTTCAGACTGGTCATGGGTTTAAAAAAGCGTGACTTTTACTTGAGTGAACAAATCGCTTGGAGCTTCTTGTTATCATTGCTTTTACTTTCTACATGCAGTTTAACCATGGGCCAAGATTATGTATAACTTTGATTTGTTTCTTTTGTGTTTGGTTATATAAGTGTAAGGTAATAATCATTTTAGTTAAATAGAACAAACGCTGATCCTTACTGGAAATGCCCAGCCAATCAGTCTTATCCTAATAGTTCTCACACATACCTCAGTCATGTTGCTGTAATACTAGCTTTCTTTGTCCTGTTTCAACCTTTCGCTGTGTTTGTTTCCATTGGTTGCTTAAGGCACTTATTAGCAAGATCTTTGATCTATAAAGTTTTGTAGTTTTTCAAAGTCGCGTGCTATTGATGTTTAGAAGGCCTAATCTACTAACTTTGTTAGTCTGACTTCTGCATCTAATTCATGGAGTTGCCCTCTCGTACTAATTTGTTGGTCAACTTCCCACCATTTTGTTTCTATTGTGGACCTTAGATTTATTGAGTTTCCTTGTTCATAAAAAGGAACTTTTAAGATAACCATCCAAATCTTGCTACCTAAGAATTGGAATGATTTCTCAACTTAGCCTTAGTCCCAATCACTTGGTAGGCTACATAAATCCTTTTCCACCATTCAATTTGGTCCAAAGCAAGGTGATTACACAAGCCACACTCATTTATATTTTTCTTTACCACTGATGTCCACGTTAGTTTTTGCTTCCCCTACTCTAGTCTGGTTGACTTGATACCCTCGCACTTTCTAACGGGAATGAGCTAATGATGTTTAAACTCCTTGCATTTTCTCATCTATGCTTTCTCTAAGCCTTAGGTGTTAGTGTTACATGTTCTCTCTCTCTCTCTCTCTCTCTCTCAGTCCTGCCTTCAAATTAGAGTTGAAACTGCAGCAACCTTTTGTTTCTATGTGGACCTTAGATTTATTGAGTAACCTGGATCTACATAGGAATTTTTAAGATAACCATGCAATTCTGGCTACCTAAAAATTGGAATGAGTTAATAATGTTTAAACCCTTGCATTTTCTCATCTATGCTTTCTCTAAGTCAGGTGTAACATGTTCCCCCCCCCTCTCTCTCTCTCTCTCTCTCTCTTGAGCGTTCTCTCTCTCTCTCTCTCTCTCTCGCGCTATGCAATGAGGGCGTCCCTCCCCTTTTCAGTCCTTCTGCATTCAAATGCGACTTGAAACACTAGCCCATCTCTTTATCTCAATATTTTCTGCTTTAAAAGATTCGATAAATAGCAGAAAGCGTTTTTAACCCTAATCTAGCTTCTACAATTAGTTAGAGAATCCAATCTGGCATGAATGCAGTATTGACCTACTTGCTCTTCTTAGATACACCGTCTTTGCATAGGCACATTTTACTTTTTGCGATGTCCCATGAAGATGGTCCCTGTTTCCAAATATTTAATAGTCCCTCCAATCCGCTCGAAGAGTCCAAGTTTGAGAGTCAAGCTTTTTAAAGATTATTTTTCGTAGATACCCTTTAGTTATAAGGATGAACATAAAAAGTTGTAAGGATAAATTTGGAACCTCAAAAAAATTGTAATCGTAGGCTCTAAGTTGAACGTCTTCAAGAAGAATGTAGGACTTTTTGAGCACTATGGAGGGAGTACTATCTTATACTTTTAGTTACAAAATAAGTTTTAACCATAGTTATCCTATTATTTTTCCCTTTTGAAGAGTCCATTTTCTCTTTTTCCCATGTTCCATTTGAAGATTACATTTTATGAAATTAAGCTAACAACTTAAATGTTATTCTGGCTTGAACCGTCATTATTAAAAGATAAAGTTTGGATACGAACATGAGGTTTTTCTATGGTGCTTTCTACCAAGGGCAATAATGTTCTGCAAAAGATCCGTAATTTTTAGAAAAGGAACTCTGGATGTAGGATTGTAACTATACAAATATTCCCTCCATCCCAAAATAAGTTTCCCCTATTGACTTATTGACTTTACACGGGTTTTAATAAATTAGTTGACGCTAGGTGATATTCGATTACTGCCCTTTATTTCTTCTAATGGTGTCAAATCATGGGGCCCATTGTGTTTGTTATCTCACATTCAATAACAGTATTATAGTCAAAAGGCTTTAAGAATCCTTCTAAAAAAGGAAAAGGGACACTTATTTTGGGACGTCCCAAAATGAACCAGGAGACTTATTTTGGGACGGAGGGAGTACTTATTTTCTCCATACTTTCAGCCCCAGGTCATGACCTGAATTGTTGCATTGGTTCTATATGACGCAGGAATATGTTCCAGAAGACATTGAAAGCATATCCGGTTTCGAACCTCCTCAGTCCCCAGATTCAAGCTATAACAACTTGCAACTTGGTGCAGAGGACTATGCAAAGGAGCCTCCGTTGGTCCCACCACATCTGCAGATGACATTGCTCAACGTTCCGTCGGCCCAAATGGAGATTCCGCCTCCTTCTTCAAGACCTCCACACGTGGTGCTTAACCACCTCTACATGCAGAAAGGGCGGAGTAGCCCTTCTGTGGTTGCACTTGGTTCTACCCATCGGTTTTTGTCCAAGTACGTGACAGTGGTACTCTACAAGTCCATACAGAGGTAACAACAAAAAAATTTCTGCCTGGGCATCGGTCCTTAGTCCTTGGTGTAATTTATAGACTTATTAATAGGTAAATGTCAAGCAAAATGGCTGGAACAAACTTCAGGAACAGCCACTACTAGGACTTTACTTGACTTAATGGAAACGCTTGATGACCATTGATCCGGAAATTTTGTTTCCTTCTTGTTGTATACTGTTTTTTCTGCAATGATGTTTCAGAGAGTTGAATAAGCTTTCGAGCTTGGGAATAAAGATACTCTAGGCTGAAATTAAGCAGGATCCCAATTGCAGACATCTGAACTAATGCTTGATGACACTTTTGGGCTCTAATTAAAATCATACTTGTGGTGATTATCCCATTATTTTGAGTGTATAACTTGCGATCTTTATGAGCAGTTTCTACACCAAATCACAAGGTTGGTCTGCCATTTGGTTTAGCTAAGCCATACTACCTCTGTAATAAAATAAAATAAAGTCTTATTTTGAGTTTTAGACTTTCATATGTTTCCTTTGTTTTGCACTAGGATTAATTGCATTTTAGGGGGTTCAAAGTTGATGAGGTTTTGCATTTTAGAGTCTTTCTATCTTTAGCAATTTATGGTCCAATGTTTCATTTTTGTATCAAATTGAGGGTCTATCTTTAACAGAAGTTAGGAATTTGGTGTTAAGCTGGTCATTTTGTAATTGATTACAATATCAGAGGTAGTTTAGTGTAAATTTTTTTTTTTTATTTAAAGGGCTAAGAGTGTTGATAAAACCTTCTAAGCCACCTCTAAACCCCATAACCAATCAAATTAGAAGTTTAAGATGGAGGTGGCACAGCAAAGATGGTGGTGTTGGGTGTTAGGTAGTGGTTATGGAGTTTGTAATCCTTATTATTATCATGATTCGGTTGAGATAGTGAAGTGAAGGCTTCAATTTGGATTGATTGGGTGGTGTTGGCGGTGGGTGTGGGTGGTTATGGAGTTTGGAGGTAGATTAGTGGGGGTAGAAGACTCTATTGACACATTTAGCCCCTGAAATAGAAAATTTACACTAGTATTTTTGGTATCATGATTAATTGCAAAATGATCTCGGGGTCTATTCTTGTCTCATTGCATGATTTAGTGACTTAGCTTATGGTTTTAGACTTTTCTTCTCTTTGGTTCAATTAGCTCTCTCTCATTGCGTGATTTAGTGATTTAATTTAAATGAAAATTCAACATCAAGCCAAATGCACGATAGACCCTCTAATTAATATAAAAAATTGAAAGACTCTAAATTGCCACTTAAAATATTAAAACCAACCCAGGACCCTAAAATGGTCGGCTGGACCAACCAATGGATCCAACTTTCTGACTTGAGGAGGTTCATAATAACCAACTGCTTCCTCCTCCCTCGTAAAACAAACAAACAAACAAACCGACAAGTGGAAGACAGACAAGTAAAACAAATAAACCGACAAGTGGAAGACAGACAAGTATTATTCGGAAAATCTTTCCCCACTTGAGTCAACTCCTCAATTAAATTCAAGATTTTAGTTCAGTTCAATTCAGTTCAGTTCAGGTCGTGCGAGATTTAGAGTGATATAAAAATCAATCAGTTATAGGCAATGAAATATTATACTAAAAAAAAAAAAACACTAAATGTGCATGCTGCTGATTCGGATGTTTAAAAGTAAGTTGCTCTTGCTCTTACAATAGTATAGTGACCAAAAATCATCAGGAGTAATAATAGCGGAAAATGGTTCTTTCGAGTCGAGTCTTGGAAGTACTTTTACTTTTTAATTATTATTACTCCTATATACAATAATTACCAAGTCAAGTAGAATATTGGATTGGACCAGCCCGTGCTGGGAGGTGCCCGTTGGAAATCGTGCGTGGACCAGAAAAGAATTGGTCCCAAAGGCCCATTGGTGAAAGCTAACCATTGTCCAATGGCCCAAGCCTCTCTTAGGGTAAAACGTCTAGGCATGTTACTGTGTCTCTGTCTCTGTCTCTGACCACAGAAAAAATGGAAATGACAAAGAAAATTCAAAAGCATAATGCGATGGATGATCTCATAGAGCTTACTTATATTTCAATTTTCATTTGTTTTTCCTTTCCAATTGACAGACAGGACAGGACAGGACTACCATTTAAAAGTGTAATGTAATGCAATTGCTTACACCATATTCATTTCATGGCAAAATTTACTAGCATCTGTCTATGAAAATCTTCTTTTCTCCACGGCTACTAGAAAACTGGGCATCCATCAACCTTAATTCCCGGTGCTGTCGGGCAGTTTGCCAAAGGGCAGTGGTCAGGCATTGACCCCCACCATTTCAAGTTATGCCCCGCGTTTTGTAGTGCAAAGAACAACAGTACACCCATGAAAGCTGTTCCAGCATCAAGTGCTGCTGAAAGTACGTAATTATACTTCTGCCACCACCCCTTTCGGTATTTGAACACAAAATAGTTAAAGAACATCCCCGTAATAAGCCAGCTAGCGATATTTGTGGGTGTCGCTGGTGGCATTCCAGCAAAGCCATAGGATATAACTGGTATGTTAATCAATGGAATCCACTTCTTTTCTGGGAACATTTTGCTCAGTATCCAAACCGGCACTGGTAAGAACGCTCCGATGAGGAATAGCCAAACCAAATTACGATACAACCCTCCCGGTCCAAATAGACGTTGTGGTCCAATCAGTCCCCATATAACAGATGCATCAAAGGTCACTCGGAATTTAGGACATGTCCATGGGCTCTCGGGATGAAGGGCTTCAACATCACAGAGATTCTCAATGTTGTCCAACATCCACCATGACACTGCAAGGTTAACTACACCAGAAACTAGAGTGCCCACAAGCTGATAAAAACAAAAACAAAACCAAAAAAAGAAGCAATATTATCATTTACTCCAAGATTCGCAGTTTTGCTTAAGCACGAGTCAAATAGGGGGATAATGGTAAACTTGTTAGCAGCACGAACCTGAGCTGTGAACATGCACCGAGGTGGAATTTTCATGTAGTGCCCAAGTTTAAGGTCAGATAAGAAAGAGAGAGCATGAATGGTACTGATTCGACCATATATCTTGAACAACAAGTTCGCGATGGGCTTTCCAGGCAAGACATACCCGATAATAAACTGTGCTATTATGTCATATCCTGGTTGCTGCACAGTCGACGTAAGAACAGCATTACGTCAGCGTAAGACTTTTTCGCCTTTCTCTGCATCAAGGACGGACTAAAAAGAGACTGCCGTTTTTTTTATCGAACATGAGACACTGGTCTACCACTAGGCTATCCCTAGGGGAACAGTAGGTTTAGAAGACTGTTTCTATTACCTGGTTTGTAGTTGCTTGAATGACTCCAATAGGGAGGGTAACGACCCAAGCCAAAGCAAATGCAAAGAGAAAACCCCACCATGGCAGCTGTACTTCTTCTTTCCACACAAACGCCATTATCAGAGATACCGCTACGCTTCCAAGTAATAAGCCGAGGAACCACCATTGAGGCACATCTTTATAATTTTTCATCAACTTTGCATGAATGTCTAATTTCATATTCTTTGCTGCAGATCTGCTCTGCCTCCAAATATCCCTAAACAACAAGAGGTCATTAAAAATCTTGTCAATAGGCCCATTTTTTTCATGAAAAATGGTTTCTGTTTAGCATTTCCAGATTTTTGATGTATAGTATTTAAAAAAAAAAAATGAGTCAACTGTAAAATATTCTGCAAGTCAACGCAAATGCACACGTCCTCTATGGAAAATGACTTTATAGATTTGAGCTCCATAAGTCATTTCCCAGAAAATGAAGCTCTTCTTCCTCCCACTTTAGTTTATAAGAACTTCTTTTAAAAACTATTCTCCTCCATTTGTTTCACTAAAGACAGACTCGCGTAAAATATTTCCAGATATTTTCAACCATGTTAGCCAAGCAAGAGAAAACAGAGTATTTTCACGTAAAATGCTTTCCAAGAAAATGACTTGCGGAAATCGTTTTTCTCATTTTCTGCAAGTTATTTTCCTTGAAAAATACTGAAATCATTGACCATGAAATCTTGTAAGCAACATACCTGCCATTAAAAAGTGCTACATGCGTGAGGGTTGCGGTGAATCTTGCAAATCCTGATCCAATTGACAGCGCAAAAAGTGGGCTCAGATAGAGCTTGCTGTAGTTCTCATAAGCATGAATGTTAAGTTCATATTGTGGGGTCAAGATCTTAGTGGTGTCGTATTTGTGCCCAGTTGAAGTAAAAAGTTGATTAGAGAATATGGGAAACTTCCGGGCATCAAAAGTATTGAACTTCCAGTAACATATAGGGACAATAATGTAAATAAACATGATAAACCCAACTCCAACGTTAACAATGGATGACCAAGGTGTCACTAATGGGCTGCCATGATATGCTGAAATCCCAGCCCAATCGATGGTGAAGGCGCCTATCCCAAGCCCATGGTAACCAGAACCAATTTGCTGAGCCGTGATACTGTGAGGCCATGCCCAACAGACCCATGAGAAGAATGTCAGAATTGGGAATAGGTATCCTGGAAATGCGTAATAAACAAAACTTGCGCCCAGGAAAATAAGGAAGAACTTCATCCTTGTCATGCCTTCTGTTTTTGGCTCCTTCTCGTGAAGTGCCCTGTGATGACAAAATAACAGCCATGATCAAAACTTCATTCAGAGATTGAAGCGAATAGCCAATAGCATATAAACCCTTTACCTTTTCAAAGTTACAAAATCTGTACCTTGCAACTCATTAGAATCTGTGTTCCATACACAATAGAGAGAACATTCCTGCGCCCCCCCCCTCCATATTTTCTGACGAAAGACTACAAAACTAAATTACTAAATGTCATATCGAGCATGTGTATGACTCAAACACCCCCCTTTTCCCATCTTTCTTGTCAACTAAAATTCGTATTATTAAATTTTATTATGGTGTCACCGAATGAAAATAATCCTCAAGGTATCTACATAAATGGATCAATAATTGAGGTTCTCCATTGACATAGGTAAGTTTCATGTCACTTTATACAAAGGTGCTCTACCTAAATTGGGGCCTAAAGCATGAGTGCATAAAAAACAAAATTAAGGCCTAATTCAATTAGCTTTATAACTATTCAACCTTTTATTTATTTAAAATGTACTCTTCTAGCCTTTTGAGATGCTAAGTTATTAGTTAAATTTTAATTTTTCTACTATTCCTTTTTTAATTGATAATATTGTCAATCCATTTAATCTTTCTTGCAGCATGATCTTAGAAACGAGTTTATTAATTTCAATTTAAAAAAAAAACTTCTTTTAGTCGAAACAACCATTATAGGTATTGTCAAAAAACGAAAGTCGATATTGTTTGGAAGTTTGAACGTTTAGTTGAATTGGAAAGTTTGTTTTTTTCCTAATTTTCAAACGATGGAAACTTCTTATTTTTTGCTGGTCGTTGTAGCTTAATAAAGGAAAGAGCACGGTTTGCTTTTTTCAAGGCCTAATTAAGTGGAGTGAATATATGATTAACTAAAAAATATATAGTTACTATATATACGATCCCTTAATTATCTCTCTCTATATGTAATTATAAGTTGGGGCCTAATATTAGGGAGGGCCTAAGGCAATCACCTCCATTGCCTTAGGGTTAGAGCCGCCCTGACTTTATATATATCATAATGGAATATAACAGCATGAAAATTCTCCATTAGAAATTTAGAACCATGAAACCGGTCAAATGTTTCATTATCATTCTTTATATATCTTATTCACCAAACTCTTACTTGGACCCATGAAAGAGAATATTAAACCCATCCATAAAACAGCCCATGCGACTTATTCTCATTGAGTGACTCGAGGACTAAAAGGTTTCAATCAAGAAATTACAGATGCACTGAACTGATCATCTGTCTTCAGAGGCCAAAAAATAAAATAAAATGAAACACTAAGGGGTATGCATGTGTTGAACTTGAAGTAAACTGGACGAATACAAGGCAATATTACCTAACAAAATAAAATACTACTAACAAAGCATGGGCTTTTGGAGAAAAAGAAACAAAAGACACCATTATCAACTGTGATAGTTCACATGTACTTCATTTCGAGTCACTAAGCTAGTAAAGTTGATTAGTTACGACTTTTATAACTCAGTAATATAATATAATTGCCTAATTGTCTTTCTTTACTTCTGTTTGGAATGGCCTTTTTATCTTGTTTTGCACTTTTTTATCACTACCAAAATGCAATTTTGGTGGAATCATGGATTTAAAAAAAAAAAATTTTAAAAAAATCTGTGAATTCAAACTTGCACAAATCAATATGAACCAACAGTGATAGTCATTTCTCTACCAAATTTAAAACTCAAAAAGTTAAAACTTTTTCTTGCAAATGGAAGTAAAATAGAAGTCTAGAAGATAAGATACAAGTCAACTCAAGTCAGCATATGTCCCAATTACTTGAGGTCGGATACGAGAATCCATTTTAGGCGTACAATTTGGTCTAATGCAACATACAACCAGTAGACAAGATACAGATACAAAATTGATAAGAAAGACGTACCTAAACAGAGACACCTGTGCGAGGTTTGAAGGCCACCACATCTCAACTGGATCAACCAAATACCTCCTCAACATTCCAGCCCATCCATACCCCAATATCTAATATATCAATCAAAACAAATCACATATTCAAAGCTGGATTAAAAAGAATAAAAAAAATTATTTGGAAAACAACCCAAAATAAATCAAATCGGAGACTTATCAATCTCTTTTGAGTTTACAAATCAAAGAAACAAAAAATCATAATGGAAACAGAGAAATAGCATAAATAATACAACTAAATTATTGTATGCATGCTTAAAAGTCCATTTCCAATAATTAAAAATTCCTGAGATGATAGATCATAAAATTCAACTAAAGTATTAAACCCCCCATAATGAATAATTAAATAACTGCCCCTTCAGTTGGTAATCTATCATAGCTTAATAAAAAAATAAGAATTAAACTTTGCAAATTTCTTATATGAAATTCAGAGGAAAGAAAATATGAACCAACTCTAAGCCATTAAACATATTAACCAATTTATTCCCATCTTCCCTACATAATAAAAAATAATAATTCATCAAAGCCCAAAAATCAAGAAAATTTACCTGGGTAGTCAAAACAATAAGCAACCCACAAAGGAAATTCAAGCTCTGCTTATAGTAAGCCTTCATAACAGTAATGGCTCCAATGGAGTAGGCATCCCCTCCACCAATCGACACCCCACAATTGGCAAACACAGTTATAATCACATGCTCCTTCATGTTAAACGGACCCGGGTTCAAGCTAAAGCTCCGACCCATAAAGGCGTACTGTTTCGTGGGTAGCGTCGCAGCCATGAATTTTCCGATGGGCAGGACCGCAATTTGCATGAGGATGGCGGAAATTGTTAAGGGTTGGGTTCGGTATATGAAGAAAGTGTTGAGGAAGATGAGGATTATGCATGAGGTTATGCCGAGGAACCATGCTCGGAATGTCATTACGGGAATGGATGGGTCGTCGGTTTCCGGGACGACGAGGGCTACTTCTTCAATTGGGCATTCTGGCGGTGGCGGTTGGCCGTTCAGTTTCTCGGCGCCGGCCGGTTGGTCGAGTTTGGACGCCATTGTTGGAATTCTTGGGGAAATGGTAGGGCAGTGAGAAATGACAGTATGTGTCTTAAATAGGAGAGTGAAAGAAGAAGAGGAGGGGAGGGGGGTCAGTGAATTCACAATAATGCCCTTATGTCATAAAGGGAATAGAGTGATAAAAGAATATATATGCAAAATTTTAGAAAAGAGAGTATTTTCTGTAAAATAAATTTCTTGATACGTACTATTTCTGTCTTAATTAGTTAATTAAGTGTTTATTTTTAATTTTTAACTAAAAATAAAGAAGTTTATATTTGGAAATCTTTTATACTAGCATATTTACATTATTGTGTCTAATATTAGTAATATACAAAATTAAAAGTTTACATGAGGACATAATAAATGTCAAAGATAAAACTAAATACCTATTTGGAAATAAATATTTTTAAAAAATAAACACTCATTTAGGAATTGAGAGTGTAATTTATTTTGAAGCATAACAGTTTTTTTATTTTTTTAAATGTCTGGGCGGAAAGAAAATTGGGAAAGAAAATAGTACTCCCTCTGTTTATAAATTATTGACCCGTCACACAGATTAAGAAAAAATAGTTGGCTTGATTATTAATATTGGTATAGTGTGTAGTTTCTTTTAATATCTATGTGGGACCCATAATTAAAATAGAGAGAAAAAGTAAGGGTAAACTAATTAAAATGATGTCTAAAAAAGAAAGTTTCAAACAAGATAATTATTTAGAGACAGACAAAAATAAAAAGCAAGATAATAATTTAAGAAGGGAGGAAGTAGAATTTATTATTGTAGAGTGGGAGAGAAAATGTGGGGGAAGTGGGAGAGCACCGGAAGAAAAGAAACGTTTAAATTTGGGGGCGGAAGCAGTGGCAAATTTAGGATTTTGATTCAGGGGATACAAAATAAATTACTCCTATTAAAAAAATTAATACTACTTCCATCACAAAGAAGTGAGTAAAATACCAATTTTTATATTGATGTTTAACATAAAAAATAAAAATAATAAATAGTAAAATTGCACTAAAAGTAATAAAGATAATGTGTTTTATAATTTTTCAAAACAAATAAATCATTGTCAAATTTCAACGGAAAAAAAAGATTAATTTGATGAATTTTAGTTCGAAAGGAAATAAATCTTTTACGTAACAAAGTGTTCAATGATACAATTAAATTGACCATAAAATCATGTTTTATTTATAGAATACATGCATGCTTTGTAATATATATATATATATTTTTCGTATTCAAAGCCCTAATCCAATATCTCAATTTAGGGCTTGAATAGAATAGTGTTTCATTATCAAATTAAGTGAAATAAATCAATAAAAAATTCAATTCCAATTCTTAAACAATGATTTCAGATAAAGATGAAAGAGAAGAAGAAATGTTTTGAAGAAAATTAGGCTTTATGCTCCCAACATTATCTTAAACGACAAGTAACCCCTCAAATGTGTATAATTACACCTAACCCTAAAAAGGACATTTAATATATATTGAAAATCATAAATCTCACTTTATTAGTTTCAAACAATGGAAATAAGTTAAGTGATTTTTGTAAGAAAAACATCAAGACAACTTATCTACTTTGAGACAAATATACTTTCTCATGGAGGGGCATGTCTTATTTTTTTTAGAATTGTACAAAATACATATTATAAAAATTAATAAAACTACATTTAAAAAAATAATACTCATTCCGTTCTTAAATTATTGTCTTGTTTGACTCGAAGAAAAAATAACGACTCAATTATTAATATTTGTATTTTTGTATTTTTCACTACTCGAAAAATGCACATTATCCGTCGCTAAATCCATATTAGCGACAAAATTCCGTAAAAAAAAAATGGTTGTTGTTTGAAGACGAGGGGTCTTTCCGTCGAAAATTAGCGATGGAAACCATCTCCGTCGCTAAATTAGCGACGATAATTATCAACGGTGAAAAATCGTAGCTAAATATCTTCATTGCTAATTAGTGACAGAAATTAGAGACTGAATTTCTGCATCTAATTAGTGACGGAATATTCCATGCCTAAATACCGTCTCTAATTAGTGACGAAATTTAGACACGGAATTTTCCATCACTAATTAGCGACGGACAATTACGTCTCTAATTTTCGTCACTAATTAGCGACGGAAATAGGTTTATCCAATTAGCGACGAAATTTTAATGAAAATTTTCGTCGCTAAAAATAAAAATTAAAAAAATATTTTTCTAATTTTTTTGTACCTAATTTCAACAAATAACATGATATTAATAAAAACACTCCAAAAATTAAAACATACCACAAATCAATACAAATTAATTACATAAATTAAAATTGTTAAAACAAGTGTCAACAAATAAATTGTTCAAATTAATCGTCATGAAATAAATTTTGGGAACGAGAATGATCGGGAGATGGGTGATCAGACGAATGGGCTTGACTCTGAAAAAATCGGTCTAGGGTGGCCTGTATTGGGACACCGACTGTCGGGTGTCAGCGAGTTCGTTTCGGGTTTGAGTGAGTTCAGTCTCTAACTTCGAAATGACGCACTCCTGGTCAACGTTCGGTTGGGCCTCATGTTCGTGCTGTCGATCCAGAAGCACGCAAACCGATGGTTGACACGTGTGAGGATCTCATGTGCGCCCATTCGTAGACCCTATCGTACCTCTTCGCCCGTTCTATGGAGGTCATTTGCTCCCATAATGATTGGCTCCACTCATTCCCGTTAGGATCGGTACTTTCCAACTGACCCTCAGCCAATTGCGCCCTGATAGTCCTCTCGTACTCAACCTGTTATAAAAAAAAGACAAATATTAAAACACCGTCATATCAATTTAATAGTAAACAATAATTTTAATACTTATATATGCAGCCTCTGCCCGGACATCAACCCACTGACCGGATCCATCCTACCTGATGTGCGTACTCATCACAAACACATCAGAGAATCGCACATGAGCACCATGTGTACGCACCTACAATCAGACTATTAGTTTTTTATATTTCTAAGAAATAAGAAATGAAATAAATGTATAGATTCTAAGTGTTTACATTTAATTTTCCCTTATCTTTCTTAACCCAAATCTAATTATACTTTGAATTAAAGTATTACCATGGATTTCATAGCATCAACATGGCTTCCCAACTACTTTTAACATATATAGAACAATAAACTGAATAAACATTAAAAATATACACTAACACCCTATATAGATTCTTAAGTGTTTACACTTAACCCCCTCTTTCTTAACCCAAATCTAATTAAACATTGAATTAAAGTACTACCATGGATTTCGTAGCATCAATATGGCTTCCCAACTACTTTTAACATATATTGACCAATAAATTGAATAAATAATAATTTTAAACTACCACCATGGATATCATAGCATCAACATGATTTCCCAACTACTTTTAACATATATAGAGCAATAAATTGAATATACATTGAATAAATACACTAACACCCCCTATAGATTCTAAGTATTTACACTTAACCCCGCCTTTTATCTTTCTTACCCCAAATCTAATTATATTTTGAATTAAACTACTACCATGAATTTCATAGTATCATAGTTTTTCAACTACTTTTAACATATATTGGACAATAAATTGAATAAACAATAATTTTAAACTACTACCATGGATGATCATAGCATCAACATGGCTTCCCAACTACTTTTAACATATATAGAGCAATAAATTGAATAAACATTGAATATATATATATTAACACCCCCTATAGATTCTAAGTATTTACACTTAACTCCCGTCTTATCTTTCTTACCCTAAATCTAATTATACTTTGAATTAAACTACTACCATAGATTTCATAGCATCAACATGGCTTCCCAACTACTTTTAACATATATAGAGCAATAAATTGAATAAACATTGAATTAAGTTAATCTTTATTTAAACTAAGTTACTTACCATGCGCGCCTGTGCTCAGCGATTCTGATCGACCCGTCGTGTGCTTCATTCCAAACCCCGACCCGCTAGTCCTATTCTTCTTTGCCCTCTTTGAGGCCTCCTTGGCGGCAGACCCAGACCAGTAGGCTTCGTACTGAGCCTAAACCTCATTGGTCATGAAGAGGGGCTGCCTCTTCAGCTCGACAAAGAACTTCGTCTTCGTCTTGTAGATGTAAATGGTGCTGGCTGTGTCCCAGTAATAGAAGTAACTAGGGGGCGCACCTTCCTTAGTTTACTCTTATTGCCAGATCCTCGGTCAGAAGACATGTCTAAATACAATAAAAATAATAAATGAACTCAAACTAAAATAGCATACATGAACAATAATAAATGAACTAATCAAAAGATAAAATATACATTGACATCAGGAATTCCTCTTTCAGAAAACTACGTTATCCCTGGATGCTTTCAAGAAGAGTCTTCTGCATTTCAGTCGGTTTCAAAACAACTAAAGCATCTTTCAGGCCAGGGAGTTATTTTTGAAGAATAGTGCCTTTATGCACATGCATAAAGGGGTCAATCATCTCTCTAAGTTCCATTATTTTACTATTTTGATGTCTTCCAATGGAACTAGTAAGAACAACCCATTTTTCTTTTGCAACATTACTTTTCCTTTCTCACCTTTTCCCAAAGTTGCCACAATCTTTAAATGAAATACTTTCAACAAACTCAGGATTTACCAAGTAGAGGATATTATATAGCATTTCAAAATTAATCTGGGTCATAGTTAGGGTTTAAGGTTATAATTAGGGTTTAGGGTTATTGTTAGGGTATATGGTATATGGTATAGGGTATAAGGTATAAAGTTTAGGGTTTAAGGTTTATGGTATATGGTATAGGGTATATATAGGGTATATGGTATATATAGGGTTTAGGGTTTAAGTTTAGGGTTTTATGGTATAAGTTTAGGTTTAGGTTTAGGTTTAGGATTAATTAGGGTTTATAGTTAATTAAGGTTTAGAGTTAATTAGGTTTAGAGTTAATTAGAGTTTAGAGTTAATTAGGGTTTAGATAAGGTTACCGTTATTGTTTAGGTTTAGGTTTTAAAGTTTAGAGTATACAATTTAGGGTTACAGTTATTGTTTAGGGTTTAGTTTTTAACTACAATTTAAAGTTTAATTACTAGGAATGAAAATTTTAGAGTTATTTTTATTATTTGTTGAAAAATTTAAGGATGAATATTTTAACATTATTTTACTAATAATAAATTTATATATACTAGCATAATCTTGGAATACGTTATTGATTTTTTCTTTCAATTAAAATACTAAACGACATCATACACCATATATACACTATATCAACATCATTAAAAAAAAGTTAAAATAAATTCATGCATCAATACATCATTCAACAAAACTCGAAAACAACACATTAACAATTTTGGCAATTTCATTCAACTTGGTAAACCATAAAAAAAATTAGATTTCTGAAAATTTTAAATATACATAAATAACAGGACAAAATAAAATTTATAAAAGGTTTTGCAATTTTATACAATTAAAAAATAACAGATTTCATAAATTTATAAAATAATTACATAAATAACTATAAAAAAAGGTTTCTGAATTTTTTAAAAATATACTGTTTAGGAAATTACAAAAACAACACATTTACAATTAAATAATTACATGAATAGCAAAAAAAAAAGATTTTAAAATTTAAAAAATACACCAAAATATTAGAATATTACAACATTTACAATTTCATACAATTCATTAAAACATATTAACAAAATAACACATAAATAACATACAATATAACAAAAAAATTTTTTTAAAAATTACAGAAAATAAACAAAAAATTCAGGGAGTTGCCTGTTAATGAGAGAGAGAGAGAGAGAGAGAGAGAGAGAGAGAGAGAGAGAGAGAAGGGGCGGATGGCAGTGGGGCGGCGACTACCTTATTCACAGTGAGACAAACAAAGCAAAATTAGGAATGAATTAATCAAAATTAGGCAAAAAATTAAATTAAAAGGGAAAATAGGGGTAAAAGGAGACTTACTGACGCGCGGGTGAGGGTGAGAGAGAGAGAGATCTGAGAAAATGGAGCCGTAAAACGGTGGTATTAGCGGAGGCGTGCTGCGGTAGCAGCGGCGGTGGAGCGGTTGGTGGCAGCGGTAGTGGTGGTTGCTGTTGCTGGAGATAGAGAGGGAGAGAGAATAAATCGAGAGGGTGAAAGAGAGTCTGGTGAGAGAGAGGGAGAGGTTCATTTTTGTGTTTTTGGGAAAGGGGTCTGGGAAGGGGAGAAAGGGGGGGGGCTGGGGAAGGGGGCATGAAGGGATTGACTGGGGGAAAAACAATGAATATTAGCGACGAAACTTTTGTCGCTAATTACCTTTTGAAATTAGTGACGGAAGACATTATTCAACGATGGACCATCCGTCTTTAATATTCCCGCGTTTTTACCGCGATTTTTAGTGACTGAAGAAAGGAATATTCGAATATTAATTTATTTAGCGACGGAATTAATTCCATCACTAATTTAAAAGTCCGCTAATTTAGCTACGGTGTCCGTCGCTAATTAGCGACGAAAATTTCTGTAACTAATACGCGTGTTTCTAGTTGTGTTTCCACTTTTACCCTCATGAGAATGAATGAGATGACAATGATAGCTTTTTGAAAATTTGAATAATTCAAATTTCTCTCCAATCAATTTTTGAATAATTCAAATTCCCTCTAACACTCTCATTAGCTATATAGTGGGTCCTATAAGTTAAGTGTACTAATTAAAAGAGCAAAATGGTAAAAATACTTTCTTAAAAAGGAAAATTTACAAATACGATAATTTTTTGGAACGAACGAAAAAGGAAAGTATGATAGTAATTTAGGAATGGAGGGAGTAATAAAACTATATGGTCATTTTTAGAAAGTTCAGAGGGTAGATTCTAATTATATACTCCCTTCGCCCTAAATTATTGTCTTGTTTGACCCGACACACGGATTAAGAAAAAATAATTAACTTGATTATTAATAGAGCAAAATACACAAATAGTCCCTGCTCTACCCCTTTTTTGGGATTGGTCCTTAAACTTAAATTCAAAAAAATTAAGTCCCTGTATTGAAACTTTTTATGCAAATGGTCCTTCCGTCCAACTCTGTTAGTTTTTTTCTGTTAAGTACACTCACGTGCAATTCTCGTGCCATTGTATAGGGGTAAAATAGTCATTTTACGTATAAAGAGTACAGGGACCATTTGTGAAGGCGCCAAATTTTAGCGCCAAAAAAACTCTTTCGTCCTTCCAGTACATAAATAGGCTAGGTTGAAAGTCAAAAATGAAGAATTTTATGGAGGTTTACTGTGATTGTGGTGTTAAGGCAAAATTGTTAACTTCTTGGACTGATTTCAACCCTGGCCGAAGCTTTTGGAGTTGTGCTAATCGTTTGGTAAGTTTTCCATTTTTTTGTCAATGCTTATTCAGTTTCTTCTTCATCTACTTCGACTGATTTTTTTTTTCCTTCGAGCAGCATCCATGTGGTTTCTTCCTTTGGTTTGATCCACCTATGTGTCATAGATCTGTCCAGATTATACCTGGGTTACTTCAAAGGATAAGAGAATACGAAGCAGAGAAGACAAAGAAGAATGGTAATGGAGGTGAACAGAGAAGACAAGGAACCAAGTGGATGTTGTTCTGGGTTTTGCTTGTCCTAGCCTGTTTGTTTCTTGCTTGGGTGATAATTTTTGGGAATATGGATGAAGAACACAGTGGCCATGGACATGGAAGAAAATACCAAGAAATTAGTGGTCCATAGGTTGTATAAAAGCCACAAAGCAAAAAATCTCAAGTTTGTATTTTGATGAGGTTGTATGTGCTCCAGGTTTTATGTGTTCCAGGTTGTATGTGTTCCTTTTGTGATGTAATCCTTTTGGTATGAACTGCCATATGTTATGAAAAAGAGAAAACTTTGTGTTCTTCACTTATCCTCTGTTATTAGTCAGTTTTAACTCAAGTTTATTATCCTCTGTTAATGAATTATTGTTTCAATCAAACACAAAATATAACCAACAATTGTTCAGCATAACATAACATAATCACCAACCTATTTCATCAACAAAGTAATTCCCTTGTATTTGATGATGATTACACAACAGTTTGTTTATCAAATTCATAGCAAGATGGAATTGCAAAGTACCAAAAGCTTAAATTACATTGACTTCTTGCTGAGTTAAATTGCAAGTACCAAAACAAGCAATTACATAGACTTCCAAATGAGTGTAATTGCAGAGTAGCAAAACAAACAATACACTTAGCTGCAATTCATTTGCAAAATACCAAAAGTCATTGTTTTAATAACCACACAATCTTACAACCAAACCACCAAAAATCATTGTTTTAATAACCACACAATCCTACAACCAAACCACCAAAAATCATTGCTTCATCCCCAAAATAAAGATTCACTTCCTACAGAGCTTCCTCTTCTTCAAACGGGTATGGCTTTTTGGTTGTGACATGCTTGTACTGGCAGTACCTTCTTCATGGATTTGTGACATGCTTGCACTGGTTCCAACAATTAAGTTGCTTGAATCCTACAACCAAACCAACATAAATTAAGCAGAGCATAACCAACATCAAAATCACATCAACACCAATTTGAATACCATAACTTATTTGTGTTGATGGTCTTCCCGTTGCTCTACCTCTGCCCCTTCCATTAACTCTGCATGCACCTCCACTACCTTCCCCATTGTTACTTGAACCCTGCAAAATACAAAGATTAAATGCCTTACAATTAACAATGTAATTTAACTTGTTGATTACTTACAGCTTGGTCTTTCTTCCTTTTGTTCTGTGGTAGACATCCTATCCCCTTGCATTGACTTGAATTGTGATTGAGTCCACCACATCTTCTGCAAGTTATGAATTTCCCCTTTCTCCCGCCTTTGTAGCATCTCCAGCTTGTCTTTTCCTTCATCTTCACCTTCTTCGGCCTTCTTTGGCCTCCCAGGTTGCTTATGATTTTTGGGAGCAACAATCTTAAAGACATTCTCAACATGATCCCACATTTCTGGTCCATTTATGGGATTTATAGTGTAATCATAAATCCTTGATTGACATTCTACTTTGTAATAATCATCAACCCACAGCTCAGGTACCCCATTTCCTCCATTCTTACCATCATACCATATAGCAGCTATACCATGTTTACATGGAAGTCCACTTAGCTACCACTTCCTACAAGAACATGTTTTGTCACTCAAATCCACTACATATTGCTCACCCTATGGACCTCTGACTTGGTATTTAGTTTCTCCATTCCATATACAAATAAAATCCAGTGCAACCTGTTTTCCCTTGTTCAGTTGCTTCTAAATCCTATCCAAAACATGATTTTTACACTTCTTGACCTCATCCCTTTTTTTTTTTTTTTTTCTGATTCTTGTCATTAGATAGTTCCTAATCATCTCTAACATTGAGATGATAGGTTTGTCTCTACTGCTGATAATATGTGAATTGAAGCTTTCACTGATGTTGTTCATCAAAATATCACTCTTGAAAGCTTCTGTAAAGTGTGACCTAGACCAGTGAACAGGATTCTTCTGACTAACCCACCTAAATGCTTCTGTAGAATAGTCCTTGAACTGCTCCATTGCATCATTAAACTGCTGGATGTTGCTTGAAAATACTGCTTTGTACAACTGATCTTTCATCCCCTTACCCTTGAACAACTTCTTGTAATTGTTGTACATGTGTAGTAGACAATATCTATGTTCCACAGTAGGCAATAATTCATTCATGGCCAGATCAAGTCCCTACAATTAATGAATGGTTACAACATAAGTTGATGTAAATGTAAATGATATTGAGGCAATTTAAAAAATATTAAAGAGAAATCATACCTTTTGTTGATTAGAGATTACCACCCATTGTTCAGCACTACTAATCCCAATATCATTTATCAATAACTAAAGGAACCACTGTCAGTTCTCTCTGTTTTCAGCCTCTACTACAGCATATGTAATGGGGTACATGCCATTGTTGGCATCCAAAGCAATTGCTGTAAGAATCATACCTGTGTGAAGTCCCTTCAGAAAACATCCATCTAACCCCAATACTCTTCTACATCCAGCTGCAAAGCCTGCCTTTAAAGGCTCCAAACAAAAGTATATCCTTTTGAACTTTCTATCATTTGGTGCATTCAAATCAACTTCATCTCTAACTTCAATTTTAGTGGTGGAGTTGGGATTTGTTCTCCTAATCTCCAGACTATAATCCCACAACAAAGCATATTGTTCTGTAAAATTCCCATGGTTGAATTTATCTGCCATCCTTTTTGCTCTGTAAGCCTGACTCCTACTGATATCAAGATGGTGTTCTTCCCTAACAGTGACAATTATACCATCTAAACTCCAGTTATGAGTTGACCTAAACCTTTCAATGTACCTCGTAGCAATCCACTCAGATGTCAGGTTCTTATTTGTATAGCTGGGACTGCAAGTGTGCACATCTAAAAATGTTTTCACTTCCCAAGTTGATTGGTCCTGCATTGGAGAAATAAGTATTACCCAAGGACAGTCTTTGGTGCCTTTACACTTGGCTCTGACCCTTGTTTTGTCGTTTTTCACCAACTTAATTTCCTTCCTATTTTTAATTGAATATTCCTTTAAAGCTTGTTTGACCTCCTGTACATTTGAAAATCTCATATTAAGCTTGTACTCTGGATTTCTCATATGAGTCTCAGCATTAAAGTCTAAACCTTTCCTCCTTGGTATGGCCTCATCATCATCAGAACTGGGTAGGCTCCATAAGTCATCATCAGATGCATAATCAGAGTCCACTAAACCTATTTCTTCACAAAATATCTTGTTCTTACCCTTATTACTACTCTGCTTATTTTGTATACCATCCCACTCGACCTCCCTATCAATGTTGGCTTCAGACCGCATCATCCTTGTCATCGAGACCAATCATAATCGTGGTCAAGAACCGATCATATGTGTGATCATTGCTTGAATCACCCTCTTTATGTTCATCTTCATGGACCTGGTCATCCTGATCTTCATTTGCATTGTCATAGACATTCACATTTTCATTCTGTCTAGTTTCTGCATTCTCGAATCGTCCGTCTCATTCTCCATTCTTCGCATTCTCTCCATCCTCCATTCTCCATTTCTATTCTCCATATTCTCTCCATTCTCATTATTTTCATTGCCATTAAGAAATCCAGCTTCAAATTCAGTTGCAATATGAGCAATTTCTTCAACATTGTATGTGAGTAGTAAGTCATTCAATATTTGTCTATTATGTGCTGATACTATCCAATTTGTTCCTACATTATCAGCCTCATTTTCATTCAATTCCTCAATAACCACTGAGCTTTGCCTTTTGGTTCCATTTCAAAGTGGTGATCACAAGATGTAAAACCATGTTCCAAGTAAACTTCAATTAGCTTGTGCTTCTTTCCTATTGTACAAACAGTCAACATGTCTTTATCACTTCCTAATACTCTCAACCCATGGTCAAGGTTCATTGTTGGCATCTTAAAATGATAAAACATTATTCCATCATAACCAAGTCCTTTTATCATTTTGTTTATCTCTTGTATAGACATCTCATCACCATGACAAAAGTCAAAATAATCAACTAAGCCATTTTCATAAACCCTAACTGGAATATAAACAAACTCTCCTCCATGGTGTAGCTCAATACTGAACCAATCTGAATCAGGGTCTTAAGGAGTAAATACAAAAAACAAAAAAAGACCACAAAAATTAGACAGATAAATAAGACAAGGACATATTTTAATTGGAATGGAAGCTTCCAATCCCAATGTACAACACAGAAAACGAGCAAACTTTAACAAAACAACAAAGTCAAACAAAAAATGGAAACTTTAACAAAAAAACAAGAAATTGACTACTCAAAGTAGCAGAGGAAAACAGAGGAACAAAGCAAACCAAACCAAACTCGATTTACATTGTGGAAACAAACAGAGGAAACAAACAAACTCGATTTACACAGTGGAAACAAACTTTTCCACTGAGGAAACAAACAAAATTGATTTAAAATACTTACAGTATATATCTTCTGCAACATCCCATATTTCGCCTCTTTTTCTCTACATCCACGACATTTTGCACTTCTAGTTAAATCACGCATTCGAAATTGAAACCCTAACCTAACCTTCGCTTGAGCAGATGATTGAGAGATTGAGAGTGGGTTAATGATCGTTTCTACCCAAAATGACGTTTCAAGGTGTGAGTAATCAAGACTAACAGTTGTCGCAACGAAATTGGTGATTGGTCCCGGTACTCTTTATTATGAAATGCCTATTTTACCCTTATCAGAAAACACGTGAATTGCACATGTCTCTACTTAACGGTAAATATTTGACGGAAGGACCAATGGTGTAAGTCACCCCACTACAGGGATCACTGGCGTGGGGTAAGGACCAATCCCAAAAAAGGGGTAGAGCACAGGGACTATTTGTGTATTTTGCTCTTATTAACATTGATAAAGTTTGTAGTTTTTTTTAATGCCAATGTGCATGTGACCCATAGTTAAAGTAAGAAGAAAAAGTAAGGGTAAAATGATAAATGTGATATCCTAAAAAGGAAACTTTCAAACAAGACAATTATTTTAGCACGGACAAAAAGGAAAACAAGACAATAATTTAGGGACGGAGGGAGTAGTATATATTTTGGTGCGATAGATTTTATGATTAATATATGATTTGGTCCCTGAACTTTAACTTTCTCCATAATTTGGTCATAGATGTTAAAAGTTTCCTAAATTGGTCCTTGAACTCAACATTTGATGCCGTATTAGTCCTTTATGTCGTTATCTCAAATAGGACCTTTAAAATTTTCTTAAAATCCCAAATTTACTCTCACTTGTCACTGAGTGGAATGCCTAGGTGATTAATTAAACGATGTAAACGAAGAATCCGATATATTTTACAGTACCAAATTAAATTAAAATTTTATAAAAATAACTTCATTTACAAAAACAAGCCTACAACGAGGGAGAGGGAGAAGATAGAGAGAAACTCCATCGAAAACCAGAGTCATCTCTGTTCAAACCCCAAACGAAAAAGGAAGTAAAAAAGGGGGCAGCATGGCCTTTGAAATTCTTCTACGTCCTCCTTTGTTACTCTTCAGAATTTCTAACCACTTTCAAATCGGCCCTAGCCCTGGTGCCAATTTCTCCAACAGTTTAACTGCCATTTTTGCCGCTTTCTTCGCCGGTAAGTTATGGTTGATAAGTCGCCTTCCTTCACGGCATTGGCTAAGGTTACGTATTCCTTGTCTTTGATCTCACCACATCTCTCGAGGTCTGACTTGAACCTCGTTTTAGAAATTTCAACAACAGAAAGGTCAGTGGACGGAACAACGACTATATCTATTTATGGCTGTCGGAAAGGGAGGATTGGAGAAGGTGTGAAGATTTATACGGACAATATATTTCATGGTGGCGTCACTTCTTATACTATTGCTTTCGGTACTGGTGGCGATAGGATATGTTTTGGTGCCTTATGTATTAATTTCGAGCTTTACATGCATCAGGTGTTACAGTTTCAAACAACATTTGCACAGATAGGCTTTCAGAAGTTCGTTGATTGATATTCCCCTCGTCTCTGTCATCAGATCCCTCATTATCATTTGTATGAAGACTTTTTCAGCCTTTTAATTTCTGCACATTTGTTTTCTATCTCTTCAATTTTATCAAATTGCATAGAATCTTATTCTTAAACTCGTTTTAAGTTAATTAGTGCTTAATCAAACTTTATTATTATATGTATTTTAAAATTTGGACAATTACTATCGAGCCGCAGAACCATAATTTATTATTACTGTTAACTTTACAATTTGGAAATGTAGACGGAATTAAAGCCACATCCACAGTATTTCCAAAATTGTTGTTTTGTTGATTTGAGTCAACTGTTGAAGAGGAAGCCATTGATTTTTCCAACTAAGGGAAGAGATAAGACAGCAGCGAGAAGAGAGGAGAGAGATAGAATCTTGCTTGCAAATCTAGCTCTAAACAGAACGAAAACAGAGAGAGAGAGAGAGGTATACGGTGAGAGAAAGAGGAAAAATATTTTGTTTTGTCACAGAGAGAGAGAGAGAGAGAGAGAGAGAGAGAGAGGAGAGAGATATAGATAAATACTATAGAGAGGAAATTTGTTTTCTCCATTCTCGCCATGAAATAAAATCCACCTAGGGGACTCAGCCACAAGTGAGGGTAAATTTGGCATTTTAAGAAAATTTTAACGGTCCTGTTTGAGATAACGACATAAGAGACTAATACGACATTAAATGTTGAGTTCAGAGACCAAATTATATATTAATCCTAGATTTTAATTGTATGTGGGAAGGTGAAGTCATCTTCTTCGATTGTACGAAGAGTGACTAAAGGATTGTTTAAACGGTCATTTTGATAATATACATTGAAATGTGACATTCCCATTTCAATTCCCCTTTACAAAACTAGATTCCAAATAGAATCATCAGTTCATAAAACAACGAGAGAGCGATGATCTTATGAAATTTAAATTTTATTACTATTAAATAAGCATTGTTAATTAGTGGCGTACAACCAGAGATTACATTCTTCCTTTCCAAATCATATTCTAAAAGGCTCCCTTTTTATAATAAAATAAAACGTGATGTGATGACATTCAAACCCGATTCTTATTGAATGGGATTCTATTATTTATGTTAAGTATTCGATTATATATTTATGTTCACTACCGAAAAGCATCCTCTTAAATTTAAATTAAAATACATGTAAATTTTAGTTCATGTTATAATTATTAAAAGTCTGGATATTACTCAAGTCCTTGAACTTGGGAAAGACGTTTCACCAAATTCTTGAATTTGGGAAAGATCGTTCACTAGATTCATGAACTTGGAGATATTTATCGTTTGCTCAATTTCTTTTGATTCTACTATATATAGAACCCTTTATTTATATATTGAAAGGGTAAATGAATGAAAGATATATATACCCAAATTCTCTCCAATTTTCTGTATTATCTTTGTGTTCATGATACTTCTCTCTATATAGTGGTTCTAAATCAATTGCTTTACAGAACGAGTGCTTTACCTCCTCGGTGAACAAATTAGCTGGAAATGATAGATTGTGGTGCACTTAACCCAGACTGGGCACGTACTCTTGAAATTAACTTGGTATTCTTACATGCACTGAGTTTCTCTGGTGTTCACCGAAATCTTGGTGTACATATATATATATATATATCCAAGGTTAGTTATGTTGTCTTCCTATTTAATTTGTCATCTTTCCATTTCTCTATGTTTTGTTTTAAAATTGAATGTAAGTGCTATGCATCCATCATGAGGGAGTTTATCATTGAGACTTATTAATTTTTCTGTTGCTAAATTAATTACCAATGATTAGTGAGTCCAATGTGATATATATACTCAATAATTGAGCTTCTCATTCATACTTGCTAATTAATTACAGTAAGTTATAACCATTATATATGAAACAACAATCAAATATCTATTTTTAACTAATTAATACTCCATGCAAGTGAAACATTGCCCCTTTCGAGCATGCAAGTTGGACGGATGTATTTCTCATGTCTGCATTTTGTTAACAATTTGGTTTGGTGGTGGCCGGCCGGCCGGCACACTTAACAGATAATTGGCACATGGGATCGAGGTCATATATCGAATACTAATTATTAGATGATTCTTGATTTCTATTTTTTGATCCGTGCAGTGTGTGTAAATGATCAGTTACCCGAAGATTCATGATTTCTCTTGAATTGGTATTGAATAATTGATTAGGTAGCTATTTATATATTGGGGTGAATTTTGGGATGGTTTATTTGATTAGTAGATATACATATATATATATATATATATATATATATATATATATATTTGAATGGACAAAGAATCTCATGATCATATATAATTTACTGCATGAGAGACATTCATGGGGTTTCAGTTATCTTTTTCTTTTTGGTGTTGTATATTTTATGTATTAAATCTTCAAATTTTCCTTACATATGATCACATCAGAGCAACATACATGAATATAGGATGCATAAAAAAATTATTTAATTTTGTTTAGGATGAATTTCGTAACATTCAACATTGTTTTTGAATTACACCAAAGACGACTTGCTAGTCAAGAAAGCATCCTCGTCCAGCCCTTGATGTGCAACGTGAAAACAACATTGGACAATGATTAATTATTTGAAAAAAAAAAAAATCTTATCCTGATAATTTGCAGAATATCACATAAACAAATAGATATACTTTAGGTTATTTATGCTAGATTATATATATGCAATTATTTCTCTCTACGGCATCTGCATGCGCTTATTAGCCTTAGATAAAACCTTCACTGCTTATGGCTAATTTACGTCTACTTCACATCCAACAACATGACAATGTTTTTTTGTTTATACTCCCTTCGTCCCAGATAAATATTTCTAGTGGATAAAACACAAGAATTAAGAAACATAATTAATGATGTGCTGTAAAATGTATTCTGACAATAATACCCACGAACATTAATTGAGTTCAACTATTTTAAATAATTGAGTTTCTTTGGAATGTGTTATATTAAATGAAGCTTTAAGGGTATATTAGGAAGAATGGTAGAGAATAGGTAAATCAAAAGTCTTTAAGAACATTAGTTGGAACGTCCCAAAATAGAAAGTAGGAACATTTATCTGGGACGGAGGGAGTATAATTTAATCTGATACTATAACAAAGGCAAGGCTACGAAATATATGTCAAAACAAAATCGAATCAATAATAAAGAATTAAAGTTTTCTAAAATCATCAGATCAGTCGAGCTAACTGAAGGGGTCCTCTTAGACAAGGTTCTATCTGGCCTAAATTAAATGTGTATTGTCGGTAGGTTATCTTACATAGTATATCATAAAGGAAAGGTATATAAGATGGAGATGGCTGCGCTGCCCCTATTATACTGTATAAAATATGGTATCTGTTCTTACATGTTAACGATGAGATAAAAGTACTAGGTTTGTGAATAAAACATAGTTCGACTCGAGCTCGTTTTGTTAAGCTTGAACATATTTCCATCCAACTCAAATAAGCCTAATCATTACAAAAATTATATGCATTCCATGAACCCTAATACTGTTTGACTACGTGATACGACAACAAGTTCGACTTTCAACTCAAATGTTAATATAAATAAGTCGAGTTTTGATCTTCAACTAGCGAAGCACAACTGGCGTATTAACCAACAAAAATATCATTTGACTATGGACACGTTGTTTAAGAAAAGTTAACTTTTACCCTTGAAAATTACCACTTATTGAAACACTTAGAATTAAAACAAATACTCCTTCTGTTCTCAAAAAGGAATCTTATTTAAAAAATCAAACATTTTAATATTATTGGTTTACATGTTAGTACATCTTTTTAAATGCACTATAACATTAACATATTCTCTTTTGAAAATGAAACTCTTGTTTTGGACAAACCAAATAGAAAAAAACGATATTATTTGTTTAGAATAAGGAGAGAAATAAATTACACACTATGAAAGATGGGTTACTTTAGATAGTAGACATTTTTATAAAACATAAAAAATAAAAATAAAAAAGGAACATCAGACATTTTTTTTTTTGAGAACAGAAGGGATATGTACTTTTAAAAGATCAAATTTTGATTATTAAAATATTTAATGAAAAAATGATTAATTGTTGGAACTTGCAAAAAGAGAAAGTTAAATTGCGCAAAACATAAATTGAAAACTTAAGATTTTTGAACAAATTCTTTTAGTTAAAAGAATATTTATTTTAAAATAGAGGGAGCATTTTATTTTGTCTAGTGGCAATATAGTCATTGCCCTCATAAATTGTGGGGAGTCAATGTGGTCAAAATAAAAAATAAAAATAAAAATAGACTACATACTACGGACTTCGGAGTACAAGGAAAGACAGTAATTGATTTGAAGGCCATTTTTGATTAATGAAAATCTTGGTTGGTTAATAATGGAAGTGGGGAAACGTAACTTTTCAAGCGTGTGAGCATCACATGCCATAAGAGGTCTGACACACTTTGTCCCGTTCTGAACTAATGCCAAACTGACTTCATATGCGGGCTCTCCCGCGGGGTCCACTGAAAGATGGTCCAAGTAGGATTAACGGGGCCCAAGCATAGTTATGCAACTTAACGGATCAACGTTATCTTCGTTGGACATCATGGTGGAATTTCTTAAGATGTGTGTTGTCAGTTTTAACTTTGCCGTCATTGGGTAGCAGACGGTGGCCAGATGGAAAGTAAAGCACGTGTGGTACGACCAGGTACGTGTGTTTGTGTTTGTGTTTGTGTTTGTGTGTGTAGGATTAATTAAAGAGCACAAGTGGGATTCACGTGTCAAGAAAACTAAACCTAAGCTAAGCCTTTTGGTAAGACAATCTTTTCCCGCATTATGACTATGATTAGTTCATCTATTGACGAATTGACTTGGGAAGTCTTTTTCGAACGGGGCATACTAAAAGTACACAACTTTTCTCCTAACTATTAGCACTATATAAAATTTAAATAAAATGATGAATCCACTATATAGCAAATATTTATATTCCCTTTGTTTTTGGCAAAAAAAAAATTTATGTTTGAAACTAATAATTAAGAGTTATATAATAATCATTAAAATAGTTAATATATTTATATTATATTTAGAGGGTAAAATTATAAAAATATTAGGTATAAATTTTAAAAGTAAACTCTTTATATGAAATATTTTAAAATTGAATAGTCAACTCTTTATTTAAAACTAAGGGAGCAATATTTTTTTCCAAAAGTTATTATAGTACATTGAAACTTATGCACAGTAGACTGGTAGTCATTAAAACGAAATTATTTGTATCTAAGTTTTTAAAAGATGCTTATAAGTCAGGCGTCGAAAGCTCTTGAACTCACATTGAGTGTACTAAAGCCGTCCCTGATAAACTACTTTACTCTACCAAACTAAAATATATACCATTATATCGCATGTTAACATAATATTAGAAACAATATATTTGTATATATATATATATATACATATTATTTTTTGAAATTAATTTAATTAATTATTCTTACTCCGTATCTGGAAAAAAAGTTTTAAAATAAGGGTTCGTTTTGAAAAGTCAAGTATCTTTAACATGTCTTTTTCAAACAATAGACGCTAAACATAGCCCTCCCTATGCGCTAAACGCAGCTCCCTCTGCGAAATTAATAACTTGCACTTGTCTTTTTATTGTGGAAATGTGCTCTACTCTATGTGAACATTGAAATTGTATATTTATTCGTTTTCCAAAATAATGTTTGGATAATGGATATATTAATGCCTAAAGTAGGTGGGATAAAGTTGGATAAGTGAGTTTATCCCACATTGGAAAGAAAGCAAAAGCAAAGCTACTTTATATACAAGCTCATTTCTTGTATGGAGTAAGCTTGTCTAGCATAGAGACTCTTTCTCGCGCGCACACTTGCAGGGGGTGCAAATCCCAGTTCGATTTGAGGTTCGTACCAGTGAACTCGTGTGCAATCGCGACCTACGAATACGAATGTCAGACCAAATAAAGCCCTTTAGACTACCCCACGTTTTGCTATTTATTTTTTTGTAAAAATTTCGCCTCAAAGAGAGACTCTTTCTCACGCGCACACTTGTAAGGGGGTGCAAATTTCGGTTAGATTTGAGGTTCGGGTACCTAAAGAGTACTAAATTCTTTATACCAAATGATGTGTCGGTTGATGTAGCAGTTGATGTGGTGCAAAAAATAAAATTAAAAATTATAATTAATGCATCACATCAGCTGCCACATTAGCTGACACATCATTTAGTGTAAAAAATTTAGTACTCTTTAGGTATATATAAGGGCATCTACAATGTTGAGTTTTTACCCAGTTCTAAGCTCAAATTCTCGGTTCTTCACATAATGTTGAGTTTTTACCCAATTCTAAGCTCAAATTCTCGGTTCTTCACATTATGTGGGTTCTTCATTTTGGTTCTTATATTTGCTGGTTCTTCCTAGTTCCCAAATAAGAACCGAGTTCTTACAAATTTTTCTCCCACCTTGAACAACAAAATGGAGACGGCGTGTGATGCACCCTCTCCTCCAAGCGGGCGCGTGCACCACACTCTCCAGAAATGGGCGTCCAGACTAGAAACTTTCTGCCCCCACCCCTGCCCCACGTCTGCCACCCTCAATGATATGCCTCCTTTTTTTTTTTTTTTCTTTTATAGTATTTGATGTTTTGGCTTAATTAACTTTAAATAAAAGTTTTTTTTTTTTGGAAAATCTATTTTGTCTTTTACCTTTTTCTGAAAAAGTTTTTTTTTTTAAAATTCTGAATAAGTTGTTTTTTTTAAATTATGATAAAGTTATTTTTTAATTCTAATAAAGTTTTTTATTTTTATTACTATTTTTGATATAAAAATTATAAGCAATATATTAATGAAAATTTAAAATTAAAAATATAAATGATTTAATTTCTTTATTTGTGTGAAATATGTAATATATTAATTAAAATTATAAATAAACTAATGTATTTATACGAAATATTTAAAATATGCAATATTTTAATCAAAATTATAAATAAATTAAATTATACAAAATATATAAAATATGTAATATGTTACATAAAACTATAAAGAAATTAATTTATTTGAAAAATATAAAAACAAATGAGTTATATTTAAAAAATATAATGGGATTCACTTAAGAATTAAGTGGAAGAATCAAACATTGAAAAAATTGATTTTTAAATAAATTGGTTCTTAAAAATTTTAGGTGGCAATTAAAAACCAAGAACCAGTTCCTATGCTCTGACATTACGCTGATGATCGATTCACACTGACAGACTGCCGTCCTATCACAGTTGTTGGACCCACCTGAACAAAGTTCTGATCTTTAAGAAGTCAAATGAGTAGACCCCACTATCTATCTCAATTAACACCATCCACATGTTCTTCTCCCTCCATTAAACTAGTCACCCTCTCAAACATGGGAATGGAATTGATCATACCTTTCAATCTGGCTATAAATCATCTATCATATTTTTTTTTGTTACACTGTGTTCCTTTAAATCTTAATTATACATGTGTGGCTGTGTAAAGTAACAATTATTTTTTGTAAAATTAAAATTCAATGAGATAAATAATATGACAAAAGGTATAATAGAAGATTTGAATCTCAAATAAAACCCTTCCAAACGTTCCATCTATTATCTATCAATTTATATGGAGAACTATGCCCCGTGAATGAATGAGAGAGATCATTGGCATTTGACGCTAATCCCCTATAATACGAGAGGACAAACTTACTCCCTTTATTAAAAATTAACTTCACATTCCTTATTTTTCTTGTTACCTTGATATTGAGTTCCGTTTGCATATAGGCTTCTAAAAAAATACACAATATACTAATATATATATATATATATATATATATATAATAAACTTAATTAAATTTTTTTAGTTTATGTATCAAGTCAAATAAAATATTTTTTGAAGGACAGAGGGAGTAAATGTTAGGATGACCGATAACATAGTATGTTGTATAATGGTATACTACTAATATGTAGTACGGTAAAGGTAAAACTTTTTTACTCATTCTATTTTAGAATAAGTGTCACCCATTTTATTTTGTGAAGTTCAAAAATAGGTATTCCCTTTTATATTTAGAAAGATTCTTTATTCAAATTTTTTAGAATATTATCATTAGTGGTGAGAAGAAAATAAGAATGAGACTAATTGATTTGACATCACTAATAATAGGTGTTTTAAGTACATTAAAGAAAATTTACATAAAGTCAACTCCTATATTAATTAAACCTCTTATAATGTCAATAGGAGAAACTTATTTTGAAACAAAATGTATATAACTTTTTTAAATTTGAAGATTTAATGATTTAACTGGGTAATTTTTTTTATTTTTTTGGTATATACTGGATAATTTATTTTTCTTTATACGTGTATGAAATAAGTTTAAACGTGACCCTAAATAAATTTTTTTTCCCCTCAGCTTGGTCTTTCCATTTCAAATTCAGTAATATGAGATAAGTTTATACTAGATATTTTGTCTTCTCTAACATGATCTTAATTTATTAATTACATGACTCATCAACATGCTAAAATTAAGATAAAGTCTTGATATAAATGAGTTAAATTAAGGGCGAAATTCGGGCTAATACATTTTACACAATTTTCAATTGTTTTATTTCACCATATTTGTTTAAACCTGAAAAGGACATTTTTTTTGCGAAATGGTACGCTATGCATCGCAACACAATGAATCTCTCATTCACGGCCCGGGAGCATAAATTATCGAGTATATGGATACGTGTATTTAATTTACCCATTGCGGTTGAAAATCTTGTTTAAAATTATTTTAGGAATTTGAGTGGAGTAGTAGTAGTTTCAAAGAGGAAATTGACAGCAGAGTCAATCACTCGAGTGCCAAGCAACTAGAGAAGAGCTTTCTGTTAAGTTCAAAGGTCTTGCTTTTCCTGATTTGAAAGGCGAGTATCTTCGATCAGTATGGACTTGTCGATCGATCGATCGATCTTGGAACGGCTTTGCGGTTGAGAAAGAAAGAGCTAGCAAGGGTAAACTCAGAGTGCTGATCCAAGGTGGAGAAATGGAACGAGTTAGGTTGATAGTTGTTGACAAGCTCATTATTCCTAGAGGGTTTTGGAACACTATATACCTCCTTTTATGCAAATATACACTTGTTCTCCAATAGGAGAACACTATGGATGGAGTACATTTTTAAGTATAATTATTTATTTGAAATAACATAATTTAAATCAATTAACCAAATAATTCATACCCATATTTAATTTACCTTAATTATATATAAATAAATAATCTTAAGGTAAATAAATTATGGACGTCTCTCATTAAATGCACTAAAACGGTTGAAAATCTCAAAAAGGGAACTGACCAGCAATTATTCCTTAAATTTGATACTTAGCACGACCCAAGTTTTGAATTCACTTCAAATTGATTTAAAATTTTAGTTAGTCCGAGTTTGATTTCAATGCTCGATTCTTATACAACCCTAGGCACATGCATGATATGCTTCTTCAATGCTTGAGTAACTTCTTGTTCTTTTCGTTTTTCAAATTTGTGTACTGTTACCATTTAGATCAAATAAATTACGTTTTAAAAGAAAATTGCAATAAAGTTCTTGTTCAAAATGCATGTAAATGATCAAAGTTATTTCTTTCTTTTGATTTGGAGAAAGAGGTCAAGTTCTTTGCATTCACCTGATCGAGAAGACTCAAGACTGTTAGGATGGGGTCACACCCTCTCTCCTACATTCAATTATTTGGAAAACCAAACCCAAAATAATACTCCATCCTTTCCTAAATTATTATCCTATTTGATTTTTATTTTTTAAGTTGAATACAAAAAACAGTCCGTGGGACTAAAAAAAGACAATAATTTTAAAATGAAGGGAGTAGTAAGAAGCTTTTGATATTGTTTAAAGAATGAATTATTGTTGTAAAATAAATGAATTGAACTACAAAGCTTTGTATCTTAATTTTTAAAGGCGTACACACGTAATATAGATAATTTCAAAATTAAATACACGGTAAACATTTTGTTTTTGCTAACTCATTCAAAAAGAAAAAATATGCAGTACTCCATTTGTTCCAAAACCAATGTTAAATTTATTCATTATAACAAAATCAAACACTTATTTTAGAATGACGTGAATATTACGAGAAAAAAAAAAAATCTGCTTGCAAAATAAAAAAAATCTATCGAGGGATCCTATAGTGAGTTTATCTTCAGAATTAGAATCAACCCTTTTGGGCACATTTCTAAGACATCTTGAAATACCCTTTCTTGTACAATTACAACCCTACTTGATGCGTTTGGAGTCTCCTCCAATTACACTTAATAAAACGGACCCATCCATCCATCCTAAAGATATATCGGTAGACGGTCACAATCACACCCCTAATTAATATACTTTTTTCGTCCCTAAATTATTGTCTTATTTAATTTGGTATTCAGATTAAGAAAAAATAATTGAGTTGATTATTAATATTTGTATAGTGTATAGTTTCTTTTAATGTCAATGTGTATGTGACCCATAATTAAAGTAGAGGTAGAAAGTATGAGTAAAATAGTAAAAGTGCTATACTAAAAAGGAAAGTTTCAAACAAAACAATTACTCCCTCTATTCCAGGCAAAGAGTCTAATATACTATTTTGAGTTGTTTCACTTAAAGAGTCAACTTTCGAAAAATTATGCTTACAATTTTTATTTTTACCCTCCACTTGTGTTGTAATTATGTAATTATCTTGTTTCTGCTTAAGTATTTTTGTAATTGTGACCAACTCTAATAACACTAATATATCCCTTAATAATTAGACTTTTCAAACGTGAATTTTTTAGGTGAAACATAGGGAGTATTTAGGAACGGACCAAAAAAAGAAAGGAAGACAATGGAGTACCAAATTGTGTGCACCCAAAGCCAAAGGCAATATTAGGCTGTCCAGTTTCCAAATATCCATCATCTAGGCTAGACCTATTTTAACAACCATTCAGCTTTCATATGTTATCTACCTCATTGTCAAATAACTACAGAAATTTCATCACCTTTTTTTTTTTTTTTTTTTTAGAGAGCCGAAATCATATTATTTCAGTCGGAATTATAAGTATGTGTGTTTTTCCCCGACAATATTAGGCTATTTGCACACTATATCTAATTACGTACCTTACACATAATCATAATAACGTTTGAATCTCTACATAAAGCTTTTCACAATTACTATTAAATGTCACTCAAAAACGTACGGGACATATAGTAACCATAAACTAAGTAGAGTGCCCTAATTGTCCCTCTACCTTTTCTCTTTTGATCGGCATGCATGGTAGGTACTACTGTCTAGCCCCTTAATGTTTGAAGGTTCGAGTCTCAAGAGGAAGGAAAACACGTACTCCCATACTAGCTTATAATCAATGTGAAAAAACATGAGTTTGAAAATACACAATTATTCTGTTTAGGAGTCGTCTAAATGAGTTTAGAGTATCAAATTTAGTCCATCAGGATCCAAACCTCCATTTTTTTTGCAGTAATCCAATGGCATAATAATCTCTGCCGATGCCTGATTTATTTGTCTTTGAAACCATTTCAAAGTTTATAAGTAAGTAGAGTTAACAGAATTAAGACTATGTTTGAAAATTTAATTCCAAAACTTAGAATTAATTAAAATTAGAAGAATAATTTAAATTTTGTGAAACTTAACTTATTCATCCAATTTCAATTTTTGGCATTGATTATTAACCAAACATAACCTAAGCTACTCTAACTTACGTTGTTGTATAGGCTTATTGCAGCAAGTGTTAGTGGGTGCATGTCATGTTCTCCTATGATTGCTTTTGTTCTAACCCTAGCTAGCTAATAGCCTAAAGTGGACCTGATTCTCTTTTTGAAAATGTTGCAGTTCAAAAGCTATAAACCATTCTCATAACTGGATGATATTTCAAGATGAAACAAATAGAAGAAGTAGTTGCCAATAGTGGCATATATGCACCTTTGATCATGCAGGCCTATCTCTTCTTTCACCATCCAATTTGTCAATGTCCCTTACTTTCTCCCTTCAAATGATGAATTTTTGGTTTGGTTTGCTTTCAAATTTTATTCTTTAAGGGAGATGCTAAACAACGCACCCAAAAGTGCTAAACAACGCACCCTTAATTGTAAAATTACCAACCTACCCTTAAACTTAAAAAAATTTTAAAAAACAAAACTAACTTAACCCCCCCCCCTCCCCACCCCCTCATTTAAACTCTCTCATTCTATCACTTTCTCTCATTCTTACTTTCTCTCACTTTCTCTCATTCTCTCCACTTTTCTAACAAAAATCTTATATTCCTTCAACATTTACTCAAAGAAAAAAGGTACGTTTCTTTATAATTTATGTAATCTTTTATTAAATGTATTAGTTTGAGCTAAATGAACTGGAAAAAAAAAAATCGCATTTTAGAGGGCCGGACCGGCTATGCATGAAAACAACCGGCCGGCTATACACAAGGAGGACCGGCGGCTATAAAGAAGTTGGGCCGGCCGCTATATTTGAATAAGGCCGGACCGGCTATATTTAAATATAACCGGCCGGCTATATTTAAATATAACCGGGCCCTCTTTTTTTTTTTTGAAATAATAATGATGTTCCTATTACATTATTTTTTGCTATATTTTTGTTAGATTAAATTGATTTATTATTAACTTTTTAAATTGCTATATTTTTTTTAGATTAAACTTTATAAAACATAAATTTAAAACATAAAAAAAAATATAAATTGCTATATTACATTATTGATTATTTAAACATAAATTTAAACTTTTAAATTGTTAGCTATACTTAAACATAAATAAGAACATAAATTGCTATATTTAAACATAAATAAAAACATAACTTTTTTTTTATCGATTATATAAAACATAAATTGATATATGTTTGTTGTTAGATTATATTTTTGTTTTACGTAAATTTTATAATTCTGCTAATTGTTATTGTCATTTATGTATTTTATAATTTTGTTTTACGTAAATTTTGTTAGCTTATTAACTTGTTATTGTTAATTTTAGATGTCGAGTTGGGCGGCGATGGTGACCAATCGGACGAGAGCTTATAGCGGGAGGTGAAGGATCGCATAGTAGCTGATCCGCCCGAGCCAAAGCAAGTAAGAGGCGAGGCAGATAGTCGGCAGCCTAGTCGCAGCCTCCACCGATAGTTCATCGTAGTGTCACTCGTGAGCGGACTCCACCGGCCTTTTCGACCGGTCATGGATCCTTTCATGCCGGTGGTCCTTCGCCAACGGCCGAGAGTGATTTAGCGGTGAACGTGAATTAGAGGTAATTGGACCTCAACTGCTTCGGGTCCTTCGCTAGTAGTCGGCGACGTGGTCGAGCATGAGGCCCGGAAGGGGAAAGGGTGTGATGAGTGCTTCGCATTTTCGCGTTGCATCGCACCTATCGATGCGATGGGAGACACCGACGATGACTCGATGATGATGATGACGACGATGGCGGCGGCGGCGATGACGAGGATGTGGCTATTGGTCGAGGAGGTCGAGGTCGTGGGCGTGGGCGTGGGCGTGGTCGTGGACGGGGACGAGGAGTTGATACCGATGATGATGAGTGGATGTTATTCGATTCACATCCGGGGGCCCGCCACGCCGACGTGCTTCGGTTTTCGGGCCATATTGCGCATGCAATATGGAATGGCGAGGTAAAATAAATTATTTTCACGCATAATTTTGATTATTGTTATCAATATATTTTGTATGAGATTGGTAATGATAATTATTAAATGGGTGATATTTTTTTTAACAGAGCGGCAAGTGTTGATTTGTCATAATCTGCCGATCGCCTTACTAAATGGGTGATATTGTGCCGACGACGAACGACCTTATTAACAGTGCGGGCTAGGACACTTGAGGCGGTGCATGTTTCAAAGACCTAAACATGCCTTTGATTTCTGCGTTTGTCGGCGATGGCACCGGAAACGAGCTTTCCATCCGCCATTTGGTGAGATGTCTATCACTCGCACGATGTGCATTCTACTGATTCCGGGCGGGGAATATTGTCATCCCGAACACATCAATCTCGGGAATCAAGGGTCACCGTCGGCCCTATTAGGAATGACAATGTCCGAGATCACCAGTGAAGTCGAGCGGCGTTAAGTTCAACTTGTTGATGGAACGTCTAAGCCCAGAAGTAGTTAGTCCAAGAAATAGGGCGATGGGTTATATCATGTGGTTGCTGGGTGCAACATTATTGTTGTAATCCATATCTCCGTATATCAAAATTTAGATTGAAAAGAGGGAGAAAGTGAGAGATAAAGTGAGAGATAAAGTGAGAGTGAGAGTGAGAGTGTGAGAGTTAAAGTGAAAGTGAGAGTGAAAGGTGAGAAAAACTATTTATACTTTTTTTACCTTAGTTTGTTTGTAAACAGACATTAAGAAACAAGACATTAGATAAATAGTTTATTAAATTTGTCCGAACAAATAAAATCTAACTGCAATAATATATATTAATTAAGAACTCTAATCATTTTTATCTTTCATACTAATCAAGGGCGTTTTTGTCATATTTTAAAAAATTCATTAAAAAGGGTGCGTTGCTTAGCACTATCGGGTGCGTCGTTTAGCGCCCATGTTCTTTAATACCTTATACGAGTTAATTCCACTATTGGTCCCTGAAGTTTGAGGTTTTTCATCAATAGTCCTCGATTTTAGACTTGTATCACCACTATCCAAGGTATTCATTTTTTCCATACCATTGGTCCCTGTGACGGACGGCGTTAGGACTGGGACCGTTAAGTGGGTATGTGACAACTCAGGTGAGTTTTAATGAGGGCAAAAGGGTCAATTCCATTTAACCCTACAAAATAATATTTTTGTTTCTCAGTGCCGGCGAGTTTGAAAAGCACATTGGAAGCACCCATCTCCGGTCGTCTTCCTCAGTGTCGGCGAGTTTGTTCCAGCGCACCCGTGCTGCCTCCCCTCATTTCTCTCCCTCTCTCACATATATTCAAACACTGTACGAAGTGAAAACATATATACATTAGGCCGGGTGGGGTGATCAAGATCGATCGGAGAGATGGGTATCATATCACTGATAATAGGATGGTCAGGCCCAAGTGGGGTTGGATCAGCTTTTACTGCTGAACAGGTTACTCAAGACATTGATGCTTCCAACCTCACTGCTATTGGCCAAGCAGGATAGTGCCTTCCAAACATAATCCAGATTATATCACTAGGAGCAAACTCATCTCGTCCACTACCAACCCTAGGTCTCTTCTCCACGGCCCGCTCCTTTGGGAATCCATCATTGCCATTCAAATTTAAACCTTCCTTCACGTCCCCAACTTGGCATTTATCATCATCACCACCATCACCACCCAATTGCTCAGGGTATGTAGTTAGTGTATCGCGGGAACTATGATATTTCCTAATGTCAAATTCTTCCAACATTTATAGCTAATTGAGAATAGACTAAATCTGTCTCCAGTTGTGATTAGGTGTTTTCTGGAGACTTGCCTATCGCTAGGGTTTGGTTCGACGAAAATGACGGGGGGAATTCAACCCTGAGCTCTGTCTTTGATGGAAACTCTAGGCGCACTAATCTTCCTCAGAATGGCTTGAATCGTGTGGTATGACCTTGACGTTGTCTCAGTAGCCCACCGTAGGTTGCCCGCGACTGTACGCCACCACGTCATCTCAATCGTGTGGGTTTTGCGATATTCATCTGGGATATAAATTTTGTCCTTTGTTTGTGACGAGGAGATAATAAAAAAAGAACAGAAAAAGAAGATGAAAGCATAAAAAAGGGCAAATAATACAAAAGGTCACTCTACTTTTCGAATTTTTTGGGATTGGTCCTAACCCCACGCTAGTGGTCCTTGAACTCAATTTCTTGATGCAATTGGTCCTTCCGTCCACTGCCATCTATTTTTTTTCGTTAAGTAGAATCACATGCATTTCACATGATTTTGCACAAGGGTAAATTAGTCATTCTTAGTTAAAAAGTACAAGGACCATTTGTGCAACGAATTAATTGTGTAGAACAATTTGCAATAATCCAAGATTTGCGGGGTTAGAACTGTAAAATTGGCTCATCTTCCCCAAACCAACACCCCCTTCTCTCTCTCTCTCTTTCTCTCTCTCTCTCTCTCTCTCTCTCTCTCTCTCTGACTTTCATGTATTAGACACGATACCCCGTCATCACTCCGGCACCTCGCGTCGTCAACCAACCGCCGTAAGTTTTCTTTTTCTCACTCTACTTAAATGGTGCGTTTGGTGGTGGGTGGTGATTATTCTACGCACCACCACGACATTGAAAAGTGTTGCACCGCCGAAAAAATAAAGCTGTCGCCGGAGCATGCGGGGATGAAGAGATCGAACCCAATTTTGATTTACAAGTTCAACTTCAAATCAAACCCAAACCAATTTTACAGTTTGCTTTGAACCTGGACTGGACCCACTTCCCCCTCCTTCCATGCACCCACCGTCCTCACACACAATTCACACACTTCCTTTATTTTTTTCCCTTTTCCGACCAACATCTCAGCTCACCATCTCTACTTATCCCTCCTCCCATATATAAATCCACCCATTTCTCACATTCCGATCAACACAAACCCAGCTTCTCTCTTTCTCTCTCAATCCTAGATCGAAAAATTTGCACTGCGGTGGTGGGATTAACGAGAAGATTATACAATACAATCGACCTACTAATCATGCCGATCGAAGAATTTGAACCCGAAACCAATAGCATCGTGATCCAAGAAAATTGGACTAAAAAAACCCTTGTAGTATTTGCTATGTGGACTCGAAAAAATTGTTTGTATTTGGTCCATTTCATTCATTGTTTGTTGTTGAATTAAGCGAGATTATTTCATGATTATTGGTGGCCATTGATATTTACTTTGTGAAGCGTCAAGATTTTTGTTTCTTTAAGGTCAGGGGTGTCGGGAAAGCTCCCCCCTGAACAGAACTTGTGTGAAGAGAGAGAGAGAGAGAGAGAGAGAGGCGAAAATGGTCATCTTCTCTTGCGTCATGGTCGTCTTCTCCGGCAATAGTGGGGCGGTGGTTATGGCTGCCATGGTGGACGGAAAAAAGAAGGTTGAGATAGAGAAGAAAAGGGGTGTGAAATTACAGTAGTATCCTTTGATTTAGTTTTTAAAAAATAAAATTGTTATGGATATTTTTGTCAATTCAAAAGAAAATTCTGTATGGACAATTTTACCCCTGGTCAAAATCACGTGCATCGCACATGGTGATACTTAACAGCAAAAAATTGACGACAATGGACGGAAGGACCAATTGCATTTTACACATTTAGTACAGGGACCTAATTTTTGCAAAAGTTAGTTTAAGGACCAATTGCAAAAAAATCGAGAAGTACATGGACCATTTGTGTAATTTGCCCCATAAAAAAATATTAACATAAAAAAAACTAAAAATATCTCATTAATGGAAATGACATCTTTGCCCATACAAAAATGCCCTTGAGTTTGCACATGCCACTTAACGGTCCCAGCCCTAACGTCGTCCATCACAGGGACCAATGGTGTGCAAAAAATAGATAATTTGGGTAGTGGTGATACAAGTCTAAGATCGGGGACTATTGATGAAAAGACCCAAACTTCAGGGACCAATAGTGGAATTAACCCTACATTATACCCTCAACAAATAAAAAATCCAATAAATAAAAGTGTATATATATATATATATATATATATATATATATATATATCTTTAAAATTAGCTAGTCATAATTATATCACATGAAAAAAAGTAAAATTAGTCGCGTTAGCGCAAATTAGTCACTTTTCTTTTCTACAATTTCACACTATGCTATAATGTTTTCATCTTCAGACTTAATATTGAAGTAATTTGTGTGCAACCCTAGTTGTATCATACTGTTGTTCGTAAATGACTACTTTGTAAGTTGCTCCACGAATTACCTAGATCGATGGTTGATATTAATTGATAGTTTTATTGTTTGAATATCTCATATTTCTTCTATGTAGACTTAGGTTAGTTTGAAAATAATTGTTTAAGCGAAGGAAACGAAAAATTCACGAAAAACTATCTCTCACATATAAATTGTTGAACTGAGATTATCAAAAAGTTTAGTCTTAAAACTATCACACACAGAGTGCTAGTCTTAAAACTATCACACACAGAGTGCTAAACTCTCCTCAAGATTGCAATGAAATATAACGTCCGTTTATATATTTTTATTTTAATATTATGAAATAAACTGATAAATTGGTTTGTTTGGACTATAGCTTGCGTACTCGTCGACATTATCTTATTGCGCTTATGACCTTGGTTGTTGTAGGCTATTGTTGGTTTGCAACTTGGGTCAGGCTCCAATCCCATCGAATTTCATGTGGGTGGGCTCCAAAGAGCTAAAGATACCCTACTGTGCTGGACTAGACCCAAAGTCTCAGAGGCAAAAAAAGCAACGTACTTTCACTTCCACTCTTATCTATGCGCTGCACACAAGACTTTCATCTTTGCGACAAGGTACTTCGTACATAATCTCCTTACAAGCAGAGAGATTGTCATCGTAATTCAAACTGCTGATATTTAAATAAGAATGGAGCAACCTTTCTGATGAGATCCTCAAAAATAAAATGATCCATTCATCATTTCTGCCAAAATCGTTTTACCTTAAACTCTTTTGAAGGAAAGGCGAATTCGATATTCTACTTTATATATTCACATAGTGAGAGGTCGAAAATTGGCCTTAGAAATCGCCATTCATCAATAAAATCAAGGGGTTGATAGCAAAGCAAAGCAAGCACACTTTGAGTTTTATGGAGTTGGTGAGGCTAACTTGAAAGAGGAATCTAAAGCCGTGCACCACATACATACTTTGTTTTCCAATTATGAACCAAAGACATCTCTTTTAAACATGCAAGTGGTGATCATTGGTTTTATTTGTGGGCGCAGAATTTCTAAGGAACCAAATGCCTAGAGAGCTACTGTCATTGTTTTCCTAATATTCCCAAATACTAACAAAAAGACCTTATATTCCCTACCCACGTCTTCCTTTTTAGCAAATTTCCATCTCCATCTCCATCTCCATCTCCGTCAGTACAGATCAAACATCACGCGTGTCAAGCCTAACTTTCTTTTTGGAATTTTTGTTTTCATCACGAAGACCTATCGTTTTAAGTAGTTGGCACCACCACTTGACACTTATTTTCCGAACGATTAGCTTGGTGTGTATAGGAACCATCTTGCACCACTTATAGTGCCTTCCTATTTCCTTTCGATATCAACATACTAAAGTTTATTCACTCTGTCTCTTGGCTGGTCAACATCGAAATTTTGAACCATCAAATGGTAAACCATCATCAAACTCCCGTTACAACGTCCATTTTCAGCATTTTTCTGAGATGGAGATCGAGAATCAGGCTACTCACCAGTCATCTTAAACAATTAGTTTGGTGCACATAGGAAATCATAATGCACCCCTTAATACATAGTGCCTTCCAATTATCATTCCTTTGGTAAATAAGGGCTAGATTTTTGCAACAACTGCCCTGCCTCTTTCGACCGAATTCTACCAAGAAAATTTGGAGAACCAAATCAAAAGTCCGATGTTAACATATATATACATACATATATATATATATATATATGTGATATTTTATATGTGATATTTTCATTGATCTAGTAGGCAAACTATCACCATCAGTTGCCAACAACCGCCATCAAATCCACCGGCACAGATAAGCAAACCCTTGCACAAGATTTCTCACCAATTCTCCGACCATATCTGTATCCTCTTTGTATATATTTCTTAATTCGACCCATGTAAGATTGTTGTTACAACTACATCACCTTGCTGTATGTACAACACCAAATGCTAGGACGAAACAGCTTGTTTTTGATGTAGGAACCACAATTTTCAAGGCACTGAAAATACCCGAAAAATCAAACTTCCCTTAGATTAAAGCCTATTCAGCCTTTGACAATGTACATATTACATATCTCAACATATTAACAATCTAAAGACTAATAAGAACACTGAACATTTCGATGCCCTAACCGGGTTACCAGTATCTTATTGCACATTAAGTACAAGGAAAATTGCATAGATAGCTAACTAACGTTAACTTGCGTCTCAAGAGCAAAATGATAGGTTACATAACAGAACAAGCATGAGGGTTCTCGTCGCTGAACATTTGAGGAGGGTAAGCGTACTCCATGTAGTACTTTGGAGGCCAATATTCGCTCTTCTTGATGTCTAATTTTGTCTCCTCTTCGCTCTTCGCTTCTTCCCCTTTCTTTCTCTCCTTCTTTACCTTCTTCCTTCTTCTCCTCTTCTTTCTTCTCTTCTTCCTTCTTTTCTTCTTCCTTTACAACAATGGAGGCTTGCTTTCTTGTTCTCTTGTACACATCCTCGACTAGCTTTTGAGGATCTAGTACACCTTTCACAACCACTTGATCATTTCCTAGATCTGTTGTCACCGATTCAACCCCTGCAAGCAAAAATTCAACCCATTCATGACTCTTGTTACTCTTTATTGAGCTTCTATTTAACATCAGCTTAAGCTTTTATACCCGTCACGACTATTTTACTGCTCTTTAGCATTTTTAAGGGATAGGAATTATTTACCTTGGATCTTTCGGATTCGCCTTTGAAGACCTTGAGCACATGCATCACAATGCATCGAAATTTTCAACACCACTTCTATTACTGGCGGAGGCTGCCAAAACACATCAACAGAACGTAAAAGCTGGCTTTTATCAGGACATTGAGTTTGATCAACCACGTAACTAAGCATAAATTAGGAACTATACATTTTCTTGTTTAATTTTACAAAGCATCATTATCTAATTGTTAAGCTATTAGAGAGAGGCAACGGTGCTTATCATGCTTTAACACTAACAATTGTAACAAATACTTAGTATCACACGCCATGATCTAACACAGTAAAATTGATATGTTGGTGCTATATATATCTCATCCTGAACAAGTATTCAATTAGACGTGTTACGACCTAGTCAACATTCAATTACAGAATTTAAACTTGACTTTTAGATTTATATGGTTAGACGACTAATTTAACGGTTCATTTCAAAATAGGAAGATGCGATATATTTTAGTAAATTTCAACGAACCAAACACATTTTAAAATAGGAGCTAGTTCGGTGGTAGCTGAGTTTGGTCCCCAGACTATCCTATCCATCCGGATTCAAGTCCATTCAGATCTTGTACCAGTCCAAACTCCAAATCTTGCTATTGAGATCCCAAATAACATCTATGCAAAGTAAGAGAAGCAATTTTGGACCCCCAAAGAAAACAGAGACAAGAAGAAGCAGTCCAAAATTACGTAGGTATAATGATTTTCGAGAAAATGATGATTGAGTTTTTTCTGTTGTCTTTATGGGCCAGCTTATGGATCAGATCGGCCCTCGTGAGGCCTTTGACCCCATATGGGCTTTTATTGCACAGACAATTCCCTCCATCTCTGGGAAATTGTGGGGTAAACTCTCTCTATTCACAGTGCAATGACTTGTCACCATACTGTGAATTTTTTCTTTTGCATTGTTAATTGTGCCAAACATGTAAGTGAGTGAGGGTTGTCCCCCTCCCTTTTCCTCCCTATTTCACTTGTTATGTTTCTTTCATTGTCAGCATAAATGTTTACAGTTGCAGCAGTCCTCAGGCCTCACAACTTGCTCTGCATTCCCAGACTTAATTCCCAATATCTATCCCTTCCCAAATCATTTGTGAACAATACTCATGTGATGTGTATCCGCTAAGCTCCGCTCGTTACACTTTGGTAACTGGTTTCCTTGCCTAAAATCCAGTAATCTATTCTATCAAGAGTCAAGCTGCTTAATTAGTCTGATTTAAGAGCTCACTCTCGGAAACTTTTCTTGAAAATTTGGTCACATGAACATGCTAAAGATGTGGACATATAAAATATGCTGATTACCCAACTTTAATTCAATTTCATTTTATTGGAACAAATGAGGAATATTTTGTACATTTATGACTCATTTACTTATTCACTTACTTTCATCGGTTTGATTGGCAGAGCCAAATTAAATTTCAAGTACTTTGTGCGCCCTATCCAAATCATTTTGGACAGACCAATAATGCACTTGAATATTAAAATTCATGGACTGATCCACAACAAGAGTATATTAACATGAGATTGATATTAGATTCCAATGAATATTATATAGAAAGTAAAAGTAAAAGAGTACATTACATACCTCATCTTTCTTCTCTTCCTTGGGAGGTTCTTTGTTTTCTTCCTTGTTTTCGGGCTCCAGAGGTTTTGGCAATGGTGATATAATCTCGACTTTTCTACCCGTTTTCTTTTGAATCCTCTCGCCCACTTTTAATGGGTCGGCCTCCTTTCCCTTTACCACCACCTTACTAGCCTTGCAATCCGTAGTTACCTCCTCCACTCCTACCACCATAAAAAGAAATAATGTCGAAATTTAGTTTACTAGTCTCACTCAAGAGTCATCAATCACTCGTACTAGATCTATTTCGTGTTCATCTAATTGTCTTTCCATTCAACAAAATAAATGAATAAAAACTTCGTGAATGCTACATCAATTTTATTCTTACATACCACACCAAGTTGTTTATCTAATAAAGTCTTAAACATTAACTTGACCAACAACACAGAAAATAACAGAAATATTAACAATGATCATGAAATTAAGTTTAATTGCACAAGTACAAATTGGTTATTGATACATGCACCACACTTAACTAGTGCATTAAATACTCCACTACTTTGACAAATTAAAAGGTTGATCTAATTAGTTAATAATTAGGTTTAGCCAACTCAACTACTTAAAGACGAGTACTGAATTAGAATTAATACTCTATTTTCAAAATGCAACCCTCCATAGTGTACTTAACGAGCATTTAGTACAAGCAAATTATAAAGAATTTAGAACTAGTACTAATAGAAATTCTCAATTTAACCCCCTTTGATATACTTTGAAGCCTATTATCACTACGAATAAAAAAAATATATAATTTAAGCATAATTAAGGACAAATTAACTTTGTGATGCTCAAGGCTCAAGCAAGTAAGTACAAGTGAGAGAGCAATCATGCATTTAAAGCATATATATATATATTTTCACTTAATTAATGAACCATCTTTCTTTTGCTTTTTCTTTTAGCTAGGATAGTGACAATATATGTGGATGGAGATCATCCTTAATTAATTGTTAAAAATGAGTTTAAAATGCAATTAGTCAAAAAGGATGATTAAGCTATTATTATTTTCTAAGCTCACATGTCTAAATGCTGGCTAATCCTAAAACTAGTTAATTACTCAGAAAAGAAAAAGACAGATCAAAGAAATGCTACTCTATCTTTTCAAAGCTTCACTCCTCACTTTCTCACTTGCTTGCTAGTTGCTAAGTAATTAAGTCCTCCTAAGCTAAATAACTTTAAGAATACTCCCTCCTTTCCGTTGTTCTAGCCAAGGAGTATATTACTCCCTCAGTTTCACCCAATTAGTCTAATTTTGAAAAATTTAATAATTAATTAATGAATATATTATTGTCATTCAAGTTAATCATAATTATAAAAATATTTAAACACAACTAGCCAAGATGCTTACAACACAAGTAGAAGGTAAAGATGAAAAGTTATAAAAATTGTTAGCATTATTTTTTAGAGTGAACTCTTTAAGTGATATATCTCAAAATAAAACAGTGGACTCTTTGCCTAGAACGAAGGCTAATATTTATTTTGAATGTTTCACATAAATTATTCACTTTAAAAAATTATATCTACAATTAATCTTCATAATTTTATAATTTTACCCTTTGCATGTGATATAAATATATTAACAATACTCAAATATTTTTATAATTATCATCAATTTTAATGATACTTGTATATCTTCGATTGTTAAACTTTTCAAACGTGAAGTGTTTGGGTGAAACGGAAACGAAGGCTAGTATATTTGAAGAAGATGACCCAGCGCGTACCTTGGAAGCCTTTCAAGGATCTAGCAACTTTCCTAGCACAAGCTTCACAATGCATATCAACTTTGAGCACAATTTCTCGAGGGACCTCTTCTTCTTCTTTCTTCTTTTCTTCTCCCTTCTTCTCTGACTGATCTTCTGCAGCAACAACTTCTTTTTTCTTCTCTTCCACCTTGTTTCCTTCTTCTTTCTTTTCCTAATTAACAAATTCAACAACAAAGTAACCCCATGAATTAATACATATATGGATATTCATCAATCAATCAAACCCAACAACTAAATACAAAATTAACAAAAAAGAAAACACTTACTTCTCCCATGTCTTCTAAAAGCTTTTCAAAAACACGCTACACTACCCTCAATCCACCAATTTCCAACCAAGTGTAGTACTTTTTAAATTAGTTTACAGTTTACTATACCAGACCTCTTTCCTTCTCTCCCCCTCTCTCTCTCTCTCTCTCTCACTCTCACTCTCTCACTCTCTCACTCTTTGTGTGTTTGTGTGTGTGTGTAAAATGGGAAGGGAAGATCATTTAAGTAGGATCATAATGGCATTGGAAATCTGACGTGGAATTGTTAAATGCTGGCTGGAAGGTCCTTTGCTGACTCAGCCTTAATTATTTGCTGTCCGTACCACTGTTCACATATATTTTCAAAGATATAGGACAAGAACTTTTATTTACTTATTATTTATTTTTATCTTTCTGACATGTGTTTTCTTTCAAAATTTGTTTGCCCATTTATTGGTTTCTCTTATGATACTTGCTTGGTCATGTATTTGTAGCATCTTTTCCATTTTAGGTAAGTGCTTAAGGTTAAACTATTTGCTCTCTGTCTCAACTTTCAACTCAACATGTTCAATTATACTTTCTTCATTTGAAAAAATATAAAACATTGAACGAAAAAGAAGTATTATATTATGTCAAATGATCAAGAAATAAAAAAATATACTTTCTCCGTCCCGGATAAATGTTCCTACTTTCTATTTTGGAATGTCTCAACTAATATTCCTAAAGAATTTTGATCTACCTATTTTTTATCATTCTTCTTGATATACCCTTAAAGCTTCATTTAATATAACACATCCCAAAGAAAATTAATTACTCCCTCCGTTCCATCCAAAGAGTCCACGTTTGAAAAGTCTACTTATTAAGGGATATATTAATGTCATTGTAGTTGGTCATAATTACAAAAATACTTAAACATAACTAAAATGATTACAACACAAGTAAAGGGTAAAGAAGAAAGATTTTGAAAATTGTAAGCATAATTTTTTGAAAGTGGACTCTTTAAATGAAATGTTCCAAAATAGTATAGTGGACTCTTTACCTGGAACGGAGGAAGTATTTAAAATAGTTAAACTCAATTAATATTTATGAGTATTATTGTCAGAACACATTTTACAGCACATCATTAATTATATTTCTTAATTTCTATATTTTATCTATTAGAAACATTTATCCGAGATGAAGGAAGTATATATTAGTAGGCCCGAAAATTTTGAAGAAAAAAACCTATTGGGGTTTGGGAGTGCGACGAGCCATATCATTATGCTATATTATATATACTATATTAATAATAATAATTCTTAGCATATACAGATTCAAAGTTCAAATTGAATTTGTTGTTTAGAAATTTAAAGATTTGAAATAACGATAAATACGGTAAAAATTGAATTGATAGGTAGGTAACTTTAGAAAACCTAAACAAATCTAATAAGAAAAAAATCTAAAAATTCTCAAAATTTTGATTGGTTTATATTGATTTAAAAATTGAATTGATAGGTAGGTAACTTTAGAAAACCTAAACAAATCTAATAAGAAAAAAATCTAAAAATTCTCAAAATTTTGATTGGTTTATATTGATTTAAAAATTGAATTGATAGGTAGGTAACTTTAGAAAACCTAAACAAATCTAATAAGAAAAAAATCTAAAAATTCTCAAAATTTTGATTGGTTTATATTGATTTTCTATTTGCAGTTTTAAATTAAAAATCTTGAAATCCCGAGAAAATTAGAATGAGCTTTAAATTTTAAGAAAATCCCATTGGTGTTCTGGAACAATCCAAAGATCACGTTGAAAGAATTTGTTCACCAAGGCACAATAAGGAATATCTTTTTTCTTTTATTTATTTATTTATTTTAAATTTTCCAACTCAACTGTACAACTCATGTTTTCAATTTAAGCATTTTTGTAATTTATTTATTTATTGTGAACAATAAATTCAATTTTCATTTGTTATTGGTATATCAAAACAACAAGCCGTGGTGCTGAAAGAAAAACATAGGTGCTAAATCACACCCCCCCTTTTATACTAAATCACACTCCCTTTTGGTAAAATTACTATTATGCCCTTAATGATTAGAAAAGTTTATATTTATAGTTTTAACCTTTATGTTTCATTAATTATTATAAATCACCCCTTATGTATTTTATAAATAAAATTATAATTTATTACTATTAAATAAACAAATATATTAAATTAAAAACTTAAATTAAATAATATGAAATTATATATCAATAATTTATAAACTAAAATTAAATTATGTAAAATTATATATTAAACAAAATTATATATTTATTTGTGCAAACTATAGTTTATAAATATATTACTAATTAAATCAACAATAATATTAATTTCAAAATTAAAATTATAAAATAAAATTATATATTAATAATTATATAAAATTATATATTAATAATTTATAAACTTAAATTAAATTTTATAAAATTATATATTAAACAAAAATTAAATATTAATAATTATATAAAATTATATATATATTAATAATTGTAGAAAATTATATATATATAAACTAAAATTAAATATTAATAATTATATAAAATTATGTATATATTAATAATTATATAAACTGAAAAAAAAATTCAAACCCCCTAGGGTGGGCGGTTTAAACATTTTAAATCCCCAGGGGTGGGCGGTTTAAAATGTTTAAACCCCCAGGGGTGGGCGGTGTAATTGCATTAAACCCTTAGGGAGGGGCGGTCCTCCTATTATGCAATTAAAAATTTAACGATTCCATTAAGTTTTTAACGGATTTCTGAATTTAAGGGGTTAAATTAAAAAAAAATTTAACGGATCCGTTAGTATAAGACCACCTAGTCTGGGCGGTCCTTCAATTTTTCAGTTTTTTTTTTTTTAAAGTACAGGGGGCTTTTTACGTTTTTTTAAGTTGAAAGTGAGGGATAAAAGAGTCACTTTTCAGAGGGGGTTGTCATTTAGCACCTCTCTTTTTAAACACTTCTTGCCAGTGTTAGAGTTCACATTTTCAACGAGTGATCTTGATGATTGTAATCATGTAATGTTAAGAAATCAAATATCTTAACATTACAATCTATATATATACAGTGGCGGATTCAGAAAAATATTTCAGTGGGGTCACAAAATTTAACTATCACATAAAAAATTTAGAAATTAAAATTCACCACTAGTATCTACTTTATTGTTGCTACTGTGCATGACTTAAAAAGAAAAAAAATAAAATTTGAGTGGGGTCACTATCTAAAAAGTTTTAATTTTGTAAGCCAATTTTTTTTAAGTGGGGTCACTTCCCCCACCCCAAAGAGTGGATCCGCCACTATATATATATATATATATATATATATATATATATATATATATATAGTGATTGCTCTATTGTTTAGAGCCTCGCTCTCCCTGCTGTTGGTCTCAGGGTCAAATCTCGTTGTGGGGGGCGGGGTTTGGAGATTTAGGATAGATTTAGGATATCAAAAAAAAAAGTCTAAAAAATGTAAAATCTCATAAAAAATGACTTGTAAAAAATAGAAAGTCATCTTTATAACATTTAATATTGTTCCCAAAAATACAAAATCATATTTATACAAAACAATACTAGTAATATAATCTTTAAATAAAAGACAAATCAATTATAAAATTACACCATGCACTTTTCTCTCTCCTCTCACTTTAACTCTCACTCTCACCTAAATGTGATACTACTTTCTTCTTGCTTAAATATGTTTTTTATTCTATTTTGGAACATCCTAAGTAAGTATATTGAAGAAAAGACATAATAAGTCAAAAATATTTATTAAAACTCGTGTAAATTTAATAAAAAAATTACTTTGAGATAGAGAGAGTACAAATTTATGACATATTAATGGAGTATTTAAGTATTACTCTTACATACTCCCTTCGTCTTGAAAATAATCTTTTCTCTTGGTATGTCCTAAAAATAGACATAGTCTTTTTAAAACCTGTTCAAAGTAACAAAAATAAGGAAAACGAATAATGTTTGCAAAGTAAGTAACGTCTTTGGATCTCATCTATATATATAATGCCTACTATTCCTAAAATAGTAAAATTTCGTAAAAATATCTTACTAAAAATAAAAATTCATCTTTATAACATTTAATATTGTCCTCGAAAATATAAAATCGTATTTATACAAAACAATAATATAATCTTTACAATAATAAATGTTTTAAAGTATGATATTATTCTATTTTAAAGTAAATTTTATTATTATTTATTTCAATATATTTACAATAATAAATATTTTTTTAGCTTATACGTCGGTATGGAATACAGAAAATAACAATTTCTATTGATTTTCGTCATTTATAAATCACGTAATTACAGGTTTAAGTATCTTGCCAATTGTTGATTTAACAAATCATAAAAATTGTTCAAATCATTTTATTACTGCCACTTCGAATAAGAAAATGCATTTAGATAAATTCACATCTCTTACTCAATGTAAAGTTTTGTTTTGTTTATTACATTTTTTTAATTTTTATTATTACGTTGTATACATGTTATTTATGCTTTGTCTTCTTTTTTTATTTATGATATTATTTATTTAGTATGTAGTCTTACCTCATATACTTTGCTCTAAGCTACGATTATTATTAACTAAAAAATTAATTTAATACCTTAAATAAGTATATGTTTAATAGATTGCAACTTATGAAGAATATGTGTAATACCCCAAATTTTGTTAATAATAGTAAATCGCATACATAAATATTGCAATTATTTGGGCTGATTATATCTGTTAGTTGGGCTGATTATTTTTAGTAATAAAAAAAAAACTTTGTAAATGCGATCTGATACATTTTGATATTGTTACATTGGGTTTTGAGCCGTAAATTAGCCCACCGGTTTTAGCTCAGGAATTAAGTTTAGTAATAATAATAATAAGTATATATAAATAAATAAAAATCAACCCGTAAATTAGTCCACCAGTTTTAGCTCAGGAATTAAGTTTAGTAGTAATAATAATAAGTATATATAAATAAAAAAAATCAAATAAAAAAAAAAAACTGATTAAGGAGACGTGAAGGAGTGTGAGATGGTGGAGGCTGCTGCATTCGGAGAGATAAGGGGAATCTGGGTTTTGAATTTTGAAAGTGAGATTTGATAGTTATCGCATTGTACATGCCGCGTTCGGTAGAAACTCGAAAAGTAAACAAATTGGGAGCCTAAGTTAGAGAGATAGTAAGAAAAAGAATAGGTTTAATCAAAAGAGAGAGTGCAAATGGCAGTAGGGGAGAACGCAAAGGAGAGGAGAGGAAGAGCAGCGGCGGCACCTGAGTTGAGGAAGAGGAAGGAAGGCGACAACGCATAAAGAAAGAAGAGAGTTACAACACAAGCGGGTGAAGAGAAATCCGGTTGAGGTAAATCCCATACTTTCTTTTAAAAAAATAATATAATTCCAATGTGTGTTCTGTTGGGTTGAATATTCAAGTAGTGTTGGGAGTAAGGGACGGATTCGGTGGAGAGTAGGTGCTGAAGTGTGTGCGGTTGTATATGGTTTGTGTGTGTGGTTTATAACTGGAAGAAAAAAAAAAGAGAAGAGAAGGAAAAGAAGAGAAAAAGAAAAGGGAGAGAAGCTGGGAAAAAGAGAGAAAAGAAAAGAGGTAGGAAGAGGGAAGGGGGCGCGGCAGAGAGAGGGGAGGTGGGGTAGGCTAGGTAGGGGGAGCCGGTGTGTGTGTGTGTGGTCAGTGCATGGGTTAGTGTGTGTTCTGTGTGTGTGATGGCGTGAAGTATGTGTGTGTGCTGTAAGTGTGTTAGAGTGTGTAGGGGTGGTGCCAAGAAGTCAGAAAAGGAAAAATATAATAGATGGGATGTTGTATTGGTTTGACCGCGTGTGTGTCCATGGGATAATAAGAAGGGCAAACTACACAAATGGTTCCTGTAGTTTTAGTGTTTTTTACATTTCGTCCTTACACCTCGCAAATAGTCCCTGTACCGAGACTTTTTACACAAATAGTCCTTCCGTCCACTTCTGTTAGTTTTTGGCCGTTAAGTATGTACATGTGCTTCGCACATGCATTTGAGAAAGGATAAAATAGTCATTTTATTTTGAAAAGTACAGGGACCAATTCTGAAATAATTAAAGCCAAAGAAATCAATGACATTGCCTAGGACACCACACAATAAATAAATTAATAAACTAATTAAAAAAAGATACTTACTCCGTTTCTAAATAATTGTTCTGTTTGACTAGCTATACAAATTTTCTTAAAAAAAATTTAATTGATTCTATTATAAATATAGATATAATATGTAAAAAATTTTAAAGCTCATATATATGTAAAACATAAATAAAGTATGAAGAAAAAATAATTATAAAATACCCACATTTTTTTAAAGAACAAGTAAATTACTCCAAATATCCACATTTTAAAATAGATTATAAAAGGCAAATTTTCACTCTACAAACCAAATAAAGAAAAAAGAAAAGAGCAAAGAGTAAATCAGATAATACTTTCATCACTCTTTGAAAAAAAGTGTAAATAAAAGATAAAAGAATTAAAAAAAACAGTGGAAGTAATTGAGATTTTCACTCCCATTTTGCTCCTGCTCAATGGCTTAGGCTCAAGTTCAAGAACATTTCCAAATGGTTTTGAATCTTTTGATTCATCATGCTGCTTACTTGGAGTGTCAGAATCCAGAGTTGTAGAACATATTTCAGGAGTCTTCTTGAGTTTTTTGGACTTCTTTGCAATCTTCACTTCAGTACCATCTGCTGCAGCTTTGCATTTCTTAACCATATTTGACTCCGGCAATACCATGTCTGAAGAGGCGTCCACCTCATGACTGCCAATTTCATCATCTATGGACATAGGTGTTAATGGAGACTCTACATTCATTGCTTTTGCTTCAGAGGCTAGAGCTCCATTCTTCAGAGATTTGAACTTGGCTTTCTTCGGTTTCTTCTTTGACTTGGGCCTAGGAGCAATTATAGTTTCATTCCTGCTCCCGGAGAAGAAAAGTTGTTTAAGCCAAATGAGGTCGAATCGGGTTAGGTTTGGTCCAAACTTTAAATCTATGGCATCAAAATATGTATTCCAATACTCTGTATTTTTTTTTTCAGTCAGGTCACCGTTGCCGGAGAAGAAGACCAGTCCAAATTTCACGGTTGGTCCCTGTACTTTCATAGGTAAAATGACAATTTTGTCCTTGTTCAAATTCACGTGAGGAGCACGTGTCAACATTTAACGGAAAAAAATTAACGGAATTGGACGGAAGGATCAATTGCGTTCAATTAGTTGGTACAAGGACGACTGGCAAAAAAATTTTTATACAAAGACGAAATGTAAAAAACACTAAAATTACAGGGACCATTTGTATAGTTTGCCCTAATAAGAAATAGGCGTATTTTAATGATAGCAATGGTATAGAAACAATATTAGTTAATTGATTAAGTAGGCATAAGTGTCAGTATTTGTAGACCTTTTAATTTGATTTGTTTTGTGATGAAAATGGGTATTATTACATGTGGGCCTTACTGGAATAATAATAAGTATAATTAAGTGTTTGTCCTTAAGAAGCTGTAGTTAAATTACAAAGGAATTATTGGGATAATTTTAGTACAATCATAATTTAGTAATTATTGTTCTTTTGAATTTAGATTTGGACAAACCAGCTTAGGACGATCGTGCGTGTGTTAGATTATTTTTGCTAAGCTTATCGAGGTAAGGGATTTCGCTTCTTTAGGTTGTTTCGTAAAATATATTTCTTTTGATAATTAGGCTCTTTGTTAATTCTTGAAATTAGCGTTTTGATTGTTATGCCCGACCTCGTGTCAGAATTTGCTTTGACTCCGTCGATTCACGTTTCGTTGTATTATATTTTTTAAAACCTTGTGTCATATCTTTGGTATTTGATGAAATACTTATACTTTGAAAGTAAATTTCGTATGTATCGTTTGATAATATTGTTTTATTTTGAACTCCGCTATGATCACTAGTTGAAGAACCCGTCATTGGGTATAGAGTGAACCTTATATTTTTGCACCACTTGGCCTTTTGTGCGGTAGTCATGACTTACCTTTATTAGTTACCCTTGGGGTAAAATCTTGGCACCCTTCGGGGGCATCTGTGTTATTGGTCAATGGACCACCTACGTGATCATGGCATCCGTGAGTAATCCGTCGTGACTAGCCGGTATGGGACGGTTGGTGACGATTGGGTTACTCAACTTCGTACTTTGCATGCTTCTTTTCTTTGAACTCTCATTTGTGAAACACTAGTTCGTTCGCCATGTTCACTTTCGTTGTAAAGTATTTCATGAACTGCAAACTACCTTTTGTAACATTGATCACTTTGAATATTCTCCTTGTGGGTCCACCCTTCCTTAGAAACCGGAGGGGCGGCGTTTGAACTTACTGGGCATTGTTCGCTTACCCTTCACTTTATTCTTCTCCTCAGGTCACATATGAGTTATTAAGGATGTACGTTGAGGCGTGCAAGCAAGGATGAGTTGAAATTTATTTTGTTGAGTTTCTATGTAATAAGTTTAATTCAAGTTTCGATGTTTGAGTAACTTAGTTAGTCCTACGAGACGATTTATTTTGGGCTTGTACTTTGAGATTGTAAACTTGGGTTTATCTTTCCACGTGCACTTTCCTTAAGAACTAAGTTTGATATATTGTAAATTTGTTTTAGTAAAGTTGGATTGTAAGTCGTGATGTGTTCGGGCTTGGGCTCGTGTTTGGGGCGTTACAAAGTTGGTATCAAAGCTTAGACTTTAGGTCTGAAGGGTTAGGAACTTAGGGACCGATTTGAATAATGATTTATTTGAAGTAAAAAAAAGACTAGAATTAAGAATTAATTAGAATTAAGTAATGATTATGATGTATTATTTGGGACTCATGTATTCGGTGACTGATAGTAGGATGGACTATGGCGAGACCTGGACAACTGGATGATAGGGGACCGGATAAGGTTGACCCCACGAAGATCCGAAGAGGAATTTGAGGAAATCCCAGAGGATGAACTAGAGGAAAACCCGAGGAGGAACCGAGGAGGTTCCGGATGAGGCAGCGGCGCGATAATGATAGTGAGGTAAGCATGGATGAAGACGCTACCGTGGAGCACGGAAATGGACTACGCAAGGATCACGCGCAACCCGATCCCCGAGTACAAGAAGTGGAGCTCTTACTACAATAGGCTCTTGATATGATACGAAACGATCGTAGGGAGAACAAGGACTTCTTGAGGTTAATCTTGAATATCCGTCGAGCTTGATGAGCGCCTCCAAGTTGACATCCTCGATGGCGCACCACGTGCAATGGTAAACCAATCATCACAATACGTGGGCGCGTGTGGGGGTTAGAGATGAGTGTTAGTTTGAGGACATAGAGTTTTAGAATGAGGTGACATTATTTGTATTTTCAAACTCTTATGTTTTTGGGAGGATGACTAAATAGACAAAGAAAGGGTGATTTAAGAGATAGAGTTGGAGTAGGTAGACAATTTATTAGGTATGTGGCGGTAGTGAAGGCAAAGGACTAGTATTCTAGAGGAAGATGAGCATGGGAAAGAAGAGAGTCCTGTTTCCACAATATGACGATGACGAAGTTCAGCGTAGCCATTGTGTTCGGGAGTGTGAGGGGGAAGTAAGATGAGAAATGCCATCTATTGTAAGATAATGAGTAAGGGCTTGGTATTCACAACCATTATCAGAATAGATAGTCTTGATAGATTTTGCAAAATATTTTTCAACCAGTGCTTTGAATCTAATGAAGACGGGTTTGGTGTCTGATTTGTTTTTGAGTGGGTAAAACCAAATGTATTTAGTGAAATGATCTACGACGATGACATAATATTTAAAATTATCAAAAGAATAGACCGGAGATGTCTACAAATCCGTATAAATTAAGTCAAGTGGAGAAAACGAAACCAATGTATTTTTATTAAAAAGGAGCTTGTGACTCTTATTGCACTGGCACGCATTACAATTAAAAAACAAATCACTGAAAACACTAAGCTTAAAGGAGGAAACAATATTTTTGAAAATAGGAAGAGAGGGGTGGCCAAGACGATTATGCCAGTCTATAGTCGAGGCTTTGACACTTGAGAACGCGATGATGGAAGAGGAAGATGTAGGTCATTCATATATGCCGTGTCGAGTTGGACTCGTGAGTAAGATTGCCCCTGTGAGACGATCCTTCACACAAAAACAAGTAGAAGAAAACTCAATAAGAATATTATTTTCAGAACATAATTTAGAGATGGAAATAATATTACACTTCATTATAGGAACACATAGTATATTACAGAGAGAAAGAGTTTTAGAAGGAGTGATGAGATGAGAGGAACCCGTATGTGTTATCGAAAGACTGGAACCGTCACCAATAACAATTTTTGCCGTGCCATTATAGGGTTGATGAAGAGAAAGGGTGGAGAGATCATGCATTACGTGATGGGACGCAGCGGAGTCGAGAAGCCATAGTATGGGAGAAAATATGGCAGTGGTAACGTGGGCTTTGGGAGCATTGTTGGAAAAAGATGGTCGGGGAGAAAGACGAATCGAAGGGTGTTTTTCCTGAAAAATAGAGCATTGACGAAAAGAGTGACCCTTTGTATGACACCATTGACACATACCTAAGTATGGGCGAGAACTGGGTTGGTTAGAGGAGTGGTGATCGGGCGGGGTATGGTGGTGGTAGAATTATTGGGTGGATGATGAGGAGAAAAGGCCGGGACATAAGGGACATGATGCGGACAAGTGGAGGTTGTAAGTACAGAGGTAGGCATAGAACCAAGAATGGGTTGAGTATTAAGAATAAGTTCCCTATGGATTAGTTTTTCATGCAATTCGTCAAACGAAATAGGAGTATCACGTGCATAAATCGTATCAATAACACTTTGGTAGGAGGAGTCAAGGCCATCAAGGACTTTATCAGTGATATCCTCCGGATGCAGCGGAGTATCGAGGAGGGCTAACTGATTAGTGCACGCTTTAATAGTGTTCATATAGTCAGATATAGATTGGGGTACTTTAATAATATATTTGAGCTTGTTTTTAAGTTGTTTGATATGACCATAGGAGGGCTTAGCAAAGGTGTTGGAAAGGGTATCCCAAAGTTCCTTAGTGGTAGTGGAGCGAGAGATAAGCGGAACAATGGAAGAATCCAAAGTACCAATGAGGGAACTAAAGAGGAGACGGTCTTGTCTAACCCAAGTTTGGTGAGCTGGGTTAGGTGTTTCAATCGTGTTCGTGCTGATATCGGGGGATGGGGAAGGGAAGGAACCATCTAGAAATTTGAAGAGTTTGTAGACAACAAGGGTGGCCTCAATCTGGATTTTCCATGAAAGAAAGTTTGTGGAAGTAAGTTTAATAATATTGGTGAGAGAAACAGCAAGAAGAGGAGACTTAGGATCAGTCGTCTTTGGGATTGTGATCGTGGCCATTGTGAGAGAGAAAAAAAAAATTAATGTAGATCAGTTTGCTCTGATACCATAAAAAGATTGAGGGAAGAATACTTTATATTATGATGTGAGTACAATACTTATAGAGAAACATAGCTAGTGATACTGTTACATTAGGAGACTAAGAATTAAAGAGTTTATCTATGCACAGATGGTTACAAGGATAATGAGAGATTAGATATCATTATCGTTAGGCTTTACAGTGAGCCTACTTCATATGAGTTTGTTTGATTTGTGAAGTTTTGATTGATTACTCCTCCTCTATATTATTTTTATTGGTAGATTATATTATTGAGTGATATTAATATTGATTATTGATTATTGTTATTCGGCTGCGTATTAGGTGTTAGAGTTTATCTATTCCTACACGTTGGTATTGGTATCGAAACTTATTAAATAATCGAGCAATTAGGCAATTTTATATTGTTTACAGATACCAATGTAAGAGTGTGACTTATCATTTGTTTGTTATATTTTCAAATTGTATTATTAATTAATGTCTATACTTTTTATTCATGCTTTGTTCTTCTTTTTTATGGGGATAATAAAAGTTCAAAATAATATTTTGATGAATGCATCGATATTGGTCCAATCAATAGTTAAAAGTACATATGCATCATTTTTATAGTCTTTTGATGATGTGTCATATTTGTAAGGAAGAGCTATACTTACCCGGCGATTCTATTGAGTACATATGCATCGATATTGGTCCAATCAATATGATGTGTCATATTTGTGGACACCATAATGAGTACATGGTTTCTAAAAATCACTCGGAAGGAAGAACTTATCTAAGTTCGATTCTATTTGCGCGAAAACAACTTAAGTTTGTTTGCAAACATTCATTTTACGGAGTTTTTGAGTAGTATGAAGTGATTAGGATTGTCGATCCATGAACTAACTATTAAGATTGGTGTTTCGCGCTGATGTTGTTGAGAAACATTGACCTTGCCGCACGGTTGTGAAATAGAACAAGATTAATCATTACAAAGCTCGAGTATCACGTTATAGAAGCTAAAATTTTAAATGGAAGCAATGTTTGAGACAAAGTATTTATCCCAAGAATGTCATTGCCTACATCAGATGTGAGATTGTCTTTTAAGTTTTTGAGAAGATAATTTTCATTGGTAGTATCGTATGCAATGACAATTAATAAAAGTCAAGGTCAATCACTGTTGCATGTAAGACTCTTTTTGAAGAAATCAATGTTTGGCCATGGACGATGCATATTGCGGTTAAGGTAACAAATTGCTTTGGTCCGAATATATTAGTATGTGATGAAGAGGAAAGCCAACGAATAAAACTACAAATGTTCTATATAAGGAAATTTTTAGAATCTATAGGCCAAAATACAAAAAAAAAAAAAACCCCAAAGTATATACCAAATCCCAAAGTCCCCCCAACTTAAGGTTTGCCCTATAACCCTATTTGGTGTTGCCAATTTTCCCAATTAGCCCCCAAGCCGTGATGGCCGTTAAAAAGTTAACGTTTTTTATCATGTGCCTTACACGTGTTGGGGCAATTAGGTCATTTTCACTTGATTTTGGATATGGATCATGAGTAAATAAAGGGGGTCAAAGTGTCAAAAAAAAAAGCTCTCTCTCTCTCTCTCTCTCTTCGGATGGATGTAAAAAACCCAGATCGGGGAAACTAACACCTCCGATGGATGTCAAGAACCCAGATCGGAGTAAGGGCTCAATACTAAGTGTCTCCGACAACAACCTAATTCTTCAAGCATTTTTCTCTCTCTTCCTCACCCTAACCCTCTCTTTCCTCAAGATCCCAATCTTCTTTTTCCAAGGTCTCCACACTGACATCCATCCCGACGATATCAACCCACCCAATCAATCCCAATCGGGTATCCACACTGCGATCCAAAGACCCGGCAGCACTGACCCAGCTGAATTGAAACTCAAAAAATGATCCAAAGACAAGTTTGAGTTTGACGAGAACAAAGCTCAGATCTTTCGGTTGAAACTCAATGACGCTCGCCTACAGTCAAGACTCTATTTTGACCAATTTTGCAGGGTTTTCAATTTCACAATTGTGGCTTCATCCTGGTTGTTGGTCAACAAATTCTTGACATTTTCGAATGGTCTGGGGTTCTGAAAAGTGGTACGTTGATTTCGATTTGGTTAGGGTTTGTCGGTGTATGTAGAGTTTTTGTATTGATTGCTAGGCTTTCGTTTGAGCTCTAAGCAATCGAAGAAGCAGTTGAATTTCTTAATTGGGATTTTAGGGTTTAATATAAGGGTTGTGATTGTTCTTGATATTGTTCCCAATTGGTTGCTTGATTTTGGGTTTTTGGATGGGTTTGAGAAGTTCTTTATTACTGTTTTCATGGGCTGCATTGCTGCATTACGTGGGACAAATCAGATTCGATGTAATTTGTCAATAATTTATTGTGGGTGGTTTGGGAGAATACTTCTTTGCGTTAACTATTTGTTTATTGTGTTTACCTCACTGTTATGGATTAATCCCTTTGCCGAACTAACACCTCCAATGGATGTCAAGAACCCAGATCTGGGTTCTAATGATCTATGATCCAACTCTAAAAAAATAGATCGACTTTTCATAATTTCTACTCAACTCCATGAATTAAAGCATACATTTACAATTCGTTGTTTATTGAGCCCTTACTCCGATCGGGTTCTTGACATCCATCGGAGGTGTTGGTTTTCTCGATCCGGGTTCTTGACATCCATCAGGAAGAGAGAGGAGAGAGAGCTTTCTTTTTAACACTTTGACCCTCTTTATTTAGTCATGATCCATATCCAAAATCAAGTGAAAATAACCTAATTGCTTTTTGACACTTTGACCCTCTTTATTTAGTCATGATCCATATCCAAAATCAAGTGGAAATAACCTAATTGCCTCCGCACGTGTAAGACACACGATGAAAACGTTAACTTTCTAACGGTCGGAGGCTAAATGGAAAAATTGGTAACGTTAGATGGGGTTATGGGGCAAACCCTAAGTTTGGGGGGGGACTTTGGGATTTGGTTTATATTTTGGGGAGTTTTTTGTATTTTGACCGAATCTATAATATTAGCGACACAATGATGTATTTCTATTTAAGTAGTTATCTCCAACATTACTTTTTCTTAATTTATTATTTTAATTTTGTTTTTCCCTTTATTTTGCTTAAGTATAATTTAATTGAAAAATAAATATGTTCGTGTGTTTAACGTACGGGTGTAAAACTAGTTTGTCCATAAGAGATGGGCAGTGGTACATTATCTTGGGTTGATTTTATAATAAAAAAATGAGACTATTTTTGGGATAGGCAGAGCATAATAAAAACAAGACTCATAGCATTGGCCAACGATGTCACTCACTAAAGTTGTACTAATTAAGCTTTGTTAATAACCAATTGGGAATCAAAGTCATTTAGTAATAGGATTCATTGTATGAATCTAAAGCTCTTTTTCTTAAAACTTTTTTTTTTTGGATGCATATGTTCATCACGAAAGGAGCCCACCTTTTTGATTCCAAAACCCTAGCTACTAATGTAACTGTAGTGATCAAAATCAAGTATGAACCAAATCCCAAACCAAACTTATGGTCGGTTATGGGAGTCCTATCAGTATCTTGGAAAGGAAAGGGATGGAATCTCGTAGGACCCATCTTGTCACCACAACCATCCATTGAATGACACGTGTCCCCATCAAAACATTATCTTGATTCAATTTAGTCTCCAATGAAATTGAGATCTAGTGGAATGTAATGGAAAGAGAAAGGAGTGAAAGAGAAACAAAGGGAAATTAATTAAGGAGAGCTGGAGAGGAAGTGATTGATTTCCATTTCCTGTTCCTGTCTTCACATAGAGCAAGTTGAAAGTTTTGTCCAAAGAATCTCTCAATCTCATAAAATGCAATATTTTCATAGGTGTTAAATACAACACTCATTTTATGCTAAATATAATACCTCTCTTCTGGAAAAAAAATACTATTTTGGAATTAAATGTTAGCATACTTGCTATTAATTTTTACTTATAAATTGAGGATAATTTTGAAATTAAAAATGTTAGTGACATATTTGTTTAGGGAGTGTTCTAATAATATCACCATCTCTCTTGATATTATTAGCGAGGGGATAAGGACCTTATCTGGATATTAGTTGAAAGTTTTGTCCAAAGAATCTCTCAATCTTATAAAATGCAATAGTATCATAGGTGCTAAAAACAACACTATGCTAAATATAATACCTCCCTCCTGGGAAAATACTATTTTGGAATTAAATGTTAGCATACTTGCTATTAATTTTTTACTTATAAATTGAGGATAATTTTAGAATTAAAAATATTAGTCACATATTTGTTTAGGGAGTGTCTTAATAATATTACCATCTCTCTGATATTATTAGCGGGGATAAGGGCCTTATCCGGATAGTTAATGCTATTAGTCCCGACTGCCTATTGAGTATCAAACCTCCGACTATTCAACTTATTAAACTTATCCAAACTTAATCCTGACTACTAAACGGCTCCTAAAAAATAATCAATTTCAATAATTAATTACAAAAATTGTAAAAAAGTTTCAATAATAAAGAGTAGGAGTTAATAAAAAAGTAGTCACTTTCTTTACTACGCACCAATAAAAATCCTAGTTGCATTTGCATATGTTGTCCATATGCACCTGTGCAATATATATATATATATATATATATATATATATATATATATTATTGCTGAAATATTTGCTCCATATCTTTCTACCTCCCATGGTAATAGATGAATCCTTGACATTGCTTTGACCATGGAATATAATTAAAATTCTGAAGTAAAATCTGCAGCATCAAAAATCAAGAAAGTAATTAAAATTAAAAAATCATAACTAAAGTAAAAATAAAACATAAACGAAGACCAAATTGATCTCCTAAACAAAACCATAACCAAAACCTAAAAGACAAAACAACAATCAAGATCAAAACAAATATAAAAAATTACACAAAGATCGTAACGAAAACTTAATCAACACCAAAACCAAATCAATATGGAAGCAAAAAGTAAATAGCATTTATCAAAACCACAATCATAACCAAAAGAAAAAACAATAAAAAAGTCAAAATCAAATCAATATTTTCATTTAAACAGAAGCAAAAAAAAAAATCAAAAATCAAAAATAAAAAACAAAGTACAAAATTAGCATTTTTGTCCTTTATTTTGGTGTAAATTCACTTTAGCCCCCAGAATTGTTTAAGAATTTTGACTAATTGCCATCTTTCTCTAAAAAAAACATAGTAAATTTGAGCGTGATGACCCCACCCAAGTTTATTTAAAATTTGTTCAAGAGGAATAACATTGACAAAGAAAGCAACTGCATAAACTAAAAACTATGAGAGTGAGATGAGCCCCAAATTTAGTTTAAGAAGAATAGCATTGACAAAGAAAGCAAATGCACCGGCAATCATATCATGGAAGGTGAACTCTAAACTAATGGGGTGGTCCAATGATAGATAAATCATGGATGAATTACAAGCCGGTCTTTTTTTTTAACATTTATAATCGCTTCAGTCAACTTATTTTTTTTAAAAATCAGAAAAAGATATATTTTTGGAGTGAAAAGACGATATGCCATTAATGAAAGAAAAACATGCGTGCATCGATGTCTAAGGCATCGCGATGAGTAATCCAAGACATCGCGTGGGTTAATCATCGCGATGAGCAACCAAGGCATCGCGATGAGCAACAAAGCATCGTGATGAGTAACCAAGCATCGCGATAAGCAACAGGCATCGCGATGAGTAACCAAGGCATCGCGATGAGCAGCCAAGGCACCGTTTGAATTTCATCCGCTGGAGGGGACTTGATTTTCGTTTACCTTTCGGGGGCGTTGCCCCCAAACCCCTACGAGGACGCTGTTCCCTCGTCCCATACGACTTGACCGGGCATGTCAATTTCCGTTGCGTTGCCCAGCATATTGCGATTGGCGAATTAAAGGCATCCCGATGCCCAATTTAATATAATATCGAAATCTCAAAATAATTGTTTTTTGTTGGAAAATTTACATACAAATATGATATTAACTTCCTATAACATTATGGTATTGATATTATATAAAATTCAAACAAATCATTGATTAAAGTCCTCGGTCAAAGAACATCTCCTCTGTTTTGGACAAAGACACTGAAGCTCGATTTGGATATCAAAAATAGTATTTTTTTTATAGTATTAAATTAGGATAACAATATGGGATTGATTTTAAATAAATTCGAAGCTTAAAACATAGATTAAAGTGACCAAAACAGCCCAAGAACAAAGAAAAACGGAATGAACCCAAAAAATTCTAATTTGATCAAATTGTGATCAAATTTGTGTTCTATGCATGAAAATTGATACCCAAACATGAGGAAAGACTATTTTAATAACATGAAATCATTTATACATAAATTCGAACCTCAAATCTGAAGCAACGATGTTGTTGAAGGCATTTTAAAAAGAAAATTCATAAAGTGACTTTTAGTGATTAAAAAAAAAATGGATTGGAGAAAATTTTTTTTTCAAAAAGTGAAGGGGCCAACAATTTCAGGATAAATCAAGGTTTTGTAAAACTGGCCTCGTGTTCAATTTCTTCACATGCTCTCTACGAGAGAAATCTCTAAGGGGTGGTCCCCCGGTGGACCCATGACCACATAAATGCGACCATTCATTTTCGATCCTTTCTAACATTCAATTTCTCATACAAAGAGAGGGAGAGAACAACTAAACTTTAAAGGTGATTCTGAATCAGATAGGAGAAGTGAACCCACCCCCCCAAAAGAAAAAGGCATGAATGATTGATTGGAAAAATGGTCCCAACTAAACCAAGGTGATTATATCTTTGTAAAGACAAATTATGCACGAATTGAAAGAGACCGTACTTCATTTCATTCAGTTGGATAAGTTAGTCAGTCCATTACTTTGTAGTGTGGCCCAATAACAACTATTTGAAGCCCAATTTCATTGTGGGCTTCTAATTGAGGTGGCATGAGAATTAGATAGAACAAAAAAGATGCTTATGGGGGTGTTTTGCTTTCAAGATTCTGCTTTGTTAAACTGCTTCAAAATAAGTACCAATTACTTGTTTGCCCTATCTCATTGTTTATGTCGTTTCATTTTTTGGGTCGTTAATGCTTCTTTTTAAACTACTTCATATGACCATTATTAGAATAATTGCGTTCTGGTACCAATTAAAAAAAAGGGTGAATTACGGGCCGGTCCCCTTTTAAAAGTTTGTAATCGTTCCAGTTCAGTCATCTTTTTTTAAAACCGAAAAAATGCATTTTTGGGCGAAAAGACGATTATACCATTAATGAAACAAAAACACGCGCAAATCAGTAACTCTTTGCATCGCGATGTCCCAAAAAGATCATCGCGATGTCCATCATCATCGATCATCGCGATGCAAACATCATTCATTGCGATGCAGACATCATGCATCGCGATTCAGAAACCATGCATCGCGATTCAGAAATCATGCACCGCAATTCTTTACAAAATTACATGTCCATCATCATCGATCATCGCGATGCAGACATCATGCATCGCGATTCAGAAACCATGCATCGCGATTCAGACCACTGTCAAGTTTGATTTGAAGCTCAAAAATAGTATTTTTTGGTAGAAAAATTATGCACAAATATAGTACTAAGTTAGGATAATAATATGAGATTAATTTTAAACAAATTCGAAGCTTAAAACAGATATTTAAGTGGTCAAAACAGCTCAAGAACAAAGAAAAACGGGATGAACTCAAAAAATTTGAATTTGATCAAATTCGTGTTTTATGCATGAAAATTGATACCCAAACATGAGGAAAGACTATATTAACAACATGAAATCATTTATACACCAATTTGAATATCAAATCTGAAGCAACGATGTTGTTGAGGGTATTTTAGGAAGAAAATTTTCAAAATGCCTTTTAGCGGTTAAAAAAAAAAGGGTGTACTGGAGAGAAAAAAGTTTGGGAAAGTGGACGGCCAAATTTCTCCTTAAAAAATTTCAACCGCTTTACACCTTTATATTTGTTTCCAATCGTAAAATTTATTTTAAGTGATAAATTGATCAATTGTTTCAAAATCGTTCCGTAACAACTTAAAACACATTTTAAGTCGTATATTCCTTGATTTATTGCTATAAATCTCGATTTTCCTTCTATTGCGATTTCTTACTCTTATAAAATATCCTTAATTTTTAATATCTTTAATTAAATCTCAAACTGTATCTTTTAATTATTTAGTTTGTTAATTTGATATTTTTCTCACACTAAGAAATATATTCTTGAATGCCAACCTTATATATAGTGAACAAATATCCTTAATTAAATCTCAAGTCGTGTGAGCGAATAATTTATTACTAACCTTAGTTAGCTCTATTTTGTATAGTTCAAGTCATTGTATACAATTAGTTTTACTTTCCTTTACTCCATGTAGTATTGTTGATAAATATCTTTAATGTAAATTGGTAGGTATAATCGTAGGTTTAGATTGATTAATCGTCTCAATCATTGGAATTTTGTATCTCCTAATGTTTATGATGGAATAAAATACGTCCAACCAAGGTAAGTTAAGATTTCTTTAGTGTTTTCTATTATTTTCTTTCAAGTCTATGTCCCTTTTTCTTCGTATGTCTTCTTCCTTTCATGTCTTTTAATCGAAATAAATTTCATGCATCGCGATGCAACAAAATAGTATATTTTAATATAATTTTGTGCATTGCGATGCAAACTTTGATGTATCACAAATATAATGTCTATTAAAAGTTGTGAATCGAAATAAAAGTTGTGCATCACGATGCATAAAAACAGACTTTTAGTACAACTTTGTGCATCGCGATGCACACTTTTGATGCATCGCAAGTGTAATTCGAATAAAAGTTGTGCATTGCGATAAAGTTATGCATCAGAAATGAAAGTTGTGCATCGCCATAAAGTTGTGCATCGAAATAAAATTTGTGCATGGCGATGCACAAAAATAATACTTTTTAGTACAATGTTGTGCATAGCAATACATCAATTTTTGCATCGCGATGTATCAATTTTTGAACGGGCGTGAAAGCCAAAATTATGGGCGTGACGCCCATTTTGAACTCTTAAGGAAATTTCATGCATCGCGATACAACTAAACAGTATTTTTTAGTACAATTTGTGCATCGTGATGCACACTTTGAATTACGATATATAACGTGCTTGTTTCGTATTTTTTAAGGGCATAGACGACACTTCGCAACAAAAATACTTTTTTTAGATTGAAAACAAGTACAGGGGACTAAAGCGGTTGAAAATTTATCAAAGGGGACCGACGCGAAGTTCGCCCATCATTATTCCATTTATCGAAGGCCCATACATATAAAATCATGGAAAAATTGCAGGCCGGTCCCCTTTTCTAGATTCCGCTTAAGTCTACTATAATTGTTTTCAACCGCTTAAGTTCATTTTAAGTGATAAATTGACTATTTATTTTAAAATTGCTGCTGTAACAACATATGATGTTTTAGTTGCGTCTTTTTCTTCCATTGCGATTTCTTACCAAGATTTCTTATCAAAATTTCAATCCATATCACTTTCGAAAGTTTCTGCTCATTCGATTTTATTTTTTGAGTTTCTTCAAGTTGCTATAATCGTATTCACTGTGAAATTAAAATCAATTGATTCAGTTCAGTTGAAACTCCTTTGTATTTTGAAATCAATTGAAATTGCTTTGTATTTTGTACATTTCTTCAAACTACTTACCAAAATAAAAAAAAAAATTTTATCCATTAATTTCTTCGTATTAAGAACTAGAATAGTAATCAATTTTGTATTTAATAAAAGCATACATTCAGTTTAGTTGTGTGCATCGGAATAATAGTTGTGCATCGCCATGTACAAAAACAATGGTTCGTAGTACACTTTTTGTGCATCGCGATGCACACTGTTACTCATCGCAAATGTTATATTGATGATTCAGTAGAAAATTGTGCATCGAATTAAAAAAAGTGTGCATCATGATGCATACTTGATCTGTAAACTATGCTAGTCCTCATACCTGCATAACACGTAGATTGCGGCGATCACACAACCGAAAAATTACAATAAAAAGTAAAACATGATGCACATATCATTCATTGCGATGTATCAATTGTTTATTAGACTACATTACTTTTGTGCATCGTGATGCATCAATTATGTATTGCGTTGCACAGATTTTGCATTGCGATGCACAAAATTTGAATCCCTACAAAATGGTGTTTTATGTTTTAGTAAACGCGATTCATCAAATAATGTATCGCGTTGCATAAAAAATAACAAAAGTTTGTATTACAATGCAAAAAAATTGAAACTCTACAAACGTTGTTTTATATTTATATTTATATACAAATTTATTCAGATTTTAATCTATTTCGGACATTTTTGCTCTGTTTTTGAAACTCTAAAATGTATTCAACAATACTAATCTGATACTTCATTTTTGTTGGTTCCGGTGATTGTTGCTTTCTTTCGGTGCTCTTTTTAGTTGAGAAGACATTTTTGCTCTGTTTGTTAATACCTAATGATAATATTTTCAAAACTTTTTGCAAAATCGCCGGAGGTTGTTTGCTGAGTAATCGCTGAAGGGTTTTAAGATTTTTTAAAGTTAATCGCTAAAGGGTTTTTAGATTTTTTTAAAGTGAATAGGATTTTTATTATGTGTTTGTGTTAAGCATTCAATTGGTTAGTTTGTATTTGTAGTGCGAAAGCTGATGTAATGCGTACGTGTTAGAAGGAGTGTTAGAAGGAAATGTATAAATGACATTTCACAATCAGAGTGCCTTCTTTCCGGTTCAAAAGAAATGGTTGTGAATCGCAATGCACAAAAACAGTACGTTGTAATACAATTTTGTACATCGCAAATATAATTTGTGCATCGTAATGTGTTGTGATGCATCGTTTTATTTCTGCGTTGCATAGTGTGTCGTTCCGTATTTTGTAAGGCCAGAGATGATATTTTGCAACAAAAGTATTTTTTTCTGGTTTGAAACAATTATACCAGACTAAAGCGGTTAAAAATTATCTAAAATGTACTAACCTGAATTCGCCCTAGAATCGTATGCTGGTCTGGACGTAAGCTGTTAGCTTACATTGGGTCTCTTAAATATCTATATATTACTATTAAAAAGAAAAGTCAAAGCTGTCAAGTGATAGATTTGTGTTAAAACTTTTTCCGCCTAATAATCCCTCGCTCTAGTTTTTCAAAAACTCCTCATTCTCTCTCTCTCTCTCTCTCTCTCTCTTCAAATTCAAATCTTTTAATTACCCCTTCATATGTCAATTTTAATATTTATTATATTTTTATTTTATTCAAAGTGTTTCAATTAAAATGTTTTTAATTACTTATGATGAAATTAAAAAATTCTCTTATTATAAATTTTTTTTAATTAAAATTGTGCAACATACGATTGATAAGCTAGTATTAGTTCTATTTCTATACAAAGAGGGAGCTAGTTCAATGAGCGCACTTAAAAATGAGGTTGGTTTCATTTGATGTTTGGTGAGACGCTCTCAAAGGATACGTAACATAAAACAAAGGCCCAATTTTATTTCCAAACAAGACAGTGAACTGGATCAAATTAAAGACTAGAGTGGCCTCTCCAAAAGTTATGTAAATTTTTGAATGGGAGCTCTTGAGATGCCCCCACTTTGGCAAGGTAGTCCGCGCATGTGCTCCCTGTTCTCAAGGTGTGGTGAAGCGTCAAGTTGAGATCTTGAAGCAGGATCTTAATTAATATCTATGATCAATGTAGCCAAGGGGTGGTTCTTAATTATCTCCATAATTTTCCATCAAATTGCACGCTATCTTGGAGTCAGTCTCGACTCTCGCTTCTTTCATCCCTCTCGACTTTAACACCTCTAAGCCCACAAATATCGCATGAAATTCGGCTTCAAGGGTGCTACAAGAATCCAATCTGCCATAGTAACCTCCAAGCCAAGCTCCAGTCGAGTCACGGATAATGCCACCAAACCCGCAATTGCCACTTGAGTGATTTGAGATTCCATCATTATTCAGCTTGATGTAACCTGCAGGAGGAGGCGGCCAAGTAATTAATTTTGGAACTTTCTGAATTTTGGAAATAGAATTTTCAGAAAAGGCTTGAAACACTTCCCTGACCCAATTAAAGATTTGGGCACAAGTTCCTTCAACGCTGCCTTGATTGCCGTTTATCACTTCATCATCATTTCTCTCTTTCCAAATGTGGAAGCTGCTATGGAGCAAAACCAATACAACCAAGGTATACCATGAAGGTTAACCTCTCCTTTGAGGATCAAATTCTCTCTCACCCAATCATAAGCAGGGAGGGGTATTGACATCCCAAAGGGAAGTGTCAACAAATAACTTCCAAATATTCTGCGTTTTCACGCAATCCCTGACGATATGTAAAGAGGACTCTTCCTCATTGTTACATCTAGCACATATTATCGAGTCACACATGTCTTTTAGCCCTTAGGCTATTACTAGACATAAGAGTGTCTCTTATTACAATAAAGCCAAAGGAATGTAATAACTTTTGCAGGTATCTCTAATTTCCAAAGCCATTTTCAGCTTATATTAGTGCTGGAACAAGGATTTGTTAACAACAAAAAAGCACTTTTGATACTGAAGTTTCCATTGCTATCGAAACCCACCCCAAGAAAGATGATCCTCACCAAGTGATGAATGGGAAAATGAACAAACAGATCTAATAACTTTTTTCATGTCGTCGTCAGTAAGCCCATTACAAGTATCCTCCAAAAACCAAAAGTTAATTTTTGATAATGCTGTTGACAGTAATAGAAGACTCTTAACATTCACATTAAAACATTTTTGAGGCTCCCACTACCACACCACACCACCAATCCTGCCAAAGATTCACTTTATTGCCGCCCTTGCCAATAATCCACCTCATACCCCCTGTTTAACAAATCAAGCGTATCACAAACATTTACGGGTGAGGATAGATGTGGATGTGGATGTGCACGGTTCCAATTTTACCAGATATTAACTAAAAATTAAAACTATTGGGTCGAATGCTTTTGGGTTTCAGTTGATGTTGTTGAGAGGTTTCAAGATCAAGAATGAAGAACGGTTCTCTCATAACTTAAGGAACCATTCCTGGGCCGAAGCATGGAACATTTTATTCAGGGACCGTCTTGTTGGGTATGATTTATGTTTCATACCAAGGTACTAGTAGTAGTAGTAGTAGTAGCAGTACTTGGATCAAACGAATCAACCCTTGCACACTTATAAATGTTAGTAAAATATCACACCATACCGACCGACACGTAACAATTTGATAAGACAGAGTCATTGAATAATATTTTCATGCCCATGTTGTAAACTTTAATCACAATTGATATGTCTATGTCTCGTATTGTTGATATGGGCCATGCTCATATTTGTCCTCTTATTGGGTTGATGATGACAAGGCCAAGCTCAACCTAGTTTAATGTGTATAATGCTTGAATCATAAAACTTGGGACTCTTTCTTTTGACCTTCAATTTTGCAACATGAAAATCTAATACTACATCATATATATATGTGGATGGTATGCATCGTAGGATTAGTTATTCTTTGTCCTTTAGTACTAGGTTAGGCCCATAAAGCTTATCATAACTCTGTTTCGTATTATTGATATGGGCCATGCTCATAGGATTAGTTATTCTTTGTCTGCTATTAGACTCGTTAGAGACCATTCTATATTTTACATACCGATTTGTACACAGCATAATGTTTTCTAATAATTGGTGGAAATTTATTAAGTTTAAAGATACATAATATATACATGCATAAGCCTAAATTATTTTCAAGTTTGCTGGTAATATATAGGAGACAAAATTTAGATTCCCTTTACTAGGGTCCACTTCATGCATGTATTCAATATAAGGTTAAAAAAATCCAATTAAATAAAGTCATATACAAAAGTTGAATATTGCTTCTTGTAAATGGACTTTGCTAGCTAGGAGTTACATACTAAAATGGTTTCATCTTAATTATAATTATGTGATGAATATATAATTGAGGGTTAGTTAAGAAGTGCTTAAAGTTAAAGGGGGGGCTTGATGGGATCGGTCTAAAATGGCTATGTCACGTCACTGCCATGTCAGCTCCAGGTGGGGCCTATGGTGCAAAGTCAAGGTTTGCAGTGGTCAAGATCGGTATCCTCGGAGCGATCTAGCGAGTACTATGGAAAGAAGGGCAGAGTTAAGATTCTCCTCGTTTAAACCAGCCGCCGATCTGCAACGCTATTATCCTCGCTGAGCTCGAGGTCCACCTCGTCAGCGATCAAGCCATCCTCGGCAGATGTCCACATCAACATTTAATGTCTCCTTAAATGCCCACAAGATGACTGAAGGAAGCAAAACATTCCTATTGGGCCCGACATCCATCATTTAGCTATCATCACCGCATTAAATGGCAACTTATCTCTTATCGTAGGAAGCTTCTATCATTAAAGAGCAGTCCTTTCAATTGCAACAGGTGGCAAGACATATCTTCTTCCCCACTTCATCTCCACCTATAAATACCAAGGTATCCCCTTCATTAAAAAGTTTAAGTGACATTAATTACCACTATACACCAGACATAAATCCTCATTTATTTTCCCACTGTTCAAAACTTTATAACATCTGTTCATCAAGGTCAGTTGAGACCAATTATTATCAAGAACATTTATTCCAAACACTGATTCTAACACCGGAGGGTCAGAGTCGGGAAAACCCCCGACACACCTAACGGTGGTCTTTTGTCAAGAACAGTAAGTGGAACAGCTCGTCAACTACATCAAGGTCCCCAACATCAAAGCCTTTTGAGAGACGAGGCATTCTGACCGACGACTAGCTGCTGACGTGGACTAGACGAGATCATCAACAACTTTTTGGCGTGATCAGTTTGGTTCCGTTGCCGGGACCTAGAGGCGATGACCACTGGTAAACAGCAACCCGCCACTCCCTTGATAGCTCCTCAAAGGGACTCTTCTGCTCAGCGAGTTGAAGAACGCGTAGTAGAAGCGACTTTTGTACCCGCTCTAGAAACACCAAGTAAAGCCCCTGAGGGCGCGAGAACACAGAAAACTACCCAGCAAAAATCTAAGAAAAAAGCCCAAGAGGGGAGAGGAGGAACAAAGAGCGGGCAACAGAGGGCAAGCCCATCTGCCAGTAATGCAGCCACTGGGGCGATAGTGCGAGTGAATCTCGCATCTCCGCCTCCACTTGAACCAAGGACCCAGGAGGAATGGGACTTGGCGGAGCTAGAACACATAAGGAGAGAGAAATCCTTCCTCGAGAGACAGAGGGAGTTGGAGGTGCGCGAGTATGAATTGGCGAGAAGGATACAAGCTCCTCAAGCGAGCGGGAGACGAGAAGAAACTCGACCTGATAATCCGACTAGAGGATCGCAAGGTCGATCTCGCCTACATACATCAGGCTCCAGCTCGACAAGAGTAAGCATCCACGCAAGAATGGAAAGGCCGACGGGAGAGGCACAGAGAGTCAGCGCTCACGACAGAATACGGGTAAGCGCACATGATAGACTACGTGTAAGCCCGCCAAAGAGGATGACTCAAGGAGAGGCGGAAGCCCGTCAGAAAGAGAATGCATTGAATAGAATCTCTTTGTCCTCGCCGTCCCGTGACACCTCCGGACAAAGACGAAAAGAGAACCAGAACAAAGCAAGGTCGTCTCAAAGGGCTAGATCAATTTCACCCGAGAGAAGCGATGCTCGGACGGGAAGCCTTTCCCATGCACGCCCGAGGAGAAGTGAGCGTCCTCCTCGACCTGATCGAAGAGCCAAGCCCGCGAGGTCAAGTGGGGATCCCCTCAAGAAACTCCAGGAGAGGTTGGAAGCCCTAGAAACGGGCAAGGCAGTTACTCAACCAGGGGGTCAGTTTGCTCCTTTCTGTAGACGGATCAGGGAAATTTCGCCGGATCCACGCCTCAAGCTTCCCACACTAAAGCCATATGAGGGGAAGACAAACGCCAGGGAGCATGTTTCCAGTTTTGAGGCAAAAATGGGCATATGCTCGAATAAATTAGACATGTGGTGTATGGCCTTCCTGAGCACGTTTGAAGGGGCAGTGCTGAAATGGTTCGAGGAGCTAGAGAAAGGCTCGATATCAGACTGGCATGCATTTAAGGCGGCTTTTCTGAGTAAGTTTGCCGCAGCTGGTGACATTCCTAAAAGCCAGTCCGACCTTGCTAAAATCAAACAAGGAGAGGACGAACCCCTGGTAGATTACCTGAAAAGGTTCAGGTTGGTTGCCGAGGAACTGCAGAATGTTCCGGACAGAATGATAATATATTGCTTCGAGGCGGGGATCCAGCCCGGACAGATGACTCACGAATTCAACCTCCGAGCACCCGCTACCAGCGCGGCAATGTATCTAGGCGCTCGTAAGATCGGAGAAACCGAAGCAATCCTGGAAGAGAGAATACGTAAGAAAGGGACCTCGTCATCAGGAAGTAAGCCGGCAGAGACAAAGGTCGCCGAGGTGTCACCAAAGACGGGGGTGAAAAGGGGAAGAGATAGAACCCCGAAAGCCGATGAATACTTTACACCCCTCAATGAAACTCGGGAGCACATCATGAACGTGCTGATCCGGGAGAAGAGAATTGAGAGACCGCGTCCGTTATTGAACGCGAGCAACCTCCGTTACCCTGAGAAGAAATGTGCTTTCCATCGAGAAAATGGGCACGATACGGAAGAATGCTACCAGCTGAAGCGAGAAATACAGAGGTTGATAGATCGGGGTTCTCTGAGAAAATTTGAGTTAGGAGGAGCTCGCCAGATGCCGCCAGCCAGAAACACTCCTAAACCAAATAACCCCGACGAGGAGAGCGACGTTCATACTATTCTGGATGATACAAGGAGTATAACGCAGCCAAAGATACTATACACACTGACAAAGTATTCACCCTCTCCCCATAGAAGCGAGGAGGAATAACGTTCTACCCGAGCTAGCGACCAATCCAACAAACAAAGAGCAGCCCTAACATTGCGCGTCCAAATCGGGCGCCGATTTGTTAGAAGGGTTCTGATTGACACAGGAGCGGGGAGAAACGTTATGTTTTACGATTGCTTTAGAGCATTGGGATACCGAGAGGCCCACTTAGTGCCTAGTGGAGTACGGTTGGAGGGGTTCACTGGCCATAAAGTGGCGGTTAAGGGCGTTATGACCCTCCAAGTTACATTGGGAGAGGGTGACAGAGCCCGAACCGAGGACATTACCTTCCACATCCTCGACTTGATCTCTCCGTACAACGCAATACTGGGGTTACCGGCCCAGACCAAGTTTGATATGGTCCCCTCAGCTTCACATCAAAGGATCAAATTCCCAACAGCGGGAGGAGTGGGAATGATGAAGAATGATCCTAAAAGTACCCTCGTCCACCTGAAGCAAATCAGACAAAACGAGGAGAAATTGAAAGGGAAGGCCGGGCTTCCCACACAAACCGAGTTACCCAGGGAGATAACAAGAGAAAGACCTCCAGGGGACGAGGAAGCCGCGAGATCGGCAGAAAGAGCTAGGGCTGCCGAGGAAAGGGCCAGCAAGGCTAGTACCTCATAGCAACCAAAGCGAGCCAGGGAGAATGTTGTCGGCCCGAAGAAAAGAGGCGAAGATAGATCGGAGCTAGCAACAGGCACCAGAAGCCCGCCCCGGGGAGGGGTAATAGTAGTGGAAAGCCTGGATAACAGAGATGAGCCCGACATCAAGCCTCACGAAGATCTGGAGGAAGTGATAATAAACCCTGCATACCCAGATCAGAAGGTTAAAGTAGGATTGGAAATATCTCAAAGGGAGAGATTAGACATCATTCAATTCCTACGAGCCAACACAGACGTGTTTGCATGGAGAGTAGAAGACATGGAGGGGATAGACGAGGAGGTCGCAGTGCACAGGCTGAGCGTGGATGAAAGTGCCGTCCCCATACAGCAGCGACCTAGGGTGTTCTCCCCAGAGAAGCAGGTCGCAATTAAGGAGGAGGTTGAGAAACTGCTCCTAGCAGGGATCATCGAAGAGATTCTGTATCCCACATGGCTGGCTAATGTGGTCATGGTGAAAAAGACGAGCAAGAAATGGCGTATGTGTGTGGATTTCACTGATCTCAATAAAGCCTGTCCAAAAGACTGGTATCCCCTCCCAAGGATTGACCAGCTCGTCGATGCCATCGCTGGCTACGAGATTTTGAGCTTCATCGACGCATACTCCGGATATCATCAAATTCGGATGTGGGCTGCCGATCAGGGATTGACCGCCTTCCGAGCAGCGGGGGCACTCTACTGCTACATCATGATGCCATTCGGGCTTAAGAATGCCGGGGCGACTTATCAGAGGATGGTCAATAGAGTGTTTGGCGACCAGCTCGGACGGAATGTGGAAGCATACATTGATGACATGGTCATCAAGACAAAGGGAGGCAGCCACATCTCGGACTTAAACGAGACTTTCACCAACCTAAGGAGGAATAAGATGAAGCTCAACCCCGCCAAATGTGCTTTCGGAGTAAAGGCGGGGAAATTTCTGGGCTATATGGTGAATGCTAGAGGAATCGAAGCAAATCCCGAGAAGATTAAAGCATTGGTCGACATGTAAGCTCCCAGATCGGTCCGAGGAATTCAGCAACTGAACGGGCGTATTACGGCGTTAAGCCGCTTCATCACTAAAGCAACCGAGAAAAGCTTGCCGTTCTTCAAAATACTAAAAGGATCAAAGGGATTCTCCTGGAACGAGGACTGCGACATAGCATTTGTGGAGTTGAAAAGATGTCTCGGGAGCCCGCCGATATTATCCAGCCCGGTGCCAGCTGAAATCCTCTATCTATACCTCGCAGCCTCAGACTCGGCGGTCGCAGCCGTTTTACTAAGGCAGGACGGAGGGGTCCAGAGACCAGTATACTACGTTTCCCACGCCTTGACCGACGTGGAAACGAGGTACTTAAACGTCGAGAAAGTGGTTTTGGCCTTGGTGGTGGCTGCTCGACGACTAAGATACTACTTTCAGGCCCATGCCCTAGTTGTATACACGGATCTGCCCTTGAGAAAAATCCTCCACAAACCAGACGTTGCGGGGAGAATGATGAAATGGGCGGTGGAATTGTCGGCATATGATATCAAATACGAGCAACAAAAAGCAATCAAAGCTCGATCTTGGCCGACTTCATCGCAGACGACGTTCGAAAATAGGGAAGAAGAGAGCCGCAACAATCCAAAGACACGAACAAATCTCCCGTTCGTCAAAGAGGGATAAAGGGAAGACTAAAATCATACAAGATCCAGAGCATTGGAAGATACATGTAGACGGATCGCTAGTCGGAAGGCGATGGAGCGGGGTTGTCTTTAATCTCGCGAGGGTAATGAAATCGTAAGGCGATCCGATTTGGATTTTCGCCTCCAACAATCGCCGAATATGAAGCGCTCATCGCGGGTATCGAGCTTGCAAAGGAAGTAGGGTAAAACATCATTATCTTCAGTGATTCCCAGCTCGTTGTAAGGCAAATTTTGGGGGAGTATGAGGTTATTCACCCAACTTTAACAAAATACTGCGAGTTGGCGAGGAGGCTGCTGGAAGATTTCAAATACTGGAGCTTGAAGCAAACTGATAGAATGAACAACACCCGTGCCGACTACCTATCAAAATTGGCCTCGGGCGAATTAGAAGACCTCCGTGGAGAAGTACTGGTCGAGTTCCTGGAATTACCCTCTGTCAATAAGGAACTCGCCGCCTATTACCGCTGCGCCCGTGATCCGGATAGATGAGATCCAGATTACATCGAGTTGGGAACGCTTCCGGAGGACAACGACCTCGCACAAATTGCGGAAGCGAGCGGAAGATACACAAGTGATCGGCGAGATTCTTTAAAGTCATTCTCCAAACCATTGCTCAGATGTGTGCGTCCTGAGACAACCGAAGATCTCCTCGCTGAGGTTCATGAAGGCGTGTGCGGAGGCCATCCTGGAGCGAGGACGTTGGCTGATAGAATTATCTTTCACGGATATTATTGGCCTAGCCTAAGGCGAGATGCTGAAGCATATGTGAAGAAGTGCGACAAGTGCCAGCGGTTTTCTGATATTCCTCGCCTGCCCGCCGTCCCTCAGACCCCTGTCATAGCGGCTTGGCCATTTGATATGTGGGGAGTCGACCTGATTGGTCCATTCCCCAGAGCAAAAGGCAACTGCGAGTTTGTGATTGTCGCTGTGGATTACTTCACCAAATGGATAGAGGCTAAGCCTTTGGCGAGTATAGCCGAGGACAAAGCGATCAGTTTTATCCACGACTACATATTTTGCCGATTTGGGGTACCTCGGGTGATCGTGTCCGACCATGGCACTCAGTTCTCGACTAAGTTCACTGCGAGCTGCGAACACTTCAAAGTTAGACACTGGATGTCTTCAGTGGCTCACCCACAGGGAAACGGCCAAGCCAAAGCAGGGAATAAGCAGATTTTACGGGCTCTGAAGAAAGGTCTGGATGATAAGAAAGGAAGATGGTTAGACGAGCTGGCAGCGGTCTTATGGAGCATACGAACGTCGGTGCGAGGATCCACGGGTGAAACTCCGTTTGCATTAGCCTATGGGTCAGAAGCAATGGCACCTGTGGAAATGGCCCTTCCTACTCCCAGGGTAACCTATTTCAACGAAGAAGCAAACAAAGAAGCCCGGGGGCTCGACCTAGATCTACTTGAAGAAAGAAGGCTCGAGACGAGGATGAGAATGGCGAACTATAAGAAGCTTACTAAAAGCCAACATGATAAGCGGATCAAGCCAAGGTCTTTTTCAATAGGAGACTGGGTACTTAGAAAGATTGAAGTAACGGGAAAAAATGCGAGCAGAAATAAGTTGTCACCAAATTGGGAAGGTCCCTACAGAGTAACGGCTGTGGTCCGAGAAGGCACCTATCGATTGGCTGACCAAGAAGGAAAGGACTTGAAGAACCCATGGCATGCCGACCATCTCAGACGATATTATCAGTAGTTGATAGATTTTGTTATCTAAGGAATCATGAAGTCAGTGTAAAAATATTGCATATATATGAAAGTCTTGAGTTTCTTTTAAACTTTGCAAAATACTCGTTGAATACGAGATCTAAAGAAAAGTGAGCTCTATTAGAAATGTTCCTCGAAAAGGAATCTTAGAGTTCTACTTTTCGTAAAAACCTCGTCGAATACGAGGTCTAAGAGAAACAAGCTCTATCGAGAATCTTCCTCGAAAAGGAATTTCAGAGTCCTACTCTCTAAAAATCCTCGATTGAATACGAGGTCAAAAAGAAGACGAGCTCTATTTAAAGATATTCCTCGAATAGGAAACTTAGAGTTCTACTTCTGCAACATCTTCGTCAAAACGAAGTTATAAAAACAATATAATAAAAGCAAGTAGTATGTGAATATTTACATATAAAGAGAAAGCAAAAGACAAGGTTAATCTTGTTCATTACAAAGGCCGGTGGCCTAAACACAACACCTCGACGCAGCGAGGAAAATAGAGGAATCAGGGGTCCTTGCAAGCCTCGAAGACAGCCTTAGTAAACTCGTCTTGGCTGGACTTCTCCCCCTCAAAAGATCGGAGCTTTAGGTCGCCATCAAAGGTCGCCTCCGGATCACTCTCGAGGATCTCCATCACACTCTTATAATTATTACTGAGAGGAGTGGGAGGAGTCCACGGTTCTTTGCCATCCTCGGCGTCATCAGCACGAAGAGTGACGAGCTCTTCCTCGGCAAACGGCACCATCTCGTGCCCCTTCCTCGCCAAAGCACTGAAGAATTCAGCCTTCCCCATTCAATCAAAGTGCCCAAGGGTACCGGTGGCGCCCCCGTATGTGCTCCCTACCGCGAACATAATAAGGGACTAGAGCGGACCAAAAGCATCGACTTGGTGTACTCGGAATGCTGTCCCGGGAGGATTCTCCTTTGCAGCTAAGCTCGCCTTCCAAACGAGCTATTCGGAGGTTTGCCCGGATCGCCTTCTCTCGCCCGAAGAAGCTCGCTCCAACACCGCTATCGAAGCGAGCACTTCCTTCTCAGCAGCAAGCCTCCTCCTCGCCGAGTCAACTCGCTCGAGATCGGCCTCCAATTTTTTCTTTGCCGCTTCGGAGACGGCGACCTGCTCTCTAGCCAGTTTGGCCTCTTCCTCTGCAGCTCGGCGCCCCTCAAACAACTGGGTAACATCATTATTCAGGCGTGACTTGGCTGCCGACAGCTTCTTAACGTCGTCACGGGCATCATAAAGTTCCGTGCCCAGGGTATGGAGTGTCGTAGCTATCTGCATAAGAACAAGGTCGATTCGGTCAGATCAAAGAATATATGCTCGCTAAAAGAAAACAGATGAATTGCATACCTCGCCAGAACGCCGCCGGCGCTAGCATTCGCATGCGGCCTTGTTCCTCATCTTCTCCGCCGTTTATCATCCAGGCATCGAAGGATAATCCCTGCCGGCCACAGTCCGGGCGGATCGATCTATCGAGACCAAAGACGTTTGAAAGTACCGTCGCATCCCCGATGGCCCTCGCTAGCTCCGTGCCACCGGCTGGTGGTGGGCACCACGTAGCCGGTTTCGCCATAATGGCAGAGTATCCGAGCTAGTCTCAGCCTCGGCATCTGCGGCAGGCGGCGACAGGGAAAGTTCCTTAGTAGCTCGCTCATCAGCACCTCCCAATTCCTCCACGCTGACCGTGCGTTCAGATTCCTCCTCGTCAACTAGCCCTGCCTCCACTGATACCTTCTTCTTCTTGCGAGGACCAGAAGACGAGGGAGACTTTCCTCGCTTTGATTTGCCTTTGGAAAGAGTTTTATTGCCACTCTCCTCAGCGGCACCGGTGGGTTGGACATCGACGGTTGGGGGAGGCACATCATTCTTCGCCTCCTGTGCGGCCGCTAACTTGGTCGGGAGCTCGGAAGCTCGGGCCTTTGTAGCATTGGCTAGCCCGCCCCTAGAATTTATAAACTTCTGGAAGTTGAACATGGCTGCAAACACATGAGAAAACTACATCAGCAAGAAAGAGAGCAGATCGTAGACATTATGGACAAATTAGAAGAGTGGATAAAGGTCAGAAGATATTTACAGAGGTCGCATTCTTTCTCAAATTCTCCCCGGCACACGGGACAATCCTCGCAGAAACAAAAATTTTGATGGAAGTACCAGCCCGGGAAACTTAATACCTCGGGCATGGTACAAAGAGGGGTGACATCGCTGAGGGCCTTATAAGAAATCCCAGCAGCCCGAAGCAACTCCTCGTCTTGAACGATCCTCTGCCAGTCGTAAAGTCGGGCCGAGCTCTTCCCAACAAACCCTAGTTCCCGCTCAATGGCGACTTTGGCCTTCTGCTCGTAAGCATCCAGCTCATTTTTCCTATGAGCGAGAATCTCATACTTTTTAGTAGGGAAGGGGAAATTCCAACCCTTCCTGCTCTCAATCCCGATCACTTTGTCGGCCCAGCCAGACACCTTGTTGGGCGTGTCACTGAAAAGTTTGATCCCGTAGTTATGGGATTTGCAGTGGATGAGGGTGTTGTTCTGGGTGTGACAGAGAAGAAAGTAATGGCGGAAGAGATTTATGGAGGGCTCAAATCCCAGTAAGCGGCAGACCGCGGCAAAGGAATGGTTGTAAGCCGCATTCCAAGCTTCCAAGTCACGAGAATGAGCTTGGTTCACCCAGGATTTGGGGGCTTTACGGGTTCTGGCTTTGGGTTGGTCGGCATCAGCTCGTCCCGAAGTAGAAGTTCCTCCCCTAGTCCTCGCCATCTGCACAGAAGCAGATATATTAGTTGACGCGTAAGGACGAGCTGATAAGGGCCCCGCGACCATCTTCTTATATCGTTTGTGGGGAAGGTGGGTCTTGCGAGCTTTAGTCTGGCGAAATTGAGCCTTTTCGGCGAGGGCCTCACGAGCCTCTTTCTCTCTCTTGGCTTGGTCCGACCTATTATTTTGTCTATGGTAAAGAATTGGTCCCGAGCTCGTTTAAAACCTCATCGTCGAAGAACCCTCATACAGATGACATTGGGAGGCTAGGTCCTTTATGAAAGTCGTCGGTGACTATATAAAAATGCTCTCTGTTACCCCATGGCTTATCGGGAATACCTCGGCATCGCTGGAACTACAGAACCCGGCGACCTTGGGACCGTCTATAAATTTTTCCATTAGCAGTGATCGAGCGAAGACATTATGACCCGCGAGTTACTTAGAATTCGAGCTCGACGAGGAGATCGAGCTCGATGAAGACGACGAATCCGAGGAACTAATGCTTATGGTTTCCTCGGGGCGATCAAAACCAGTTTCTAAGAACGACATTGTGTTTACAGAAATGATAAAATCTTCTATAAAGCCAAGGAAGGAGAGTGATACCGATTTGTAGGAGACGTACGAACAAAGAGGAGGTGAATAGTACGAATGTAAAGGACACCGAGTTAACAACGAAGGTGACGCTGAAACCCAAGTGATAAACGAAACTTCTTCAAAACCAGTGATTGGACCAAAATGAGATAAACAACAGGCAGCAAAAGAAGACAAGGAAAGGATAACACTAACCTATGGAGGGAAACTGCGTGAAATCGGCCGGAATGGACAGAATCAAAGCTTGGTTGAACGGTCGGAGTAAGGGTATAGACTCGATTTTCGCCGGAGACGGTTGAGGTTTTGGAGGGTTTTTGGTAAAAGTGATAATCAAATAGTGATTTCCCTTTTTATACTATGGGTAACCGGGCTGACCCGGAACAAGACACGCGGGTCTAACTCAAGTGGCGTCTTCTACAAGCTTGGCCGTGGCAACCACGCGCTGGACTGATCGCGTGCAGCCGCCTTTTCCCAGAAAGAAGTGATATGAATTTAATGCAATCTCCCATCGTGTCCCCCGCCAATGATGATTCAAAAGACTCTCCTGGCTCTTGCGAAAAGTTTATAATTTTCTTTCTCATTTCAGCCAGGGTGGGATGAGCATAAAATTTCTGAATGAACGTGTCAGCCACTTGCTGCCACGTTTGCAAACTGCCTGGAAGCAAAGTGTTCCACCAAACTTTGGCTGCATCCTTTAAAGCGAAAGGAATACAGCGCATCCGGAGTTGTTCTTCTGTTAACGCTCCAAGAGGGAGGTTATCGACAGTGGCGTGAAACTCACGGAGAAAACTCAAAGGGTCCTCTGTAGCCATTCCGTGAAAGGAAGGCAAGAGATTCAAGTAATGACCCTTAACTTCATAATTCCTAGCAGCAGCAGGTAGGGCCAAAGGAGAGGGTGATTGGTCAATTCTAGGGCGAGCATAATCCTTCATATACCTTTGTGCAGCCATGTTATTGTTTTGCTGATCCAACTGCAAGTCAGGTTCAGGATTTGGCAGATGCTCTTCCTGATTTAGTTCTTCCTCTACGTTCCTACCTACCCGATTAATATTATCGTTGAATTCCGCCAGTGTGGGATTCAGTGAACGGCGACCGAACATAAAAGTTCAGACACCACGACGTTACCAGTTAAACTTACTCAATCAATCTAACTTGTCCCCGGCAACGGCGCCAAAAACTTGATGTATGAAAATTTAACCTCGCAAGTGCACGAGAATACCGGAGTATAGCTGCGCAAAGACAAGGGTCGAACCACAGAGACAAGAGAATGATTGAATATTATTTAACTAATAACTTAAAGACCAAAAATAAAAGACAGGGGTTTTTGTTGGTATTTCTTAAAAACTACTGACAATAATTTAAACTAATTTATCACCTAAAATTATCAACTAAATTATTAAAGCAATTAAATAAGAAGTTTACCAAATATGGAAAGAATCTAGGAATTGGATTTCAATTGTATCGCCTTCTTATGCTCATACAAATAATGTATCAATCAACATCAAGGGTAATCACATGAATAAAGATTGGGACGCTTGGGTCACGGTTTGCAATCTTAGTATTCTCAAATTGTTATATTTTCTTGGTCCGTCCATATAACAATTCGAGAACCCTTTAGAACACGAAGATTATAACACCTAAATTCTATCTTAGCATGGTCATGAATCAATAGAATTTAAGTAACAATGGAGATGGCACACATATAGTTTATGTATTCTGGTCGTACAATTCACTATATCCAAATAATCAAAACGGTAAAATATACCTTCACGTATAAATACCGAAGAGATTCAATTTTAATGCTCCATTGAAACACAAGATGTTGAATGAATAATAAATAAATTAGAGCATAAGAATTTGATACAATTTACCTCCAATCCCTAGAAAGATGAATTTAGCTCATAATAATTGATAGGACGAAAACTTGAACCATTCTTGAATTAACTTTCTTCATAGACAAAAAAATTATACAAGACGACTCCCTCAAATTCTAACCTAAAAAGGATATATTTATAACCTAAAATGTAACAACCAGGAAAAAGTCAATACATTAAAACTGCCAAAAGGAGTTCAAGGCGCCGCACGCTAACCAAGGAAACAATATGTGCGGCTGCCCTAAGTTAAACATAAGTAAGTTTTAATATTCTGCCTTCAACTTTTACAATTTGCACTTTACACCCCTAAATTTGTATTGTTGATTTTTCTTTACTTTCTTCAACATGAGTTGACTTCAATTAACTTCATTGGACTTGGGATGTCTTGAGTTGACTTTCATCCTCATAAATTCTTCTAGAAACTTGAGCCATCCATCAAAAGTACACATTCCGTTATCTTTTCGTTTGCAAAACAGTCCTTTTCCATTATAATTCCTAACGGAGTGTAACGAAATCTTCGAAATCACTTCAAAACCATCCAACTTTGCAAGTTTAACCCTTTAACCCCTGAAACTATAAAACAACACTAAAACACAATATTAGATAACAAAAACCTCGAGAATTAGCTAAATCTAAGCCAGGTAAATACCCAATAAATGAGTAAAATACTCATTCATCAAATACCCCCAAACTTAGACTTTTGCTCGTCCTCGAGTAAAACAAGAAAACAAAACAAAAACACAAACCATAATATACAAAACAAAAGCAAAACTTTTTTTTTCTTTTCACGAGTCGAGCTTCATGGCACCACATAATACCTCGAGTAAGATTAACAACACTACGCAAATAACAACACATAGCCACAAGTTTAAACTTCCACTCAATCATCGTCAATCTCACTTTAAATCTCCGTGTGTGTGTGCCATTACTCAACGTTTCAAGCTGAAATTCCTATAGAGCCAAGTACTTCATACATCCCTAAAAATAACAAGTATTAACCTTTGCATATATATATATATATCAAAGTATATTTCATGAAGCATAAAAACTAATAATTACTCCCCTCCATTACTACAAACATAAGTAGCAATACCGAAATATTTTTTACTTTTCTTCTTTTTTTCTTTCCCTTTTTTTTTTTTTTTTTCAAGCAAACTTGTGGACTGTGCAATGTTTAGCTCCCTTAAGCTTTCTAATTAACCCATGTAACGAGTATTAGGCTAATGACTCTCAAACCATATGGCTTTAAGGCATTAGGTGTAGAAACACCCCTACGAGCTTACTAACTCGAGTTAAAAAGGCTACGAAGCTAAACTACGCCTTCACAAAGATATTCCTCTTTTTTTTTTTTTTTTCGGATTACTTAAACTCTGTTTAGGCCTAATTTCAAGGAGTAAAAACAGTTTAAAAATTTCATGAATACTCTAATTTTTTTTTTTTCAGTATCAAAGGCTCTAAGGAATGATATGTGCACTATATAACTCTATAAAGTCATTCAAATCTCTCAACAAATAAATTCACGGCATAAAGTGCTCAAAGATTGGAGATTCAAAGTTCCATCAACTAGATCAAATTTCAGTATATAAACAAGTAAGTATGCATCGCTAGTTAGCAAAATGTCAAATACCAAACAAATTATCATCATTGGCGGTAGTAACCATGCCTACACTACAAACTCGCTAAAAAACTTTCATATTTTCTAATTTTTTTTTATTTTATAAACTAACACAAAACTACTAAAAAGAAAAATAAAACTACGAATTAGCAAAAATATACAGATAACAAGAACTACTCCCAAAACATAAGAGCATAAGATTATATTCCCACCCCCAAACTTAAATGACACATTGTCCTCGATGTGTAACAATAAAGAACAACCGGGAGAAACGAATGTGTCCCAATCTCAATCCATGTCAATCGACAAGTTGGCAACCAATACCAATAATCTCAACATTCCCAAATTTCTTAACTCAATATTTCAAACAAGTACCAAGAAATCCCAGAACCACAAGGTTGACAATTTCCCATAACATTTTTTTAAATTTTAGTGAACAGCAGCTCATCTCGAAGGGAAATAAAAGCTATCGCACACCATGTCTCACCAAACGGTAATTTCGAAATAATTGCAACACATAATCTAAAGTAATGGAAAGATCTTACTTGTAGCTGAGAAGTGTGTTCCCGAAATTCCAAGCCCTAGATGGATGGATTGCATGCGTGGTGAAGGAGAGAGGAAGGCACGAGCGTAGGTGCAATGGAGAACTCGCGTGCGGAATAACCAACCGTAAATCGCCGCGATGAGGCGGGAATCGCGGGAGATGGGGCGAACCGCCGAAAAATTGCGGGGCCGAGACGGGATCGGCCGGAGTCGATGGAGACGCGTGGAGAAGAGAAGATGGAGGAAGAGAGATCGAAGATGGGCATGCCGAAGGTCAGGCTGTGGTGTGGGTGCGGGGAGGAGACCGCCGGACCGGATGAGGGCTTTCTTTCTCACTTCTGCTTCTCGTTCACGACTTTTTTTTTTTTTGATAAAGAAACAAACTTCATGCGTGCGCACAATGCGGTACGCAAAAATCCCAACTTTCAGTTTGAAGCGATCGCACAGAGCGATCGCATAGTGTTTTTTTTTATTTTTGCACTCACCCTTTAGATTGCTCCCCTTTTCATTTTAGTCCAAATTGGCCTCACTCGCATTCTAAATTACACAACAATAACACTATAGCCAAAAATTAAAGTTAGAAACACTAAATTACAAATAATAATAATAATAATAATAAATAAAGAAATAAAATAAAATCTTTTGGAGGGTGACACTATAAACACTCCTTTATAAACCCACAAACTCAAGGAGACTCGAAAGAGTGACTCAAACTCAAAACATATAAATACAACACTAACTAATGCTTCCACCCCCAAACTTAAAACATGCAATGTCCTCAAAGCTCATATCTAAAAAAATTGCATGCCAACGTTTGGAATTGAAGCCACTAAATTAACCTACAAAAGCGAAAAAATAAATTAAAAAATAATAATAAATAAAAATAAATGCTACCTAGTTGGGTTGCCTCCCAACAAGCGCACTTGTTTAACGTCGTTGGCTCGACGCAGATCAAGCAACAAAACCTAGGGATCCCACAAATCTGTGGTCTCAATCGCTTCCATAATCGAGAACCCTTCATCGTACATCTTCACACGGTGCCCATTGACCCACTTACTTAGTAAATCGGTAAATAGTACCCAAATCTAAAAGCTTGAGCACTTCGGCTCTCACCACATCCTCCATGTGAGAATTGTGTTTTCTCGGTGTTCTCTAGAAGGCTTGACACCTTCTTCGAGATGAATCAGCCGTCAAAAGTCCAACCTATTGCTTCCCATGTGCCCTCAACACACTTCCGATTGCTCTTCTTGCTTGCTATTCAAATCGCAATCATCACAGCAATTGTTTCAATTCTAACTTAGGAGGGACACCACGATGGCACAAATTTTCTTTGAAATGCCCTAGGGGTGAAAAGGAGAGTCACTAGGAATTTTCACTTCGATCTTATCGAAGACAACTTTTATTTCATGGACTTCCTCATTATCCCTGTTCACCACCCTTCAAGAAAGCCTCAATTTCATCACAAATACGCTCATTCTCCAAATTATCGAGATTATATCGTCTAACTTATCAACGAGAAGCATTCGGTCATATCATCGTGCAATTTCATAGCATCAAACACAGATATCTCAACGACTCATCCATAATGCATGGACAATTTACCATTCTTCACATTAATGACAAGTTAGTAGCCATGAAAGGTCGCCAAGGAGAATGGGCACTTCATGATTAGACTAACCTGTTTTTCCATCTCTAAAACCACAAAGTCTACCGGTAGAATTAATTTATCAACTTGAACTAAAATATCCTCCACAATGCCCATAGGATGTTTTACCGAACGATCGCCCAATTGCAGGACATTGTGGTGGGTTTTAGTTCTCCCAAACCCAATTGCTCATACACGTAATAAGGCATTAAATTAATGCTAGCACCTAAATCCAAAGATTGCCTTCACCTTTTTCGAATCCCCCAAAGAAATTTGGATGTTGAAACTACGGGATCTTTCGCTTTAGGTGGGAGGTTCTCAAGAACGGCACTAACATTCTCGATATTATCACCTTTTCATTCTTTTCATACCTATGTTTCCGGTAGTGAGATCTTTGAAGAATTTTGCATAAGATGGAATGTTCTTGATCACATTTAACAGAGGAAGATTTATATTGACTTTAGAAAATATCTCATAGATTTCCTTGAATTGTTTATCCATCTTATGTTTTATCAATCTACCAGAAACGGATAGGAGGCACATAAGGTTTACAAGGAGGTTGTTCTGCTAGAGTCTTTCCATAATTGTAGGTTCCTTTTGTGCCTTCTCCCCACTAACATTCACATCGCAGCTACCATTAGAAGAAGGATCGAATGTACCTTCTCACCAATTATCTTACCACCGCGAAGTGTTGAACCGCCATTGCTTGTTCATTTTGACTTGGGAAGGTTCCTTGCTTGTGGCCCCAGGATTTGGCCAATTGTCCAATCGATTTTCCAATTTGCTCAATGCCGCCTCACGCCGCTTGTGCATTTGCTCATTCCGCTTGAACCTCATCTCATTATCTTCTTGGTTCCTCCGACTTTCGAGCATAAAGTTCGGAACATCTCCTCCAAAGGAGTTTGAGTCGGCTGAACAGCTGCCTGCTGCGGTTGTGGTGGGGGTTGATGAAGAGGTTTCGGGTTACTCCATGAGAAATTTGGATGATTCCTCCAACCCGGATTGTAGGTATTTGAATACGGATCATTGCGAGGCCTTGGAGGATACGAATTCATGGAGTTAACCTGCTCAACATATTCAGGAAATTGTGCACTAGATGGACAAGAGTTAGTAGTATGAGAATAAACACCACAAATAGAACATGCAGTATAAACATTAGGCATTTGCATATTAGGTTTCGTAAGAGCTCCTCAACCTTTTTCATCAAATATTGCACATTCCTATCTAAGGTACGTTGTTATTAATCTCATAAACTCCCTTGCTTTACCCCTCACACTTTTCTTGGGAATTTGCCCCAAGCATTTCAAACAAATCCTCACCTCATCGGTGTTTTCTCAAGAATCGACCCACTGCATTGTCCACCATGGCTTGGTGACTTGGGCAAATATTATCATAAAACGTTGATACAAAATAGAAGGTGGAAAATCATGATGTGGACATTGAAATTGTAGTTGTTTATATCTCGTCCCAAGTTTCATGAAAAGACTCTCCGGCTCTTGCGAAAAGTTTATAATTTTCTTTCTCATTTCACCAGGTGGGATGAGCATAAAATTTCGAATGAACGTGTCGCCCACTTGCCGCCACGTTTGCACCCTGAAGCAAAGTGTTCCACCAAACTTTGGCCGCATCCTTTAAAGCGAAAGGAATACGGCGCATCCGAGTTGTTCTTCCGTTAACGCTCCAAGAGGGAGGTTATCGACAGTGGCGTGAAACTCACTGAGAAAACTCAAAGGGTCCTCGTAGCCATTCCGTGAAAGGAAGGCAAGAGATTCAAGTAATGACCCTTAACTTCATAATTCCTAGCAGCAGCAGTAGGGCCAAAGGAGAGGTGATTGGTCAATTCTAGGCGAGCATAATCCTTCATATACCTTTGTGCGGCCATGTTATTGTTTTCCGATCCAACCGCAAGTCGGGTTCGGGATTCGCGAATCTTCCCGATTTAGTTCTTCCTCTACGTTCTTACCTACCCGATTAATATTATCGTTGAATTCCGCCAGTGTGGGATTCGGTGAACGGCGACCGAACATAAAAGTTCGACACCACGACGTTACAGCTAAACTTACTCAATCAATCTAACTTGTCCCCGGCAACGGCGCCAAAAACTTGATGTATGAAAATTTAACCTCGCAAGTGCACGAGAATACCGGAGTATAGCTGCGCAAAGACAAGGGTCGAACCACAGAGACAAGAGAATGATTGAATATTATTTAACTAATAACTTAAAGACCAAAAATAAAAGACAGGGGTTTTTGTTGGTATTTCTTAAAAACTACTGACAATAATTTAAACTAATTTATCACCTAAAATTATCAACTAAATTATTAAAGCAATTAAATAAGAAGTTTACCAAATATGGAAAGAATCTAGGAATTGGATTTCAATTGTATCGCCTTCTTATGCTCATACAAATAATGTATCAATCAACATCAAGGGTAATCACATGAATAAAGATTGGGACGCTGGGTCACTTTGCATCTTAGTATTCTCAAATTGTTATATTTTCTTGGTCCGTCCATATAACAATTCGAGAACCCTTTAAGAACACGAAGATTATAACACCTAAATTCTATCTTAGCATGGTCATGAATCAATAGAATTTAAGTAACAATGGAGATGGCACACATATAGTTTATGTATTCTGGTCGTACAATTCACTATATCCAAATAATCAAAACGGTAAAATATACCTTCACGTATAAATACCAGAAGAGATTCAATTTTAATGCTCCATTGAAACACAAGATGTTGAATGAATAATAAATAAATTAGAGCATAAGAATTTGATACAATTTACCTCCAATCCCTAGAAAGATGAATTTAGCTCATAATAATTGATAGGACGAAAACTTGAACCAACCATTCTTGAATTAACTTTCTTCATAGACAAAGAAAAATTATACAAGACGACTCCCTCAAATTCTAACCTAAAAAGGATATATTTATAACCTAAAAATGTAGGAAAAAGGGGTACAATACATTAAAACTGCCAAAAAGGAGTTCAAGGCGCCGCACGCTAACCAAGGAAACAATATGTGCGGCTGCCCTAAGTTAAACATAAGTAAGTTTTAATATTCTGCCTTCAACTTTTTACAATTTGCACTTTACACCCCTAAATTTGTATTGTTGATTTTTTCTTTACTTTCTTCAACATGAGTTGACTTCAATTAACTTCATTGGACTTGGGATGTCTTGAGTTGACTTTCATCCTCATAAATTCTTCTAGAAACTTGAGCCATCCATCAAAAGTACACATTCCGTTATCTTTTCGTTTGCAAAACAGTCCTTTTCCATTATAATTCCTAACGGAGTGTAACGAAATCTTCTGAAATCACTTCAAAACCATCCAACTTTGCAAGTTTAACCCCTTTAACCCCTGAAACTATAAAACAACACTAAAACACAATATTAGATAACAAAAACCTCGAGAATTAGCTAAATCTAAGCCAGATAAATACCCAATAAATGAGTAAAATACTCATTCATCACATAGCAACTCATTCAATCTTTTTGGTGTAAACGTTTTCCTTTTACCTATTTTTTTAGTGTAATAAATGAGGGATTTAATTTGCACAGATAAAAGTTTACTACTATTTTATAGTTTTGAGAAGGCGTGTAAAGAAATTAAACCTGCTATTGAAACTTTACCAAGATTTGCATAAAAGTTTTTATGAGAATGTTGGTATAATCACATACTAGTCCAATAAATAGTGTATCATTAAGTGGACATACAATGTGTCGTTCCTTGTTTTGTAAGGCCAAAGATGACATTTTGCAACAAAAGTATTTTTTTATGGTTTGAAACAATCATACGGGACTAAAGCGGTTGAAAATTATTTAAAAGGTACTAACCCGAATTCGCCATAAAATCATATGCTGGTCTGGACGTAAGCTGTTAGCTTACATTGGGTCTCTTAAATATCTATATATTACTACTAAAAAGAAAAGTCAAAGCTGTCAAGTGACAGATTTGTGTAAAAACTTTTGGCTTAATAATCCTCGCTCTAGTTTTTCAAAACTCTCTCTCTCTCTTCAAATTCAAATCTTTTAATTACCCCTTCATATGTCAATTTTAATATTTATCATATTTTTGTTTTGTTCAAAGTGTTTCAATTAAAATATTTTTAATTACTTATGACAAAATTAAAAAATTCTCTTATTATAAATTTTTTTAATTAAAATTGTGCAACATACGATTGATAAGCTAGTATTAGTTCTATTTCTATACAAAGAGGGAGCTAGTTCAATTTTTCTCCTCTCCAACTTTAGGATAGAGTTCAATTCCCGATAACCAATATGAGCGCGAAGCTTTCTTCGTAACACCCCGAACTTCTTCGTAGTGGCTCCCTTTCATGCCTCATTTCATAGGGAACCTCAAAATGACTCTATTTCATTATATTCCATCCATATCCCAATTCAATTCATTTAATACCCTTTTGGTGTCATTCACACAACAGATGTCCTTTCTATTCTATCTCTTTCTATTTATTTTCTATATATATCATTAGAATAAAGATATAAAGTCTATTGTCTATTGTATTCCAATAGAAAATAAAAGGAAAAAACCGGAGGTTTTACCATGATTTTTCATTAGTATACTTTTGCATAAAGCTAATCAATTCGGTCGTTTCAAAATCGCATCTAATAACAATATTTTTGACATCTAATAACAATGTGCTCGCTTCTCTCAAAGTGTGGTGAAGCATCAAGTTGAGATCTTGAAGCAGGATCTTAATTAATATCTATGATCAATGTAGCCAAGGGGTGGTTCTTATCTCCATAATTTTCCAGCAAATTGCACGCTATCTTGGAGTCAGTCTCGACTCTCGCTTCTTTCATCCCTCTCGACTTTAACACCTCTAAGCCCACAAATATCGCATGAAATTCGGCTTCAAGGGTGCTACAAGAATCCAATCTGCCATAGTAACCTCCAAGCCAAGCTCCAGTCGAGTCACGGATAATGCCACCAAACCCGCAATTGCCCCTTGAGTGATTTGAGCTTCCATCAGTATTCAGCTTGATGTAAGCTGCAGAAGGAGGAGACCAAGTAATAAATTTTGGAACTTTCTGAATTTTGGAAATAGAATTTTCAGAAAAGGCTTGAACACTTCCCTGACCCAATTAAAGATTTGGGTATAAGTTCCTTCAGCGCGGCCTTGCTTGGCGTTTCTCACTTCATCATCATTTCTCTCTTTCCAAATGTGGAAGCTGCTATGGAGCAAAACCAATACAACCAAGGTATACCATGAAGGTTAACCTCTCCTTTGAGGATCAAATTCTCTCTCACCCAATCATAAGCTAGCAGGGTATTGACATCCCAAAGGGAAGTGTCAACAAAAAACTTCCAAATATTCCGCGTTTTCACGCAATCCCTGACGATATGCATGTATAGAGGACTCTTCATCATTGTTAAATCTAGCACATATTATAGGGTCACACGTATGTCTTTTAGCTCTTAGTGAAAGTTTTGTAGTTAGGAAGAACTCAATAATTTGAAATAGATTGTAAATGTGATCAATGGATGTGATCACTGATCACATATACAGTGACATCTATAAAGCAGCGCAATAATTAATAAAAATATGCACAGAGTAAACCTTTTATCTACAAGCAATAATATTTGTAGATATGTCAATATGATAAAACTTTTACTAGAAAAAGATTGTAACTTGTTATTACAATGATTAAAACTAAATACTTAGTGAAAAACACTCAAAAACTCCTTAGTGAGTAGATCTAAGACTTGGAATACAGTTCATCCATACAAAGACAATGTTTGTTGAAGTAATCCACATAATAACAATGGATGTAAAACAGTTTCATGAACTAAGCACTAAACTAGTTGAATGTGGTGAAAGAAGTCGTGACGTTCATGACCACATTCATTTCTTAGTAGGATTTGAGTGCTTATTTTCTCAAAAGTGATCTCTCTCTGTTTTCGGATCCTTACTGAATGGAGCATGAGCTCCTCTTTATATAGAGCCGAGAGAACCTTGGAAAGAAAGAAAAACACTAAACAAGTAATTAATGTTAATGTTAGGAAATAATATCTACCATATTTATTCTAATCAAGATCCTAGAATTAAGTAAAATAAGTCAACTAACATATATATATCATATATTTATATTCAATCATACTCTAATTATCCAATCAATCAAGATATATAAAAATATCGTCAATCACAATCTTGATTAATTGATCACAAATTTTAGCAAGACAGGCAAAACTAATCAATCAACCAGTCAATAACCAATTTACCAAATTGACACAAATCAAGGATTGATTGAGAGGATTCAAAAATCCAAAACTTAGGGTATTAGACATAAGTCTGTCTCTCTTATGATAAGCCAAAAGAAAGTAATAACTTTTGCAGGGATCTCTAATTTCCAAAGCCATTTCCAGTTTATATTAGTACTGGAACAAGGATTTGTTGACAACAAAAAGCACTTTTGATACTGAAGTTTCCATTGCTATAGAAATCCCAAGAAAGATGATCCTCACCCATGCAAGTGAAGTGATGAATGGGTACGTAAATGAACAAACAGATCTAATAACTTTTTCATGTGTCGTCGTCAGTAAGCCCTTTACTTAAGTATCCTCCAAAACCAGAAGTTAATTTTTGATAATGCTAGCTGTTGAAAGTAGTGTAGTAGACTCAACATTCACATTAAAACATTTATTATTCAGGCTCCCACTACCACACCACCACATCCTGCCAAAGATTCACTTTATTACCCTTGCCAATAATCCGCCTCATACCCTGTATGTAAGATAAGGCGGGTTTTAAAAATGCCTTTCCATATACGATCGATCTATCGAGAACTACTTTTCATGTTCTTCCAATTCGAGATATTAATTAGCACCTTTGATATACTTATCTTCTGCTATGACTCTAACCCAAAGTAAATTACTATATATTGTTGCCAGGTGAGTTTGGCCAAATTGTTATCCCTAGCCCTAGCTAGCTAGGCTAGCCTTACGAATTCCCAGAGCTCCAAACTTTTAGAATTTAATTACAAGGTGAGTTTTCATTAACATGGCCCCCTGTTTAACAAATCAAGCGTATTACTAGTCAGGATAGATGTGGATGTGGATGTGCACGGTTCCAATTTTACCGGATATTAACTAAAAATCAAAACTATATATTGGGTCGAATGCTTTTGGGTTTCAGTTGACGTTGTTGAGAGGTTTCAAGATCGAGAATGAACAACGGTTCTCTCTCTCATAACTTAAGGAACCATTCCTGGGCCCAAGCATGGAACATTTTATTCAGTGACCGTCCTGTTGGGTATGATTTATGTTTCATACCAAGGTACTATTAGTAGTAGTAGTTTGTACTTGGATCAAATTGCCAAACGAATCAACCCTTGCACACTTATACATGTTAGTTAAATATCACACCATACTGACAGCGTAACAATTTGACAAGACAGAGTCATTGAATAATATTTTCACATGCCCATCGATACAAGTCATCGCATGAAGAAAAACACGACTATATTAATGAAAGAAAAACATGCGCGCATCAGGAACACAAGTCATCGCAATTAACAACAAAGACATCGCGATGAACAACAAAGGTATTACAATGAGCAACCAAGGCATCGCGATGAGTAATCAAAGGCATCACGTGGGTTAATCATCGTGATGAGCAACAAGGCATCGCGATGAGTAACAAAGGCATCGCGATGAGCAACAAGCGCATCGCGATGAGCAACCAAGGCATCGCGATCCCCGTTGCCTTGCCGACATTTTGCGATGGCGAATTAAATCGGCTTACTGTTGACAACACATCGCTGCTCGATTTGGAGCTCAAAATAGTATTTTGGTAGAAAAATTGTGCACAAATGTACTAAGTTAGGATAACAATATGAGATTGATTTTAAACAAATTCGGCTTAAAACAGAGATTAAAGTGGCCAAAACAGCCCAAGAACAAAGAAAAACAGGATGAAATCAAAAAATTTGAATTTGATCAAATTCATATTTTATACATGGAAATTAATACCCAAACATGAGGAAAGACTATATTAACAACGGAAATTATTTATACATCAATTCGAATCTCAAATCAAGCAACGATGTTGTTGAGGGCATTCTAGGAAGAAAATTCCAAAGTCGCTTTGGCGATTAAAAAAAAAAAAGAATGGAGTGAATTTTTTTTGAAAAAGAGTGAACCATTAGCGATTTCTCATTCGTATTATTGATATGGGCCATGCTCATCATTTATGTAGATGGTATGCATTATTGGATTAGTTATTCTTTGTCATTTAGTACTAGGTTAGGCCCATAAAGCTTATCATAACTCTTTTGATTTAGTAGCCTCAATTTTAGGTTTGAGAGTTAAATGAGACAATTTTGATTTCTTGGATTGATAACAAAATGAATTATGAAAACCCAAAGTAGAGTTGATTCCATGAAAGGCTTACGTAATTAATATTCATAGATTAAATGAGCAAAACTACTCATAAACAAACCTAAATTTAGATCAAATATAGCTCCTTAAAACCTCAATCGAGTAACTCTCTCGAACCGAAGGCTAGGGAAGACAATAAGTATATTTGAAACTCCTACTATCAGCTAGAGGGTCGCTATTAGACTGATTAGGGACCATTCCATATTTTACTTACCCATTTGTCCACAACATACTGTTTTCTAGTAATTGGTGGAAATTTATAAAGTTTAAAGGTACATACATGCATAAGCCTAAATTATTTTCAAGTTTGATGGTAACAGGAGACCAAATTTAGATTCCCATTACTAGGGTCCACTTCATGCATGTATTCAATATAAGGTCAAAAATCAATTAAATATGTCATATACAAAAGTAGAATATTGCTTCTTGTAAATGGACTTTGCTACTAGCTAGGAGTTACGTACTAAAATGGCTTCATCTTAATTATAATTATGTGATGAATATATAATTGATCGAGGGTTTGTTAAGAAATGCTTAAAAGTACTCCTATATATAAAGGTTAAAAACCTCCTTTGTCTCGTCATCTTTACTTCCATACGATGATTATACAAAGGATGGCTGGCAAACGGCAATCACTAAAAGCCCATAATTATGAATTACACGTACTAAGCTTCAATGTAATATGGGCTATAATCAATTAAGGACCACTTAATCAGCATTAGAGGTCGAATCCTAGGCTCGTAATTCATATACCTAATTCCGGTCTATCATAGTGATCACATCTCATTATTAATCGGTGAGTATACCACCCGTTACAACTAGTTAGGTCACACGTAAGATATATTTGTTGTAATAACCGGAAGACTGATTTAATCACTTACAAAACAAACTTTTTATGATTTTTTTTTTTACAATAATAGTCTTAAATTGAATGTAATAAATTATTTAAATTCGTGCTTGAAATTATTAAACCAAGTACCTAAGTACGTTGTGGCATAGTAACTCATTCAATCTTTTTGGTGTCAACGTTTTCCTCTTACCTTTTTTTTTAGTGTAATAAATGAGGGATTTGCACAAATAAAAGTTTACTATTTTATAGTTTTGAAAAGGCGTGTAAAGAAATCAAACATTATATTGAAACTTTACCAAGATTTGCATAAAAGTATGAGAATGTTGGTATAATCACATACTAGTCCAATTCCAATAAATAGTGTATCATTAAAGTGGACATGTGGAGGTTAAGGTAAAGGTTAGACATGTGGGGTGCATGATCCATTATACAA